>QEPC01013085.1:325795-449894 GCA_003113815.1 Sphenodon punctatus | reverse complement strand
GGGGGGGGGGGGGGGGGAGTGCAGACAAGCTTTTTGAAGATGTTTAGAGATTTGAAACGTGCGACTCAGCCCAGTGGGATGAATTATTGGGCAAGAGGCAGGTGAAGCAGTCAAAGCTGCGTGATAAATTCTTACATATTATGGCTTTAAAAGCACGTCCCACCACAGCCATTCTACACCACTGCTTTTGAGTCCCCTCCCCCTAATTTTACCAGATGGTGTATGGTGTTTGGAGAGGGGCTATGAGTTTAGGTGATCAACTGTGTCCGAGACATCCAAGCTCTGGAGAGGGGAGGGAAAGTCAAAAGAAGAGGCCAAGCAAAAGGACTTTAACTTAAGTATGGAATTCTTTGTAGAATTCTGAAGTAATGCAGGGCCACCAGGAAGAGAGGCCACCTGTGGGGCCAGAGAAGATGGCTCAATCCTCCACAGCTCTGCTGGAAACTCTGCCACTGGCAGAAATGGGGACCCTCTTAAAGTGGCTAGCTATTTAGCAGGTAGAGATGGAGAAGAAAGAGGGGCATGGATAAAATCCAGGAATAGCAGCAGCTGAACCCAACCTAGGATTACTGGGTATTATTAATAATTTCTATAGCACTTTTAGTGTTCAGTGTAATTTACAACCCCTATCTAGTTCACCCTCAGTCTTGCAGTTCACACAACAGTCTTGCAAAACAGATAATGGTTATTCCCATAACAGATGGGGAACTGATGCTGTGATCGAGTATTTCTGCAAGGCTTAAGCGAGTTATCTGCCAGGGAAGTCAGCCCCATGGCATTAACTGCGATGTCATCCAACGGTGTAGCAGTTTGAACATACGTTCAAACGAACTCCGCCTGTTCTGGATTAACACCTGCCACCCTATAAACTCTCCCCGTCAGAGAGAGCCCATTGAGCAGCAGTATACACAGAGAGGGAGGCCAGCCTTTCTAGCAGAGCTCCTGAGCCTCCACAAGTGAAACTGACAAAGCCAGACGCTCGCAGTGAAGATGACAAGCACAAAGCAAACCCAGGAAATTTTCAGACGCGACACCACCGCCCGTGGCCACGCTTACCCCAGCATGGCCACGGGCGGTGGTGTCACGTATGCTCCTGCCCCGCCACATGTTCACTTCACCACAGATGGGAGCAGAGGTAATGCCAAACCGTGGCAGGATTAACCCAGGATGTGCCCTAGGCTCCCTGCCAGCGCGCATCCCAGATTAAACCCTGCCACGGTCTGGGGAAGCCAACCCCGGACTGTGGAGAGTGGGTCGTTATGTCCGATGGCCCACTTCACCTAACCCCGGCTGGAGCAGTTCTGGGTGAGCGCAGCAGCCTTAGAGGCCGCCACACCCACCCGTCATGGAGGAGGTGGGACCACGCTGAGGAGCGCGGGGGTGGGTCAGCATGTACCCCACCACCGGCTGCCAGATTGTTTGCTCGGCGGCAGAGCTTACTCCTGCCCAAGGTGAGGGCTCTCGTCCCAGGCAGGAGCAAAGCATGGTGACTGAAAAGCCATCACGTTTGAAAATACCCCCAGATGCATCTCTGATTAATCATGGAGACAAGAAATAGAGCGACATCTCAAAGTCCCAGGTCTCTGTGGTAGCTGGTGGTGGGGTTGTATCATTGACCAGACATTGATTGTGTATCATGTTCTCAGCTCCCCACTGGGGGTGTGGCTACACATGACGCCGAGAGGGAGGCAGCCCAACCTGACCCAGCTTGGGAACATGTGGTCAACACAGTCCCAACCAGGTCCAACCACAGAACAAGCGTTCCCGCAACAGGGCCACCAAGGAGGGCAGGGAGCCTCATGAACATGCGGCCCAGCCCTCATGCTATGCCCAGCACCCCAATCCCCGCCATGATGGGCAGTCATGACAGCCTAAGCCAGCCACCATGGTGGGCCCACCCCCCGGGCCAGGAACAGTAGGTTAACACACGATAGTCCACTTAGGCCTGGTGGAGCAGCCCATTGCCCGGGCATGTCGGTGGCTAGCCTGGGCTGTGATTAAATGTTTCCAGGATCACAGTCCAAGCTAGCTGCCGACATGCCTTGGAGCAATCCCAGGCAACCAACACGTTGGTGGCCTGTAGACCTAAGTGGGCCACCATCATATTTGTTAGCACCCAGAGTCTCCTGAGGAATTCCCTGGGTGTATTCCAGGCACTAAATCCCTGCAAAAACGTGTTTACTCCCTGGCTAGCTCCCAAACATAACACTTGCTCTCTTGCTAGTTGGCTGTAACATATAAGCACCACATGTAGAGATGCCCAGTGATTTGCTCAAGACACCCAGTGAGCATGTGGCTAAAACAGGATTTGAACCCTGGTCTCCCAGATCCAAATCCGACACCTTATCCACTAGGCTACAATGGCTCTCTCGCTCTTGCATGGCACTATTCTTTTTCTGTAACTGATTATTTGTTCTAGCTGTTTGACCCTGAAGATCCTCTCCATGGTACGTGAAAAGAAATACAAATGTACTTCTTTGTATCTAGCCTTTTAATTTGAAAAGTCTGATGCAACACCACAAAGCTGTCCCTGAGACAGTATGGAAATAGTATTATGCATTTTTAACATGGGGCTAGTAGGGGCACAAAACTAAAGGGAGCGCACTGTTAACTTAAGAACATTTTTGCCTGCAAGAAGTGCCTATTGCTGCAACCTCTACAATGGCCAAAAGTGACAACATACTCAAGAAATTATTCCCCACCCCCTTTCCAGCTTCTTTTTGCATATCTTACATCCTCTGGTACGGGGGCCACTGACACAGGCTACCTGGAGTATAGAATCTTGTTACAGCATTTTCTATATTTCTAAACATTAGAATGAAATAGAATTCTATTTTATTTTATTTTATTTTTAAAATCAGTGTTGTCAAATTAAGTTATCAATTTTAATGATTTTTGTTTCAATTTCTAAAACAAAACAAAAAAACCTTCATAATTTTTTTTGGCTACATTTTGGGAGATTTGGTATTGCCAAAAATAAATACACATATTTGTAAAAACCTGCCCCAAATTCATTTTCCGGATGTGTTGGTTGCCCAAACCAGAACATTTTCCATTTTCAGCAACCAGAATTTAATTAAAATGTTAACAATTCTTAAATAGAAATGTACTTTAAAAAACAAATTGTTTGGCATGCAAAAAAATGTCAAAACCAAAAACTTTCTTGGAGGAGGGAAAAAAGCATTTTCATTTCTGAAAGCTTCAGAATAAAACTCCAAATGTTAATCCTCACCAACATCTGCCTATATTGTAACATTTTGCAATTCAAACCATGAACCACACCTTTCTCAGTAGTTTTCCCATGCCCAGATAAAAGCCAAGGATGAAATCTTCACTGACAGGCCATTAGAGTCAATAGGAGCTTTAGCATTGACTTTAATGGCAGAGGATTGTGCCCCCATTAAAGTCAATGGCACCCCTATTGACTTCACTGAACACAGGAACTCCTGACCTCCACCAACTTGAGTTGGTCTAATAAAAGATACCTCAACCCTACTTTGTCTCTACTTCTTAACTGGGTAATGTTGGAGGCAACTTCTCAAAGGGAAGAATCAAATGAGACAACCACTCTCATTAACCTTCACCAGGCACGTTCCCACATGCCCGTCAATTATTTATCTATTTATTGGTCCCTTTTTTACCCTGCCCTCCCCACAAAGGCTCAGGGCAGCTTACAAAGATATAAAAAACACAAACACAGAAAAACAAGCATACAAGACCAGTTAAACCGCCCCTAAGCCCTCCCCTCCAACCCTCTCCCTAACCCCTCCACTCAGTCCCAAGAGCCCTATCTTAGCCTGCCAAACAAGAAGCTCTTGCATCTCTGCTGCAAGACGAGCAGGCTCAGGCGGACCCTCCACGGGGAGAGAGTTCCATAATTCTGGAGCAGCCACCGAGAACGCCTCTCTGTGCAACCTTGTTGTACAAACCTCATAAGCAGTTGGTACTCGCAGGAAGGTGCCCTCAGCCAACCTCAGAGACCACAAAGGAAGGGAAGAAGCGATCCTTCAGATACGGGGGATCCAAACCATTTAGGGCTTTGTAGGTCAAAACCAACACCTTGAGTTGTGCCCAGAAAGCTATTGGCAGCCAGCGCAGACTCCGGAGCCAGCTGTAATGTGCTCCTGGCGACCCATCCCTGACAGAAGACAAGCCACCACGTTCTGCACCAAGTGCAGCTTCCGAACAGTTATCAAGGGCAGCCCCACGTAGAGCGCATTGCAGCAGTCTAACCTGGGGTTAAGAAGGCCTGGTGGACAGCAGCCAAATCCGAGTCTGGCAAAAAAAAAAAGCTGCAGCCTTCACTCCAAATGAAGTTGGTGAAAGTCACTCCTGACCACCACTGAAGCCTGGCCCTCCAGATGCAGCAGTGGATCTAAGAGCACTCCAACAAGGGTATGAACCTGAGTGACCAAAGGAGGCTGGACATCATTAGTAACATGGGTCCCTATGATGTCCCTCAGGTCAGCCAGTCATCATCACTTGGGTCCTGTCTGGATTCAGCTTCAATAGGTGTTCACCACATGGCCTCCACATGGTCCCCACAGAGCTACCACTTACAGAGGAGTCCAAGGACATTGTGGGCTGGGCCTGTTAGGGCTAATGGACGTCCACGTGTCTGTCTCCTATCAATCCAGTTCAACTGCAGCTTCAACGGCAATTAGCTCTGTCGGCATACTGCAGCACTTGGTCAGCTGAGAGGCAGGAATGGTAGCAATCTCCCTCCCTCATGGCTGCCTCTCAGCTGAGACACGCACTAGAGGTCTCCCTCCCCCCCTGCAGCCTCCCTATTCTGCAGCCTCTGAAAGGCAGCCACAGGGGAGGGAGATTGCTACCACTACCACCTCTCAGCTGGCCGGAGCACTTGGCTGAACTCTATGCGATGGAAGATCTGGGTTCCGACAAGGCTGTGGGCAAACCTAATTGACAAGACGCAGACACATGGGCACCCATTAGCCATAATTGGGATATCTAGCAGCAGGCATGGCAATAGGAAGTAGCTTTTAAAATGTGATGGGGGGAATGACATGGGAACAGTGAAAATGCAGGTTTACAATTTCCTGTAAGAACTTGAAGAGGCAGGAGACAAGACTGGTGTGAATGCAGCCGCCCTAAACATCATGGCAGATGCAATGCGGAGGATTGTGCTCTCCTCCATGATGGCTAGACATAATCGTCACATTCTGACATTTCAGCAGAGCTCTTCCGGGTGGTGAACGGCCTGCTGAATCCTGGTAGTCTCCACCCAGATTTAGAGTCATTAGTTGCCCGCTGCTATGAGTTTTCCACCCACTTTGCAGATGAAGTCGCTTGTACTTGGCATGACTTGAACTGCTAGTCAGGGTGCAGAGTCAGAGTTTGGAGAGGCTCAGTCTTCACTGGTTTACTTGGATCGGCTTCAATTCGTCTTGCCCCCCAATGCAGAGGGTGCCCTTGGAGTGATGCAGAATGACCAGTTGTGAATTAGATCTATGCCCGTCCTTGACACTGCAAGGTGTTGAGCAGTGAACACCTGAAAGCTAGACGGGAGACATTGGAGGCCGTTACAGGCTGAAGTTATTGATGTCTTTCTTCAGGAGGGCAGGGTGCCTGATGGCCTCAAAACTGCAGTTGCCCAGCCCCTGTTCAAACCAATCTCTTTAAGTTGATTTACCTGCCAGCCATTGCCCGATCTCTATTCTTCCCTTTTTAGGGAAGGTTATTGAATGGGTAAGTTGCCATACAGCTTCAGGAGCATCTGGATGCTCTCAGATTCTTGGACCCATGTCAGTTAGAATTTTGCTCTGAGCATGGCACCAAGACTGCACTTGTGCCTTACAAAGTCACTAAGGGTAAGAGGAACCCCCAAAGGATAAACCTTGGTTGAGGATTTTCACTTGTAAATCAATAGGGGTAATTCTACCCTGTTGATTTTGCTAGATCTTTCAGCTGGCCTTTGATACAGTTGATCATGGGGTGTTGTTGACACTGCTGTATTGCTCTAGTGTGGTTCCACTCATTCCTACCAGGGATATCCCAGAGAGTAGTGATGGGCAGTTGCTCATCATTCTCAGAACTCCCCTGTGGGGTTCCACAGGGTTCCATCTTGTCTACCCTCCTGTTCAATTTGTATCCGAGGTCCATCCGGGCAAGGTTATAGAGAGATTTGGAGTGAAGTGCCATCAGTAGGCTGATGACACCCAGCTCTGTCTCTCTTTTTCATCTGACCCAGGTCCTGCAGTCTCAGTGTTGACCCAGTGCCTGGCTGCCACTGAGGACTAGATGTGGGAGCTGATTGAAGCTGAATCCAGACAAGACCGAGGTGATGATGGTTGGCCAGTCTTGTGACCTGGAGAACATAGGGACACCTGACATTGAGGAGGTCCAACCTCCTTTGGTCACTCAGGTGTGCAGCCTTGGAGTGCTCTATAATCAATTGCTTTGCCTGGACCATGAGGTTGTGGCAGTGGCCAAAAATGGTTTTCACCAACTCCTGCTCCACCTGGTGAGAAGGCTGGGACAGCTCTGGTCACCATCATCTATGAGTTCATAACCTTGAGGCTAGACTACTGCAGTACAGTCTACATGGGGCTGCCCTTGATAAATGCTCAGAAGTGTCAGTTGATGCACAACGCAACAGTCCGCCTTCTGTCCGGGGAGAAGGAAGTAGCCAGGAGCATTACATGAGTGCTCCGGAGTCTGCACTGGCTTCCAATAGCTTTAAAGGCACAAATCAAGGTGCTGGTTTTGACATATAAAGCCCTAAATGGCTTGGGCCCCAAATATCTGAAGACCGCCTGCTCCCTCATGTCCCATTGTGGCCTCTGAGGTCAGCCAGGAGTGCCCTTTTGCAGGGACTGTATGCCCACCAAGGCCGCTTTTAGACGTGCAGCGCGGATCAGGCACGGGAGCGGCGAAACAGCCGCAGCACTGTTTTAGACGAACCGGAAGCAGAAGTTGTGCGCATGATCCGGGGCCGCGCATTCTTTGCCGACCGTGATCGAACCAGCCTGATTTCTCTGGGGGGACATACGTGGCCAGAAAAGAATACGCAGCGCCGGATCACGCGCACAACTTCTGCTTTCGGTTTGTCTAAAACAGCGCCGCGGCTGTTTCGCCACTCCCGCGCCTGATCCAAGTGCACGTCTAAAAACACCCTAAGTCTCCACAACAAGGCATGCACAGATGAGTTCTCTGCTCCACAGTTTTGGAACTCCTTTCTCTTGGAGCCTGCTCATTTTCCAGAAGGGATGTCCAGACCTTTCTGTCTAGTCAGGCATTTGGCAGGCAGGAATAAGGTTGGAGGACTGGGCCTTCAGGGGATTTTTATATGTTGTAAGCCACCCTGAGCCTTTGGTGAAGAGCAGGGTATAAATTTAAATTAAATAAATAAAATTCCTTCCATTGTGATGAGTGCTTACTGGGCAACTGCTGCATAGTCCAACAGTTAAGAGGTTAGTTCCATTAGAGCATCCTTGGGGAAGAAATCGGAGGCCACAAGCAGAATGCCGATTTCAGCCTCTCCAACGGGAGCAGAAGCACCACTCTGCTTTTACAGCTAAAGTCTTACAAAATGTGCCAAAATGAGCTTGACGGCAAAGAACGTAATAGCAGCCACATGAGCTGTCAGCGAGCCGCTAACTTACCTGTTGCATCAGCCACTTCTCCCCGAAGTACAATCCCACCCACTCCTGAGCTGTGCGCTTCTGGAGAGGGGCAGTACAGGAAAGGAGACGAACAGAAGAGGGATTGATTGACCTCCCTGCACCAACAAACTGCTCCTTATGCTCTTGCAAAAAGAAAGAGAATTCCAGCTCGAGAGGTCATTCACCCTGGTAACCCCAGACATCAGCCAGTGTCATAAATAACAAAGAGAACTGCTCTTTCTACAGCCTGGTCAAGAGGTCTTGGTAAATTGGATGTAGGTTTCCCATTGGCGTCAAGTGATAACAAGTCCCTGGCTACAGCCCACTGCTGAACAGAGGTCTCTCTCTCTCACTCTTTCTGTCCTCCACTCCTGCTGACACAGCCCTGACTAGCTCAGATTGGACCAGCTGGTGGAGGGTGCTGGTGTGGCACTAGCTCTTCAGACTCCCACTCTTAACACCAAAATTGGACCCTCCAAAGACTATCCTCTCAATCTGACATTTCTTCCAGATGTGTCACTAGTGGGTGAGCATCTCCGCCTTCAAGAACAGAGGTAGGTGGCAGGACTAAGTAAAGCCTATTCTCTGGGTAAAGGAAGGAAAATTTTCACTTCATGTTTACAGGATTACAAATCCCTCCTCCTCCTCTGCCCCCTAACTATCTCCTACAGCTCTTAGGCAGGGCTTAATTTGTGGCAGGGGCTTGCCAGGGCTGAGCTGTGGCACTTAGATTCAAGGGGGGGACTGAGCCCCGGTGTTCCCAGTAAGAGTCTGAACCTCAAAATGTGAAAGACCAGGGCAAGGCTGAAGTGGCCTTTTCAGGGTTGGCAGCAAAAGCTAGAAAAACCTAATTTATTTGGCTTTCATTAATGACTTTCCTACCAGTACCGGGTGTTCTTAAATGAGATGCTACTCTGCATGGCCCCCCAGTAGCCACTCATCCGACCACCCATACGAAGGTGGAGTGGGGGGATGCGCGCTCCCATGAACCACGCAGCACCCACTCACGGTGCACTACTGTGAAGTCAAAAAGGTCCGTGGCAACAGGCACCCACACATCCCCTGCCCATATGAACTGGGGCAGCGACCCACACCAGCAGGCCAGTCTGCCACTCATAGGCACTGTGGGTGGGGGACTTGGCCTTTGCAAGTCACAGGAACTATCCTGAAGCTCTGGGGAGCCCGGTTCCTCAGCATTCACACCCGGGACATGTCAGTTTCAAAGGCCAGCTCGGCACCCCAGCCCGGTCCATGGAAGGGGGAACGCGAGGCAGATGTCAAGGTATGTCTTCTCCCCTGTCTCCCTCCCTTTGTCTTTTAGATTGTAAGCCACAGGCAGGGACTGCGTCTAGCTCTATGTTCTGTACAGCACCAGGCCACACGACTGGCACTATATAAATGTTTATTATAATAATAATAATAATAACCACGCCAGGAGCCGCCCGCCCATTAGAATCCCTCCCTACTCACTCTATCCAAGTGGCTGCTCACAGCTGTGTCACTCAGCGGCCATGCCCCCTCTCACTACAACCTTGCTCCCAATAAAGCTGATCAGGGTTTATCTCAGTCAGTTATACCTGCTACCACTGTATTGACGTTGTTGTGTGATAGAATAGTTCAGCAAAGGCTTACGTTTATGCTTATGTCACACCATCCACTTAGTCCTACTGAAATCATTGCAGGGTTGCCAGCATTCACAATTTTAGGCACAGGGCTTGCTAGCACAAGTCTTCTGGATGCCTCCTTAAAGTGTCAAATGCTGAAATCATGCACATTTTGGATTTTGTTTTTTTTAAAAAAAAAAAAGATTTAGGGAGTTTTTGAAAACATTTAGGGTTAGCTTAGCAACATCCTATGAATGGACCAATTTGTAATGTGCAAATGTAAACAGCTGCATAAGTCTTTTCAGGATCAGAATTTAGGATTTTACCATGAGAGAGATTAATTGTACTTTTCTTCCTAGCTTAGACAAAGCCATTCGGTTCTGGGTGCTGATTTAGACATTAGAATTTTAGAGGATGGGGCTGGAGGTTTGGCTCTAAAAATGAATTTCCCACCCCCTCTCTTTGTGCAGGTAGTTGTCTCTGCAGGAGTCAATTGACTGTTACCCTGTTAAACCAGCCTTGCAGAAAACTGTCTCCAGCCAAACAATAGCTATCACAGCAGAAGTGAGCACTCACCCCTCCACTTCCTTCACTTCAAAGCTTCCTTTGGATTTATGTAAATGCTGCCATTATTAAGCAGGGCAATCTACATTAATAAGCAGGACAATCTAAGCAGGTCTTGTCTACTGTGGGTATTTTACCAAGTTAATTATCCCATATTAGTCAGCACAGGTTAGTTAACCCCTACTAAGCCGATGTGTGAACATGCTTTCACGGACCAAGTGTTTGGTTTTTTTCTATGTTAATTTAACTCACCAGGAGTAGTTCCATGGGATTTATTGCTTTAGGGTTACACACATGACTAAATGCTTTGGTGGATAAGTCTAGGGTGCTCAACACCTTGAAGTAGCAAATCCTAGCATTAAACCAAGCCATCTTCACTGCATTACTGTGGTGGCAGTGGTGTGACTCACCTGTACAATGCAGATGTTTTTAGGCACTTTTAATCCATCTACCCAAAATGGGTCTGGCTCCATCAAGCAGGGTTTTTTTGCCACATGGAATAGGAAAAATAGTAAGTTCCTCAAACTGTGGGTTGGGACCCTAAATAGGGCCACACTGATGGGGTCATAATCCTAAATGTTGCTTCCTGGGGTCACAGGATTATATTATAGGGTGTTTTCAAACAAGTGCCTCCCTGTCCATTACCCACTGGTTACCTACAGCAACCAGTAGAAAACCAAAGTCCCAGGTTCAGTTTCTGCTCAAGCCTAGACCGCCTATGTGACCTAGAGCCAGTCACTTAATTGCTCCATGCCTCAGTTTCCCCATCTGTAAAACTGGGATAACAGCACTACCCCATCTCAGAGATGTCTTAGGAGGCTGTTCAGATACTACAGTAATGGAATAGACAACTTAGCTCAGATCTTTGTGTGTAATGTGCTTGTCTGAAAACACCCTAAGTCTCAAAATGTGGTCACACCAGCACCGAAGTTGGGAAGAACTGCTCTTGGACAATCCCCCCGTTGCACTCTTGATGTAGCTCCTGATCTCCATCTCAGATTGCTCAGGGATGGCTGCACCCCCTTTAACATTTGGCAGTCTGGGGACTTGCTTATGAACACAAAGTGCCAAAGAAGCAGCCAGTATAAGTAGCCACAGGCAGCTCCCATGGGGCCCCACTGGAAAGGAACCCAACATCTGGAAAGTTGCAGGTGGGACCTGCAGTGGAGAGCATTCTGCAGGGCCCCTGGCAGGGGCGTAGCTAGGTTGCGATGGGTCCCGGTGCAAAAGATGGACATGCCCACCCCCCATTGCTTCCCCTTTCTCACGCCACCTCCGTCCTCTGCTCAAACTCCCCAAAATTAATGCCAGCAGCGTTCACTAAAGTATGCAGAACTAAAAGCTGATGCATAATCTAAACCAGGGGTGAGAACTTTTCTCCTCCCCTACCCCCCGGGGTCACTTTGAGAATTATTACAAGTGCCAAGGGCTGCATGGGAGTTGGGGCTAGAGGTGCTTAAAGCTACTGGGCTGCCCCAACTCACCCAGAGCAGTCTGTCCCCTCACTCTGAGGTATGGGGTGGGAGGTGGAAGAGAGCAAATTAGGGGGCTTGAGAAGAAGAGGGGTGAGCTTTGTGCACCGGAATGGCAAAGCAGGTTAAAGGTTCAGAACATGGATCCAGGGCATGGATACAGCCTGTGCCCTTGAGTGCATGCCCTGATCTCTGCTGCCTTTCTCTGGAGATATGTAGTAAAAAGATATGGACCTTTAGAGTGTAAGTCCTCGGGCAGGGACCATATCTATCTTGTTTTTTGTAAAGCACCAGGTACATCGCTGGCACTATATAAATGATTATTATTATTATTAAATCCCTATTGGAAACAGTGGAGGAAACACAAATGCCAATTGGTAGTAATGGGGACATGTGAACAACAATGAATATGCTTTAACTTAATGGACTGTAAAGCAACACAATGGAGCTGTATCTCCAATAGGGAAGAGGAGTAAGGGTGTGCGCATGGAATAACCAAGGGTCAGGGAGAGAGTGGAATAACAAGCCGGAAACTACAGGGAGTGCGTGGAGTGAAATGATAAGAAAGAGGCCACAGGGAGTGGGTGACATGAAGAGAGACTGGTGGAATGACCGAGAAGGTGGTGGTCTCGGGGTGTGGGTACTACAAGAACCTCGGTGGGATAACAGGGAGGAGGCTAGAGGGATCAAGCACTATGACAAGGGAATGAGTGGGATGATCAGTGCTCCCCATGGTCTCCTTATCGTTCCTCTCAATCATTTATTTTACCCAAAGCCTTGTCGTAGCTGTCCCCCATCATTCCAACCAAACCCTTGACATTCCACCCACTCCTCGTGGTCTCCTCCCTGTCATTCCAGCCATTCTCATGACCTTGCACTCACTCTTGCTGGTGCCTTACTTATCATTCCACACCCCCGCTCCCAAAGATGCATCTCCATTGTATTGTTTTGCATTCAGTCAAAGTCTATGGTTAGATATTTGCAGATCCCATTATTTTCAGTTGGCATTTTCATTAACTCAATTGTTTCCAAAAGGCATTCCATATCATTATTTTTAGTACGTCCTTTCCCTGAGCTCACTCCTGCAGTGTTTTAAGGCTAGGGACTGGATTTGGATAGTCAGTACCCCCAAGATTTCTCCTCCTTCCTAGTTAGCCAGAAACCCCAAAGCCACCTCATCTTCCTCCTGAACTTTCTCTTACTCCTTCCCAAATAACTTGCATCCCAAAGCCTTCTTTCCTTGCCACCCAAGTCCCCTTCTCGTCCTCCCCCTGGAGATAACCATCATTCTCAAGTCTCCCAAGCCACTTCCTCTTCCCCCAGCGAGTCAGTACTTCCCCTCAAAGGTCCACCCTTCCCACTAGCCAGTACCTCGAGCCCACTCTTACCCAGAGAGCAAGAGGACAGATGGCTCTGGGAATAAGAAAGTCTGTAATACAGCTGGTATTTGGGGGAAAACAACAGAGAAATAGGTACCTGTAAAATGACGATTCAAAACCTCTCATTGTGAAGAGCTAAAAATTCTTTTTGAACAACTTTGCTGCTGTACCCCCATCCAAAAAACCTGGAAGTAGAGCCGTCATTGGCTCCAGCTGAGGGGGAAGGGAGGCAGAAGAGGATTTAAGGAGCATCTGCAATGCTTACAAATAATCTTCAGGGAATTGGGCTTCCCCAAAGCACCCGCCATTCCCTTCCCAGCAGAAACCTCTCCCAAACTGCTATCTACTGCAAGGAGCTGGGAGACCTCATAAATTAACAATGTGTAGCAGCAGCTGCAGGATTTCTAGTGTCCTGTGGAAGTGCTTAGTGAGGATTCCTGGACACCCAGCAATCCTGGTCCCTCATGGGCCCAGGTGCAATTGCACCAGCTGCACCTCCTATAGCTACACCCCTGGGGAGGTACAGAAAAAGCCACCTCCTACTACAAGCCGTTTCTCTCAGAGGCCCTTTTCACACAGACACTCCAACACTGATAAAAGGGGTGTTACATTTTATTATACATGTTGCAGGGCTGCAGGTGTGCTCTATGGATGACCTGCAACATGTATAATAAAATGTAACACCCCTTTTATCAGTGTTGGAGCGTCTGTGTGAAAACGCCCAGTGTTCAGCTTATAGGGTGGCCATTCCTCCCCTTTAAAAGAGGACTCTTATGAAAAATACATGTTGCAGGGTTGCACTGGCACCAATGCAGCCCATCACCATGTTTTTTTTTTTTCATAGGTGTCCTCTTTTAAAGGGAAGGTATGGCCACCCTATCAGCTTAGGATACTGTGGGGTGACAAGGCCCACAGATTTAACATGGGGCCTGTACTGCAATTCTTAAGCCCCTTGTCCACACAACCATCCATGGCAGGCAGCGCTAGCATGGACGAGGCACCACGGTCTGAGGCAGGGTTAGATAGCATAAGGGTTACCATCTCTCAGGGTTTGACCATGAATCCCAAGGTTTTCAAGCATCGTCTCTGGGCTCAGGATTAAGCCAACAATTCTCCCAGTCCTCATTTGTATGTTACCTGCCTCAGAAGGAGGGAGAAGGGGCAAAGACAGAATATGGGGTTCTTGGTGGCCCAGGCAGCCTCCTTAGGGCCCTAATATAACGGTGGCTGGGTTTGGGGCCTCCTGGAGAGGTAGCCCCTGCCCTGGTGAAAACAAGAGTCACTGCACAGGCCCCAGAAGTAGACAAACTAGCAGGGTCTGGGGCAGTCATCATCGGGTCACCTTGTGGTAAGGCAGCCCTGGGTTTCAGGGAGAGGGGGTACGGACCCTTACCCTGGGTGCCCCTCTGTGTCTGGGCTGAAGGGCTGCCCGTTAACCCTTCCAACCTCCATGCCTCTCCATCCAGTCCCTATGCCAAGTATCCTGCCCCTAACTCCTGCCTCTAATTTTTTTTTCTATTAGCCAAACTGAAATGTTCCTTTGAATATGCATAAATGTGCATATTTAAAGGAAATTTCATGTAAATTTTACATGAACCAAATATATGCAAATTAATGCAAATCAGCATTATCCCTCGGAGAGGTGGCAACCGGTATGTGATTAAAATTCCAGGTGCCGGTCTGAGCTGCTAACATGCCTCTTGGGTCCGTGTATTAGGGTGAAAACAGACATGACACTAACCACCCTTGGTGGTCATTTATGCATGTTTCAGGGCTGCATAGGGCACCAATACAGCCCTGCAACATGCATAAATAAGTTTAAGTTTATTATGGCTTTTGACTTTCGCCATGGCCGAAACACAAATGACATAACATACATAACATATAAACATAGGAAACATAAGCGATAAAATACAAAAGATAAAACCAGTACATTTAAGTAGATATCCTGACAATTCCAGGAGGTTCCTACAAGTTATAGGGGAGGACTAGTCATTCCGGGGAAAGGGATGCCCTCTCATCCTCATATACAAACTTGCTCAAGGTCGATAACAATCTGTACCGCGATCCCACCAATACAAGGCCAAGCTTCCCCTTATATTTTAACCAACTTCTGGTCGGCAGAAATTGCTTGCCGCTTCTTCAAGGCCAGCCAGACATAGGAGGCTACAGAAAAAACATCCTCCAGATTTGTCATGGTGAGAAAGAAAAGGTAACCCTGGTCCAAGGCCTGATATGGTGGGCCCTTGCATAATGGTTCGAGCCAACTAGCCCTCAAACTCGTAAAGTGGGGGCATCTCATCAGAAAATGGTCAACCGTTTCCACTTCGTCTAGACTGCAAGAACATTTGCGTTGATCAAAGCGCACTCCAGTGTACCTCCCCTCAACGGCAGCTATTTGAATCATATGAAACCGCAGGAGGGTATAAGATCTACTCAGACTCCTATTAGAAAGGTGGTCCAAATAATGCTCATAATTACAGGTTAATTTTATTTGACCCAAACATGGAGCCACTTTCCATACTGAAAGGGCTGCCAGATCATCTTGGTGCCCAATATCCTGGAGCCTAACCCAGACCTCACTCTGTATTTCTTTCAAGGACTTTCCTGTGAAGTAGCTAAATGAGAATCCCAATTGGCTTAGTATCTCCTTCAGGTACTTCAACCATAGGTACGTCCTTAAACCCATATACTCGAGTTCTTCCCTTAGAGCCCGAGAAACAAGTGAGCGTTCCTGTTGTGAAAGGATCCTAAGCCAGTAGCGCACCAAGGTTATTTTAGACAGATTTACTAATGAGGTCAGCCCAGTCTCTGCCCTCAGAACTGGAGCTGGGACACTCCTACCTACCTGTAGCAACTGGCGTAGGAAAAGATTTTGAGCCCTTTCCAAGGTTATGGGGTCAGGGTAGGGAACTATGTCCAGGCCACCAACTGCCGAAGGTGGCACTTTCGCTTTGTAGACCTGTAGAATAGCAGAGGTTGTCACACCACGGGATAGTCTTGCAGCCTTGATTATGCCACAAGCAGCATTCAGGCCTTGCCCACAGGTGGTTACCCCAAGTAGTAAGTACCCCTATGCGTAAAAATAATCCCCAGATAGGTGAACTGCTTGACTACCTCAAGCAGGGCATGATTGGCTACCCATTTAGCCTTTGAGGGGCATCTGCCCATCATCATAATTTTAGATTTGGGGCTACATACTTCTAGCCCATTTAAGTTACAATAAGCACCAAACTTACCTAATAATCGCTTGAGACCTATTTCAGTCTGAGAACAGAGGACCAAGTCATCTGTGAACTGTAACACCCACAGGTGGCTATTCCCCCCACCACCACCACCTTTGGTGCATGGACACTATCTGCTTTAAGATGCTTGATAAGATCCGAAATGTAAATGTTAAAATAGTAACGGCGCCAGGACACAGTCCTGGCATACACCCTTTCTGATCAGGATAGTATCACTTGGTGGCTGGCCCGGACTAAGTTTTATCCCTGCTCTAGTATTAGTATGCAATTGCAAAATTGGGGATAACAAGTTCTCCTCTATTCCTAGTACTCTTAGTTTCTGCCAAAGCCTAGATCGTGGAACAGAATCGAACGCCTTAGTCAGATCCATGAATGCCAGGAACAACCTTGCTTTTTTAATTTGTAATATTTATATACTATATGCTCCAGTAAAAAGCAGCAATCGATGCTGGATTTGCCGCTTCTGAAGCCAAACTGTTCTTGTTGGAGAATGGCCTTTTCCTCAACCCAACGCTCCAAATGTACAAGAAGGCCTTTTGCAAACAGCTTTCCACTAACAGATAACAGGCTTATAGGCCTGTAGCAAGATGGAGTTTTGCTAGGGCCTTTCTTATAAATCGGGACAATCCAACTCCGTGACCAGGACACTGCGATACTGCCACCATCACAGATGTTCAAAAATATTTTTGCATAAATAACCACCAAGAAATGTTGGATGAGCACTGGTAGATATGGGATGCATCTATGCTAATTCAGGTTTGAATTTGACTTTTCTGTCTGCTGTTGCTTCAATTTAGGCTCTTTTTACATGAGCAGCGGTGGGGGGGGGGATGGGTGTGCTGAATTAAATATTCCAGTATTTAATTCGCGGTCGGAGTTCGATAATTGTGGAACAGCCACTGAGAATGGCTCTCTGCAACGCATGCCCTTTAAGGGTGTTTTTACACGGGAAGGGGAGGTGGGGTGAAGTTGCAGCTGTTGTGTGGGGTGGGCACGTGGAATGCCGGGCACAGGGGACCACTTCACACAAGCAGCCCCATGCACCACCGCCCTCCCCACGCGCTGTCCATGCCCAGGGCGCTCTGACTTTTTGCCAAAAGCCCAAGGGGGGTGGGCAGAGATGCATGAGGGATGGGTGGGCATGGGAGTGTGCACCGCCCCCCCCCCCCGACATTTAGACGAGACTGGTCCATGCAGGGACAGGTGATCCTTGGGTGGGGCTGTCTCGTTTAAAAACACAAGGGAGGTGGCTCAAGCTAAGAAACCTACGTAATCCTCCCAAAGCTCCGCACTGGTACAAGCCCCATTAAGGGTGAAAACTCTCATGCAGAAATGGTTCTGCTACAGGTAGGGTGGCTAGATAGGCACATTTTAGAGGACACTTATGATAAATGAAGGTTGCAGGGCTGCATTGAATAGGAACTGCCTCCCCCCCTAGCAGCCTAATCATTGGATCATACATCTACTCTTAATAGTTAACACATTTACACACTTTCTTTGAAAAGATGCTTACGTCTGGCTGGAACCAAGTTTTTAGGACGTGTAGAGATTTCACTCAGCAAGATGGAAAATTATTCCAGAGTAGTCTTTAAAAATGGACTCTGGTTCTAGTCTCGTCTTAGTCAGAAACTCACTGGGTGACCTTGGGCCAGTCATATTCTCTCAGCCTAACCTACCTCACACGATTGTTGTGAGGATTAAAAAGTTGTGTTAGTTGTATGTAAAGTGCTCCGAGTGCCATGACACTATATAAAAATAGAGATTATTATTTTATTATTAATTATTATTATTATTATTTTCTTCATTCATGAGATTTATTAAAACCAGGAGACAAGAAAGCAGTCCTAATTGCAACCCTCTGAGAGATAGGACTAAAAATCTCTCCTCTTCCCATCTCTTGTGATCTTATCATCCTGGGCAGATCCCCAGCCATCGAAAGACCTGCAGAGCAAAATCAGGGTAGAGAGACCTGAGATAAAATCAAATGTGTGTGGAAAATCTTTAAAAATACAGAAACTGCCTCCCAACATTCCAGGATTTTCTAAAGCAAGAAAGAAGAGCACAAACACATGGTTTCCCCTTTGTACAGCACCTTTATGGGATGGGCTGAGAGACTGGTTTAAGTGTGATACAGCCAAGAAAATGAACCAGTTCTCAGAAGAACTAAACTCCCGCCTGCCTGGCAGGCCGGTCCATTCCTGATCCACCGGTGAGCTGCAATCTTGGGTCAAATGGGTGGACTTAGATTTTGTGGGTAGAGATTTTAGCAAGTCAACAAAGGGCAGGAGGAATCGGAGTTGCAAGAAACTGAAATTTGCACAGCTGGCAAAAATGACTTCAATCAGAGCTCTACAACTAACACAGTCTGTCATTAGTAATCACACTAATAAGGCACCAGTAAACTGCTGTCAGCACCATAAAATATAAGGTGCCAGTAGGAAAAACAAAAAAACCCACCTTCTCGGTATATTTTCCTGGCAGTTGATAATGCAGGTGTATTTTGCAAACAGGAGATGGGTCCGTTGATGGGTGTCGCATTAGTATGATAGCGATATAAGTTAACTAACGTTTTCATGCAAACTTGGCACACAACTGAACTGTGTACTAAACAATTGCAATGGGAAGCAAAAATGAGGCTCTTGGAAGCACAAATGGTGACAAAACATTTATTTATTTAAATTTATATGCTGCCCTGCCCGGAGGTCCAGGGCAACTCAGAAACCATTAAAACTAGTACAACCCCCTCCCATAACCTCCCCATTCCCCACACCCAACTCCCCTCACGCCCTTATCCCAAACCACGCCCACCAAATGCCTTTTCTAACAAAAAAGTCTTCCACCACCTCTGGAAGCACACCTGCATCTACTAAATGTGCCCTCCAGAAGCACAGCAACAGAACAGATAGGTACCTAATTGTAAATACAACTTTTTTTCTTATGCGCAATTCCTTTGACTATGTTGCAGTTGGTTTTTAAGGCCATTTTTACACGGACACCTCCCCCTGCCCCGCTGGTTGTGCAGGAGGGTGTTAGACCCATGGGAGTGTCCATGGAAGCAGCGCGGCGGTGGTTGGGGGGATGGATGATCAATCTGTGTTCGACCGTGCGAATACCACAGGCAGCTGGTGAAGGTGCGTGCACGCTCCTGTGTAGCCCATCTCCACCCACGGAGCCATCCGATGAAACAGAGGAGGCTCCACGGGTGGAGGTGGGTGAGTGTCCGTGGGAAAGGACACCCACTCACCTCGGCAGCACCCCCATCCCCCCACCCACCGCTGCCCGTGTAAAAAGAGCCTACATTGAAGCAACAGCAGACAGAAAAGTCAAATTCAAACCTGAATTAGCATAGATGCATCCCATATCTACCAATGCTCATCCAACATTTCCCATAATTGCTATCAGCACAGCAATCTACTATTAATAATAATTATTATGATTAATTATTATTATTTGTATAGTACAAGCAATGGACCTGGCACTGTAAATCAGTAATTAGAGACAAGTCCCTACCCCAAGGGATTTGCAAGCTAAGAAAGACAAGGGAAGGGAGAGGGAAACATAGGGGGAGAGAGACAGACAGGGATACATTCATGAAGTTGAGAAGTCCCAGGTGCACGTGTTTAACAGGGAAGAGGAGGACTCTGAGGCCGCTTGCACATGAGAGGAGAGGGAACTTCATGAGCCGCAATCATAGGAAACGCCACACATGTGTACAGGGTTTTAAACGTCATTCACCGTGATTTCACTCACGGATTAACAGGGCTCAAAATCCAGCCTTGTAATCGGAGAGTTGAAATCAAGGCAGAAATGGGTTAATGACATTTAAAACCCTATGCATATGAACTCCGACCTCAAATGAAATAGCGCGATGTGTGAGGTATTTAATTCGTGGTTGGCAAACAATGCGCGACCACCTTGAATGCGCGTGATCCTGTCCCTCCATCACGTCTAATCCCGCCTCACGGGATTTTGAAATATCACGCGAGCGGGTCACGCAACGGCGACCCGTTCATCTAAAAGCAGGAGGAACCAGATTCCATACCTAAACTGTAATTTGAATTTGCCTATTATTTTTTCCCCTATTCACATATCGCCTTGTGATTTTTACTTCACACATAATTAAACTACAATACCAACTGCCTCCCTATTAGCCTAGGGATGCAACCCTATCTTCATTGAAGTCAGTTATAAAGCTCTGGTTGATTTTAATGGATGAGGATCAAATTCTATATATTAGAGTTCTGAGTTCAGATCCTACCCATCAGAGTTCAGCACAAACCTGCAAAGACCTACACATCTACTTAACTTTATAGCAGGGGTTCTCAACCCTTTTTCTGGTCACAAGCACTGGAGTGACTACTTGGGAGCTCTGCATAATTTGCATACATGATTTGAATAAATATGCATGTATACAAATCCATTGCTGAAAGACAAAGGGAAAGTTTGCCTTACTAACAACAGGACATTAAGGATAATCCTCGACCCACTGAAGTCAATAGCCCAGCTCACATTGACTTTAATGGATGAAGGACTGTTTCAAAGTGCTCCTGAATACTGACAGCGGGCTTGGGGAGCACTTTCACATATTGCCCCAACCACTCTGGTGCTCCTGAGCACCAGGTTCAGATTCCCTGCCTTATAATGTAAAGTTTATACCTACGCATAGTCCCATTGAAATCACTAACTGCTCCCAGGAGTTAAGTTAATCATGCATGGACGGCTAAGGCGTATCTGTTTAGTGCAAGAGTACTTTCACAGGTGAATGTCTTTCTGATTTGCATTACAAGTGATCTTGGGGGAAGTCTCAACAGTAGCAATTCTACTGCTTGATTGCAAGAAGGGGAGCTGGATCCAGGGAACTTGGGGCCTCCTGAGAAGAAGTAGTTGTGTGGGGCCTCTGCTAGCAAGCAACCATTCTCGCTCACTTCCCCAGTGTTGGGGAACTTCCTCCCCCTGGAGGTTTGTCTAAGTCTGAGCAGCTTTTGGAGGCAGTGTAAGACCTGTCTTTTTATTAAAGCTTTTGGCTGGCGGAGATAGGGAGTGGGTGTGGGGTGGGCAGATATGCAAATTTTAGAGGGCACTTATGAGAAATACAGGTTGCAGGGCTGCATTGGAGCCATGTGTCCTCTAAAATTTGCATATCTGGCCACCCTAAATGGGTGAGAGGCTACTGGGGGGTTGGACTTTTTACTGTATTTTATTTTAAGGTCTTTTAATTGTATTGTGCATTGTAAACCACCCCGAGCCTTCTGGGAAGGGCAAGGTATAAAAGTAAATAAATAAATAGAAATATTTGACAGGCACATATTGACTTGCCCCATACGAAAAAATGTTACCATCATTCATTTTTGATGTTCACTTGATCATAACATCCCCTTCTCAGGTTGGGATGTTATGGGCCCTAATAATAAGTAATAGGTTTATTTATATAGCCCCCTGCCACATGGTACTTAAAGCATTTTACAAAATCAGTACAGTAAAACAATGTAAAATCCATTTAAAAACAAACAAACACCCCAACATTTAAAAGGTTAGGGGGGACAAAGAGGGAGGACAAAACCCGTTAAGAGGAACGAGCAGTGAATAGGGTGGCCAGATATGCAAATTTTAGAGGGCACTTATGAGAAACACAGGTTGCAGGGCAGCCCTGCAACCTGTATTTTTAATAAGTGGTCTCTAAAATGTATATATCTGGCCCCACTAGCAGTGAATTCTCTAAAATCACCTAGAGTACAAGAAGAAAGTCAGTCTTCAGGGGCTTTTGAAAAGTGAAGCGGAAGGAACCGAGAGGAACGTCTGGAGGAAAGGAGTTCCACCCCAAGGGAACTGCTGTAGCAAAGGCCCAATTGCCCACTGACTTACGGGGCAATGGTGGGAATTCCCAGTCAGTTAGTGGTTTCTGAGCATCAGGACCAGGTTCCAGGAAGAGGTCTTGAATCAAAGCAACCAATGCAGAGAACACAAGGGTGGGCATAATCTGATCAGGGCTGCCTAAAAGCACTGCTGGAAACACACAGAAGAAGGAATTACAAAACTCCTGTTGTAATTTCTAGTTTCCAGAGACTCCGTATGTTGTCAGACTCCCCACATTTGAAGCTCTGTGGGCCTGTATTTTACTCCATTGCTTTTCACACTCATGTTTTCATTGCAAGCATATTCATGGACCCCATTTATTGGGGGGGGGGGAACTGTGGGCTCCCCAATATAGTCTGAATTTGCCTGCATCCAGCCCTGCTGACAAATAAATGTAGAAGTTAGCCTAGAGAGAGCGCCGTTGCTATCTTGGTCAAAAATAAGATGGAGTATGCAAGCTTTCAGGCTGCACCCGGACCTTCCTCAGGCATCTGAAAGTCCATTTAGTGCAACTGTAATCCAAAAAGCCAAGGCCATGGGCGTACTCCTCTACCTGCTGAAGTCAATGGCAAAATTCCCATTGACTGGAGCACAGCCCAAGTGTGTTCATGTGTGTGCTATTACTGCATTGAAATGCAATGGTCTATCGCAGGTGGGGAACCTCCGGCCCGGGGGCCAAATGCTGCCCATGGCAAGCTTTTATGAGGGCCCTTTCCAGTTCCTGGTTCTGGCCCATGGATCCAACTCCTACCCCAAAGAACTGAAAAACTGAGCTCAAAGTAAGGAGGAGAAGATGAAGGCATGCACACAAGGAGAGAGGGCAGATCCAGGGCACAGATTCACAATCTGGACCCTCCTTTTCTTGAGCGTACCCCTTCCGCACCCTCACACGCCAATGTCTATGTGGCTCTTGGAGCCTGTACTCATTTTCAAAGTGGCCCTTGAGAGTAAAAAAGGTCCACCTGGTCTATCGCAATGGTTCCAAAACTTATTGGAGCAATGTCAACTCTCAGCATTTCATGCGTCTTAATGGTCACCATCTAGTGCATGCTCATCACAGGACTGAAACACAAGGCAGGGGTTGACAGTAACTTGTGTGTTTGCTGGCTGTCGAGCCACACTTGGGTAATAGGTCCACTAATGGCTATTAGACAAATAGGTTGTGAGATATAACCTCTGACTGTCGAGAGTGGGAGTGAACAACAGGTAATGGATTCCCCCATTATGACCTGTTGGGTGCTTCTCCAAAGCAACCACGATTGACTACTGTCAAAGACAGGTGCTGGGCTCAATGGACAATTGGTCTGACCCAGTATGACACTTCTTATGTTCAGTCCTGCTTTGCTGTAGCCAGGGTTGGACCAACTGTTATGACCTTGGGGAGAACAGTTTGGGAACCAATGATCTACACAACAGATATTTAATTGTGCTAAGCGTTCAAAGCACTGCCCATACATTTCAAAGCCTCCCACACCTAGGAAGGCAGCTCTGTTGTATAATCACATTTTACAGGTTGGAAAACAGAGGCTGAGACAGGTAAACTCAATTGCCCCAGGTTACCCAGCATGCCAGTGGATGGACCAGCTGATAAGGAATAGTGTTCTTATTTTATTTTTATTATTTCTATAGTGCCAGCAATGTACCTGGCGTTGTACAATCAATAGTTACAGACAGGTCTCTACCCCTAAGGAACTTACAATCTTGAGTCCTTTTCTAATGGGCACAGGTGTGTGGGGGAATGGGTGTGGGGGGGGGGTTCCCACAGACCCCCCACCCATGGAGCATCGGGCATTGGCACCCATTGTTCTGTGCATGGGTGATGGATGGATGTGGGTGGAGTGCAGGAGCACATACGCACCCTCACCCACTGCCCATGCATTCCCACAGGTGCGCACCAATCCCCCCTCCACCAGCCGCAGCATTCGCATGGGCACACCCCCACACTCACGTGTGCGAGAGGGGGGTGCGTCCGTGTGAAAACGGCCTGAGAGACAAGAGTCCATTCATGAGGCTGAGCGGTTACAGCATGTGCTTCTTTGTTACAGGGAACTAGTGTCTGAGTGAGGCAGAAGAGGGCACAGTTTCACACATGACAAGCATGGGAAAGTCTGATGAAAGAGGTGGGTTTTCAGGAGGGATTTGAAAGTTGGGAGGGAAGGAGCAGAGCAAATTATCTACTCCCTCCACCTCCCCCAACCCACCAGCTTTATGCTGAAAGAGAGGGCTACTCTGCAATTGTATGTCTTTCCCTGGGTTGTGTGTATCAGCAGGACTTTGCTTTAGCATTATGGGGAGGAGAACCTTAAAGGGACTTCTCACAGACAGTTCCAGCAGCTGCATGTCACTCCTTCATCCCTGCTTAGACATGCCTCATGTCATTTCTCCCTGTATGGTGTCATGTTGTATCTAATCTAGAGTATAACCTCCTGGTCTCAGAGGCTCTCTCGCTCTGCTGTGCACTCGGAGGATACTATATACCCATGCTCAAATGGAAGTAACCAAACAGCAGGGGTGTATTCCTTAGATTTGGCAGAGATTACTGGTGGAGATCTCTGCTTCAGAGAAGCATTGCTAAAGAAACCAAATTTGTCTCAATCTCTTACATTTGGGACCCACACCGCAACCCCATTCCCTCAATACTGAGGCATCATTGGCAAATGCATATAATTTGGGCTAAATCCTGTTGAAATCAGTAGCAAAACTCCCATTCATTTTACTGTGATCAGGATCAGATCCATCCATTTAAAAAGGTAAATAATTTAAACAGGAAATTGAAAATAGGAGAG
The DNA here is from genome assembly GCA_003113815.1 of Sphenodon punctatus. Taxonomy (NCBI): domain Eukaryota; kingdom Metazoa; phylum Chordata; class Lepidosauria; order Sphenodontia; family Sphenodontidae; genus Sphenodon; species Sphenodon punctatus. The sequence goes on along the minus strand of QEPC01013085.1, from coordinate 425,366 downwards.
ATCTTTAAAGATCTTATCCACATGCCACCCAAGACTATTATTTTGTACCTTTTGTTTCTAAAACTGCATGTCCAAAAAATCTGTTCTTCATTGGAGCTTTTTTAAATCCAGAGATACAGGCTGATGATGTAACTAAAGAAGCATAAACAAAAAGGATTGTTTACACTGTCTCTGAACGCGAGTTCTACTCAAATGCATGTAAAATATTTATATAAATAACTTGCCAACCTTATAGTTTTAATTAAAGAGAGTACAGCAGAGTCGTTTGGCAAACTCAAATGATCCGGTTGGGTTTGAGGTTTAAATCGAGAGAAAGCAATGTCTTTTGAAAAATAAATTAAAAAATCATTGGCAACAGGGAGAGAAATGTCTTAAAAGACCAAGGATAAAGATTAGCTTGCACAGTTAAGTAAGGATGTGACTTAAAAGGAATAATCTATTTTTTTTTCTGAAATCAAAATAGAAGTTAAAGTTGTTTAACTCCTCTGGGTTTAAAAAAACAAGACAAAAACCGAACCTCCATCCAAATCATCCATTAGTATACTATACTCATTGTGTGCACTTTGATATTAGAAGGATCTACTGCGCGGGAGGATTTAGACCGAAATGGGGCCAATGATGACAGTCACATTCTAATATTAGTGGAGCTTAAATCCTAGAAAGAGAAAGAAAGAAAGAAAGAAGCATTCTAGCTTCAGAAAATTTCCCTTTTCCACCGAGTACACTCTCAGCTAATTCTCAAAGGCGATGGGAAAGAATAGACTGGAATGTATACATTAACGTTTAAACCAGCTCTAGTATAGCCTACGCACCCCGAATGGGGTTGGGTTTTTAAAGGTGTTAAGATCAAGACAAACGAAAACTGTTGATTCCCCCACGGCAGCCCTGCTAAACGGCCAGCTGGGTCCCCTATGGCTAGGGCTACCACCTGTGCACATTTTAAAGGAACAATTATGAAAAATGCATGTTGCCGAGGCAAGGCAGGCCCTGCAACATGTATGTTTAATAGGTGTGCCTTAAAAAATCCGCTTCGGTGGCAACCCTAACTAGAGCAGCAGAACTCTTGGGTCACCCACGCACCTGGAGCGCGCTCGCGCTCGCTCTGCAGCAGGACACCGGCCAGCTGGTCCCAGCGTTCTACCCCAGGCGGCTCTGCCTAGTCACCGCGTCAGCCTGACTCGCCCCCCACTGATTTCAAGGCGTGGGGAAGGCCCCCCCTCCCCGCACATGTTCCTAATACCGGTTGCAATCTAGGAATTCGGCTCCTCTGCCCAATCAGTTTGGAAAAACCCCTGCCTGCCCCTGCCACCCCCTTGGTTTCCTGCTCCTTGGGAGTCCCACGTGCCGGTGGGCTCAGTCAAGCAAGCGGCGCTCAGGGGAGGGATTTTCCAGGTGTCTCTCGCGAGCCTGATCCAGTCCCCTAAGCAAGTGCCCCCCTAGTTAGGCTGGGCAAGGCGGGCTCCTGCTCCACTGGCTGGAGCAGACCTGGGCTTTCTTGGAATGCGTTTCCTTAGGTGAATTGCCAAAAAAAAAAAAAAAGGGGGGGGGTCTGCGCAGGCGCACTGTTTGGCAACCTGGCGTCCAGGTGTAACGCTTTGGCTCAGGCTGCAGTTGAGGCGGCAGCTGTTGGGGTGGGTCCACCCAGCCCCCGACGGGTGGCCCAATGGCTCTGCTGGGGCGGCTGGACTGGCAAGTAGGTACCTTTCCCTTTCTACCAGGCGAGGAGGGGGCCGCTGGAAAGTTGGGGAGCAGCTGGTACCGGGCGGATCGCTGGCCGCGCTGGGTGCCGTCTGCTACCGCCGCTACCCTCGGGGGGCAGCCGAGGAGGGGCCCAAGTGCCCACAGAGGCGCCGGGCTGGCGACCTAGCCCCTCTGAGCCCGGGAGCCGGCTGCCCACGTTGCAGGGGGAGAGGGGTTGTAATGTAACGTATGCGATCTCCCAGTACCGCCTCCTTCCATGGGGCTGTTGCTGCCCCTGAAACCTGGGGCCTCTGCCCAGAGTCTGCACCTAACCCCGCTGGAACATTTCTTATGCCTGTTTCCGGGCTGTGTGGGCGCTTTATGCCGCCCTGCAACAGGCATAAGAAATGCTCCAGCGGAGTTAGGTGCGTGTCTAATTTCAACCGTTCTCTTAACAAGTGATGGGACCTGGGGCTCCAGCAGCCCAGGGTCTCTGTAGGCACCTGAGCCCTCACCTGCCCCCCGAGGGCCAGGCGGTAGCAGCGGAGCCGGCTGCACCCAGAGCCAGAAAGCGCCCAGACACACGGGCCCTTGAACATTTTGAATAAACTGAACTCGAAGGGGGAATCGATTCCCCTTCCCCCTCCAGCCGAGAGGCAGCCGGGGAAGGAGCTGTCTGGGGAAACGGAGCCGCTGGGCTTCGGTTCCTGGCCCCTGGCTTCCTCCCTGAGCCAACAGCGCTCTAATGGAAATGGCAGCCTGATAAAACGGAATGGAGTAGCGGGGCTGCCGTGTGAACATCCTAAATGCCCTGCCCAGTTTGAGCCCCCATTTCCTCTCCCTGTCCTGCTCTCACCGTGTCCCACCCTGTCTTTGCCGGGACCAGTGGAACTTTTTTAATAGCTCCTTTGAACCGATCCCTGCTCCCTCCCACCTCAGTGCTCTCTTTTTAGGTAGGGTTGTAGGCAAAAGGCCGGGATGGGATGGGATGGGATGGAAGATCTGGCTGGATCGGGGCATTATTAAACCGGATCGCGTTGAGTGTTTTTCAGCTGTCCCCCTTCGACTCTTGACCGGGTTACAGAACCGAATAAAAGTTGCCGAGTGTCCCACGAAAACCACCCATTTGTGCGCTCCCTTCTAAATCAGAAAGACACACATATACCAAAAGTAGGATAGTTTTGATAACCAGCAATTGAAATATTAAACGATCCCCCTGTCAAGAGCCATTAACATTCAAACTTCTTGGTTCCCGAAAGGAATCGCTTAGTTTCGCCTAGTAAAATAAGCTGCTTGTTGTAAAGGTGAGCACCTGCACAAGGGTCTAGAAAGCCACAATGGGACCCCTGGGACAGACTGGGCTTTAAAGCGCTCTAGGTTGCTACGGTTAATAGTTGCTTGTCAGCTGCTGGGGGGGGGGGGTAATTTTCACAAGTGTTCAGCTGGGGGTGTGGAGCCGACTGCCTGGTGTGACCAGGCAGCGGCATGGTGGTGCCAGTGGAGAAACTATTGGGATGATGATATATGTAATTAATGTTAAATGGAGTTATGGGATTTTGTGTATATTATGATGTATTATTGTGCGGGATTTAAACCCAAGAAGTGTATTTTTTGATATTACAAGCCGCCTCGAGCCAACCTGGGTTGGGAGAGCGCGGGATAGAAATAAACAGAGAAATGAAATGAAATTCTGTGCCATGTCCCTTAGGAGCCCAGCGCTGGTCCTGCTTGGAGAGACTCAATAGCTTCCCATTCACCTCGCCTTCTCTACTAAAACTTGCTTCTAATTTTACTTCAATCGCTGTGTCCTTATTCCAACTTGCTCCATTTATCTATTTTTCTGGATAGAGTTTTTCCCTCCTCAGAAATGGAACCGCCTTGCTGCACCTCCTTGGCCAGCATGACAATGGGAACTAAATGACCTGGGCCTAAGGCTGATCTGCTGGGGCCCTTTGCCCCACTAGAAAACGGGCTGGCAAGGGCTCCCAGCAGATGAGAGAGACTCAAACGTCTTCCGTTTCATAATCATTTTTAAAAAGCCACCTTTCCACGGAAAAATAATTTAGCCTCCTCCTGACAAGATCTTGTGGACTGAATCCAAATCTGACTCGCTTTAGAGTTTTGTTTTAATGTCTTTTGTCTCCAGTGAGCTTTAAGCTGCCCGTTTAGAAGATGCCTTGTCTTAATGACGCCAAGGGCCAGGCAAGCAACTCCACTTCTTGTTCGAATTGCTGCAGAGTGCATTTCAGAGGAAGTGTCCTTAAAAAAGACTCCCCTCAAAATGATGATGCGGCTTCCTTGCTGCCGCTGCTCTCGTTCATTCATTCAGCTGCCCCGGATCACAGCTACCTGTGACCAGAGACCGCCTCACGCCACCAGCTTTTCTTCAAAAGCTGACGGCGCCTGGGGAGCTGAGGGCTAGCTCAGCGCAGATCAGAACGCACCTTTCAAACTTGCAGTTCGTTCCAGGCCTTTGCCCCCCTGCGAGGCTTTTAGGGAAGGGAAGAATCGGTTAGGGGCAGCTTTAGGCTCAGTCACAATAAGACCATTTTCTTCTCTTTCATGCAAATCGGCAGTGATCTCGATGACTCTTCAGCGCTGGAAGGGATCGTTCTCTTTTTAAAAAGGTTCAGGTCTTGTCAGGCGAGCAAATCGCCCGGATCAATGGTTGCACGTAGAAGCATCGATTTGGCAAAACGAGGCTAAGATAAATGTTAGATTGAAACGTGCCTATGGTCTTGTTTCAAATCAACCAAGAGTGCCTTACTTTCACCCCACCTACTCACTTGATTGATTGCACCGAAATCAAAACTAGAGGACAGATCTGAGTGTATTATTTATTATGTAAAAGCTTCCATTGGGATCCAGAGTTTGCATTCAGGCCATCCGGATCCTAATTGCTGAATCGGTCCCTGCTCCTCACCCCCACCGAGTTATTTAACACCCCTTTGCCATGATCTTGTAGGATAATTAACTAAATTATACCTTCGAGCCTGGCAGTTTACAAGTTGTAATCAGTAATTCAAACTCTGGACAATTATGCAAATTGATTTCATACTCTGGCTTTTGCAACAGGCTTCCCCCCCCCCTTTGGGGAGGGGGCGTTTGGTTGGCAAAATGATGATTCAGCGCAAAATGAGGACTTTGAGGGGTAAATGTTTGGGCTGGGGATTAAGTCGCCCAGGAGTTTCTGGTTGTCAAAATATTTAGTTTATATATAATCATCATAATTATTAATAATAATTTCATCAACTGTATTACCTCAACAATAATGAAAAGCTCTAAAAACAAGTCACAGAAGAAATTTACCTAACCCCAACCCCTAACAAGGGGAGGGAAAAAAAAAAATCAGTGCCGCAGTATATTATCCAAATAAAAAGTCCCACAAGACAAGGAGCAGTTCAAATTCGATGCAGTAAAATTTTCTCCGATTTTGCTTGCCCAATTAATCTGCCCATCAGGATCTCCTAACACGGATTCCATATAGTGTCGTTAATCTCAGCCGGGATTCTCTCCCATGTAACCACGAACCATAGTCTATTAAGTATACAAAATAAAAATCTTTCCATCTGTCATGTCCCGAGAAAATTCCCCCTTCATTTCGATGTGGCCAAATGATCCTTTGGGGAAAGCTCCCTACATCATGAGACAGTCTAGAGAAAGGGGGTGCGCTAAGGAGGACTTATTTATTGGTGTGATAGCAAACCTCTGCTTCTAAAAGCATCGGGCTTAGTCAATTTCACCTCTGCCTCCAGCCCACCACGCTTAAAGGGACGCCAGACGGGTTTGATCACGACTCGGGGGGTCGCGATTAAACTAAAACAAGGTGGTCTCTGTTTGGGGGAAGAGAGTGGTGCGCAGGTCTCGGAAGTCTCCATCCTCAAACCTCTCACTCCGGAGCAGCCGCCTTTGAAATCAGTGGAACTATTCCGGAGTGAGCGGGTTGATGACTGCAGTTTTGGACTAACTGTGCGAAGAGAACGGAAATCACCGTAAAGCGCCCCTGCCTGGGGGCCCTGCTTTGCCCTAGACTCCGCGCTCTCTCCCCAGCCCCACTGGCCTCGAACGCTATTCTCTGATGAGCAGCTCTGCGGCTCTCCCCCTTGTATTGCCTACTTAAGGGGAGGCTGCGCCCCCTGGGCTTTCGCTGCCACATTCCCCCGGCCGGCCATGCATGCGCAACGTGTGCGCCATGGGCAGCCCTGGAGCTTTCTCAACTCTTCAGCCAAGCGTGTGCGCCCTGGAGAAGCTCCAGCCCAGAGCTCCTAGGGAAGGAGTGGCTGCTCGCCGCACGCTTCCTCCTGAGTGGCTGGCTCGGAGCCGCCTGTAATGAAAGCCTAGGCTCCCAAGCCATCCCTGGGGAGGAGTTATGATAATACTATTGCCATTAAGGGCGGTAGGGCAGGGAAAAATCTCAGTGACCATTCGAGGGGAGATTAGTTTTACGCCAGCCTGGCAACTAACAATCTCCTCCGTGGGGGAGCCGCTCTTCCCCAGCGCCCAACTTGGATTTACTGCGCTCGGGCTTGGAGCTTTCTTTTTTTTTCTTCTTCCTGATTGTCTCTCTCTTTGGACACTGGACGCCATGTTGTGGAAACTAGCAGATAATGTCAAGTACGAAGAAGACTGTGAGGTGAGCGCCGTGGCACTGGTTTGGGGAAGAGCGAGGAGGTGGCAGCTGATCGCACGTGGAATCGCCTAGGCCCTCCTCCCCGCCCTGGCTGAAAGCGCTTGGGGTGGGGGTTACCATGGTCAGGAGAGCAGGATCGGGCCCAGTGAGAGCCTGAATGCGCGGAGCTTCTTGGGCAGAGGGCAAGCGAGCCTGCGGAAGAGTTGGGTGTTGATCGGGGGAGAGGGCATCGCTTGCTTCCCGCCTCTTCGAGGAGTCCTTAAGGAAAGCTCCCTACCTGCTCCGAAACCACCCCTGTAATCTCTGATTTCCCAACCTCTGCTCTTGTGACTTTCTCTCCCTTGTAGACGGCGACTTGCTCGATGTCGCTTGATTTAGTTAAACGGCTGAGAGTTGAGCAGCGGGGGGAGGGAGGAGGCTTATTCCACTGACAAACTCTGGCGAGGGAGAAACTTCATTGGGAACCTACCGGCTCCGCGTCGGCGCGCACAGCCGTTCCGGACGGGGCATGGGAAGAGCGCTATTACTGCCAACGGAAGCTCTCAATCTCCTCCGCTTCCCCAGAGAAATTCCTGGGGTTCTGGCTCTGTCCAGCTCCCCACCAGGTAGATAGCGCGGCTGGCGAGCAGCGTGGAGACAAGTGCCCCAGCCTGTTAGACTGGTTCAGCCAGCCAGGGGGAGAGAGCGAGGATCGGACTGGGAAGGGACACGCTTGCCATGGGGGAGAGAGGGGGGCGGGGGAAGAGGTCCAGTCAGCGCGACTGGCAGCAAGTGGGCGCTCTTGGCATAGAAACCACCGCCAACCCCATCCCCTCTTCAGGGAAGCGCCCCAAAGGCAGCAGAGGGGACATAATTTCGCTTCTCCCCCCTACAGATTGTGACTGATCGGGGCAGGAATAATGGGAGGGGGGTGCCGCGATTCAGGCAATGCGGTCTCTCACACACACACCCCGCAGCACTGCCCACAGGTGCCCCCCTGGCCATTCCCACGTTTCGCGCCCGACCCTCCTTTTACTTAAGAAACTCCCCCTCCCTTTTATTTTTGTTTTCTTTGAAAGCGGCAGCGTCTCCTGCTTTGCTCCATCAGTCACGGTCTGCGTGTTTGGTTCCTGTAGATTATCTGCCCCCACCCCCTTTCACTCGCCATGGGGACCCCATTGAGACACCCATTCTCCTCTTAATAACCAGGCCTGTTATTTTAATGACCGTGAAGCCGTGAGCTGCTAAATCCCGGGATCAACTCAATGTAGACATGTTTAAGCAGGGAATGTGATGCTTTTTTCTTAAATCAAATAATAATTTGTCGCTGCAGGGGAGCAAGGGGTGGGGGGAGACCCCTTTGCTAGCCGGGTGCTGGGGGGGGGGGCAGGATCTGAGCCGCCGGCGTCTAGGAGCAGAAAGGGGGCTTTGGGCTGGCGCACTCTCCCTTGCTCGCTCCCAACTCATCCCGATCTTTTTAAACGAACCCAAGCGGTTTCTACTGAATTCTCCCCCTTTGGGTTAAAATCACAAATCCACAGAAGCCAAGGGCTGGGCTCCCGCTGTTTTTAATGGGTAAGGATCGTGTGCTGGGTGGCTAAAATCCTAACTTTGCCTGGGCTCCTGGGACTCTGGAGTTAGGATTTGATGGGGCTCTGAGATAGACACCCTATAAAGGGGCCTATTGTGGCCGCTTCAACTCATCGTTTTTTAGGCTCCGACTGGGGCTTGGGATTGTTTTGCCTGTAATCAATCTGGTTGGAACCCGCCTTGGAGTGAATTTCGGCTGTGGTGGGTGCAAATCCTGTCAGTGAAATCAATGACACTGATTCTAGTGGAGATGGATTTTACCCAGCCTCCAAGCACCTACTCCTGAGTAGCCCCATTGAAATCGATATTCTGCTTAATTCGGAGTGGCAGGAGGAGTGAGGCCTTTGTAGGGGCGCCCTCCTCCATCCGTTGATGTCCGTGACTTGCCATTGACTTTCTTGGAGGCGTTTACTCAAGCCCCAAAGCTGACCACACTTAATCCAGAATAAGTGCCCTGAGGATTGGGACCTTCCGGGGCTGCTGCAGTGCGACTCCTCCATCCGGTAGTGACTCAGCTCCCATTGACTTTAATGGAGGTGGATTCCACCCAGCAGCCTCAAAGCGCCTACTTCCGGAGAAGCCCCATTACGAAGCTGAGATTCCACTTAATCCGGAGTAGGTGTCTGAGGACTGGGGCCTTGCTAATAGCAGAGGGTTGTCTCCAGTTAACTAGTAAGGAGACCTTCCTTCTCCTCTGCAGTCTCCTGGGTCTTTCCAGTCCCGCGATCTTGGCCTCCTGATTTCCTAAAGGAGGCACTGGCCGGGAGGAAGCTCCCCCTGGCCAGGGGACCTAGTTTGGGGAAAGCCAGGAGGCCCCATGTGGTCGTTGCCCACACTAACTGTCCTCTCCTCTCCCCTTGGCTTCCAGGACCGGCATGACGGGAGCAGCAACGGGAACCCACGGCTGCCACACCTTTCCGCTGTCAGCCAGCACCTGTACAGCCCAGCTCCCCCCCTCTCCCACTCGGGGGCCTCCGACTTCCAGCCCCCCTACTTCCCGCCCCCCTACCAGCCTCTGCCTTACTCCCAGGTCAGCGACCCTTACGCCCACCTCGGGGACCCCTTCTCCATCAACTCATTGCACCAGCCGCCTCCCAACCAGCAGCAGCCGGCCTGGCCCAACCGGCAGAGCAGCCAGGATCACTCCGGTTTGGCCCATCATGCCCGGTCCGGCCTGGTGCCCCATCTCCCGGCTCTGGAGAGCGGCTCTACCGGCAGCAGGAGAGAAACCTACCGACGCTCTGAGCTGCTCCTGCCCCATGGTCACGGCCTGGACGCCTCCACCCTGGCCGAGAACCTGGCCCTGCATGAGATGGCCCACCAGATGGAGGAGGTGCAGGTAAGGGCTGCCCAGCGAGGCTTGACTCTGTGCCCTTCTCTAACTCCTCTAGAGTGGGTGGCACTCCACAGTCTCCCTGCCCCCACACTGAATTACCCTCCCCCCTCCCTTTGGTGGGGTCAGGGTTTCCCTGATCCCCTACTCCTCTAGAGTGGGTGGCATCCCAAATGCCCTCTGTCCTGAGGGGTCATTTCCTCCCCTCCCCCCTTGGGTTTTGGTGGGGCCAGGGGTTTCTCCGGAAGCCACTTGCTCTGGAGTAGGCCCATGAAAGTGTAAGTGCTACCAATCCAGAGTTAAGTGGCTTCAGGTTTTAAACTCTGGAGTAAGTGGTTTTTAGATTGTGTAGCTATGAGTGTTTTGCTGTTCTCCTTCTTGGGATTTTGGGGAGAGGAAAAAAAAACCTTTCCCCACATCAGTAAAATGATTTTGAAAGGGTTTTGTTTTCTTGGGTGTGTGTGTGTGTCCTAAATGACTCGCCTCCTCTCTAAAAGAATGTCATTTCCCCTTCTTTCTCCAGAATGTGGAAGACCAACACTTATTAATGCACGACCAGACAGTCATTAGAAAAGGTCAGTAAAGTGTCCTATAGTTTATTTACCCTGTCCTATAGTTGCTGTTTTAACTGAGAAAGGATTTCCAAATGACTTGATCTGGTTAGATTATTTGGTGTCCTTTTGGGAGACTCAATTTGCTGCAATTCTGTGTGAGGAAGGGCAGATCCGGCGTCTTGTTGGGTGTATTTAATAATGGAAAATGTTTTCTGAATGGAGAGAAAATTTGTTTTGCTTTCTTTGCATTTAAAGGGGGTGGGAGGTGAAATAGCTTTCCAGGGCACTGTCTACCAGGGGAAAGAAAGGGTAGGAAGTTTAGAGTGGTCACTAGGGACAGTTTTCTGTTGCTTTGGTTTAAATAGATGCTCGGGAGCGATATTCATGCGCAGGTCGGTGTTCAGTGATCCTCTTTCCCTGCTGCCCAAGCACCAGGGAAGAAGGAATGGGTTAATATCTAGCAGGTTAATGCTGCTCAATCGCTTGGGGTTTTCTCTAGGCTGGAAAGCTGCTGTGGATGGGGGGGGAGGGGCAGGAGGTAGACGCCCCCATCCCAACATGAAATCTTGGCCCCTTGAAATCAAGGAGAAGGTTGTCTCCAAAAAGGAGCCAGGATCCCTCCCTGGGGCTTAGTCTCTTGCTTGTAAATAAACTTGGGTTTGAAAAGCCAGGGCAATCTAAGGCTCCAAGTGTGACTTCCAAACAAATATCGATCTGAGAAAAAGCAGAAGTGCTGGCAGTAAACGCTGGTGATTGCAGGATTAGCTCATGGCACAACTATTTCGCTGTCAGATCAGATGCGTCCACTCCTTTGGGCCTTCCGAGTCCTCCTTTTGGTAAACAGCAGAAAGGTTAACCCTATCCTGCGTTGGGTGCCGATTAGGAACTGTCGATTAGGAACTGTTGATTCGATTGGTGTCCAGTTAATCTGATTATATGTACACCTAATGCTGCTGAGAGTGACTGAAAAGCTTCAGGTCAGTCATCAAGACTATAAACCCATTGAGAGCCAGGCACGCGATGTCTTATTGCCAGTGAATTATTTTAGGCTGTAGATCTTCTGGTATTTGAATATGGGCACTTTGGAGTGGTTGCTTTTCTGGTCTATTCAAAGACCAGACATTTATGAATGTGGAAGATGCAATTTAATACTAATTGCCAACCGCTGTTTTCTCTTCTGCCAAGGCTGCCTTTTGTTGTTCTGTGGAGAGGGACTTGGATTTTGTGGAATTATTCTGGGAAAAAACAACTACTAACTTTTACATCTCTGCCATCAGATTCACTTTTTTAGCCTCCATTTACTGCATTTGTTAATTTTCCAGAACAAAATTTCACTGGTGCATACGGATTTTTTTTTATTTTTTTTTACTGCACATATTTTTTTCCCCTTTAAAGAATGCATTATTAGTGTAGCATCTCCTAATAAATATTTTCTAGGGTCATTCATTGATAATTGTTATGTAATTTGGTGAAAGCTGTAAATAAATTTTGATTTTATTTTAATTGTTATGGGATAAATCATTGCTAGTTTGTGCCTTCCATATCCTGCATAAGGCAAAGTTTAGTGTTGAGGTATGGGTTTGAGAGTGCGCTTTTAAAAAAATTTCTTTTGCAGTAAAACAGCTGTCTTTTCCCCTCCTCCCACCTTGATGCTTTAGGTCCCATTTCATTAACGAAAAATAATACCCTGGGTCTCCCCTGCCAGAAAGACGGACTGATTGGGATGGTGATAAACCCCAATGAAGTATTTTGTTCTGTTCCTGGCCGACTCTCCCTCCTAAGTTCCACATCTAAATATAAAGTGACAGTAGCAGAGGTTCAGAGAAGACTCTCGCCTCCTGAATGCCTCAATGCCTCTCTGCTGGGAGGAGTACTCAGAAGGTAGGACACTCGATTTGTAAGTCTAGTTTTTGTACAAAACAACTGGATATGAACCATTCTTGTCTCCAGTATTTTGTGTGTGTGTGTGTGTGTGTGTGTGAAACTTTAAAGAAATGAAAACAACACTGAATTCTAATAGAGTTTTATTTCCAACCCCTCTTCTTTTCACCTCTGGCACTTCCCAAAGTGAAGTGCTATAACACCTCTGCCAACAAATTCTCGTTCCCTTTTTTAATATCTGTTTTCTTTGCTAAAACTGCAGGGAAAGAATTTTGTACTGATTCTGTGCCTGTGACAAATCATCCCCTTATGGAATTGACTTGATTTATCTTTGTATTTCTGTGCATTACTCACAAGACCCATTCCATGTCCCTATAGTTACAAAGAGGTTAATTCTTATGCTTATCAGGCAACTTACTTTTTAAGTGTGTGTGTGTGTGTGTGTGTGTGTGTGTGTGTGTGTGTCTGTATATATTAATGTGTGTGTGTGTGTGTAAAGGCAAAATCTATTTCTCTCCCTCTCTCTTTGATCTTAGTTTCTGATGTGTTTTAGCCTGACGGTTATGTGGCAGAGCATTAAAAAGTAGGTCACTTGAAAACCGAGAGCTTGTTTTTATCCACACACACCCCAGAACCTTATTGAATGTCAGTAGCTGGAATTTCTCATCTTTTTTTCCCCCCCCCAATATAGGGCTTTTCCAACTTATCTCCCCTGAAGCTAAATAAAGCCATTTCTTTTTCTTTCTCATTACAGAGCCAAATCTAAAAATGGTGGCAGATCATTAAGGGAAAAACTGGATAAAATTGGCTTGAATCTTCCAGCTGGTAGAAGGAAAGCTGCTAACGTGACATTACTGACATCCTTGGTGGAAGGTCAGTGTGGAGTATTATTATTATTATTATTGTTAAGAAAACAGTTTTTCTGGGCTAGGGGCCAATAGTGGAAAAAATACTTACCAAGTCTAGAAAACCCTTAGACAGGAGAAGCCAGAGACCAGGAAACAACTAATACTGTGGGTTTGGGTTTTTTACTCTTCCAGACAAAATGCACGTGACTCTTTCCCCCTGCTTTCCCCCCCCCAAATCAATCTGCTCTCTTTTCCAGCTGAAACACAGATACCTTTAATACATTTTGTGCCCTATTCTCCCCCTTCCCAACTTGGTAGATGATAGCAGAACTGCCAATAATGACCTGAATTTCTATTGCATTCATAATTTCACTGCTTTCATACCCAGTCCTAACCATGTAAATGAAGGAATCCTGCTTAATTAAGTCGAGGTTGTAGTGAGATGGACATAGATGAAAGCCATTGCTTTGCAGTGAGCAGTTCTGAAGGAGCGACTGAAACCTCAAGTTGTCTAATAATTGCTGGTGTGTAGGCGAGGTTGGGGTTGGGGGGTGGGGTGGGGAGGCTCCTAAATTTGAGCTCTCATCAGCATAGTCAGTTTGGTCCTATTGGGAGATTTTAAATGCCCAGGAACAGCTGACTCCAAGTGGCCCTGCTTCAATGGCATCCTCCGAAGCTTTCCCAATAAACATACACATAAAGGGAGATTTACAGCTTCTAACTTCCTGAGAGGAAACTGGAGCTAATTTAATCTGCATTATGTTATGTGGGGTCTGCACCAGTTGGTCCCTTCCCAAAGCTGCTGCTTTATTTTTCTATAGCATAATGGAGAATAGCTGCCATGTCAGGATATTACTTAAAAATTAACTTTAATGTCACTTCCAGTCTACATTTCCTGTAAATTGATTTTATTTATTTATATAAAATTTATATTCCATTTATAAATGGTGTGCAAATGTGTAAACTGGTCAACCATTTATTTATTTATTTATTTAATATTTTTCTACTCCACACCCTCCTGCTCACCGAGCAGCTTGGGGTTTGGAGAGGGAGAAGTGTAACGGCACAGGAAATTGTATATGTTGTATGTGTGCAATGTACACGGATGTACAGTAATCATGCCCAGTGGGGTCTAGCAGGTTTGCAGGATTTTGGTTTCAAAATAAGAAGCTTATAATTTAAGCTATAGTCTAGCTGTTTATTAAAACAATGTTTTGGGGATAGTAAACCACCCCGTTGTGCAAAGTATATTTCATTTTTGGAATCTTTATTTTTCTTGCACAAATAGAGCTGGTTATGAGAGTGTGTTGGGTTTTTTAATTATTATTATCTGGGGCCTTGGTCTCAACCTTCCTGAACCTGTAATCCTGAGATTATTTTACTCAAGAGTAGCCCCAATGACTTCAAGTTAGTTTCATTGAAGTTGTCAGTGAATTCAGTTCTGAAGCTGATAAGTAGTCCCATTTGGTTTCAGTGGGACCCCTTATCTGTAAGCATGTTTTAAGGGATACCTTCACAGCCTGATCCTCAAAGCGCTCTGCTAGCACGAGCCCTATTGAAAGAAAGGGACTTATGCCTGAAGAGCAAGCGATCTGTCTGTAGCAGGATTTAGAAAGCCACATCTTACCCTGTGATGCAAAGGCAATCAAAACTACTTTTGTTGGGGTTTTTTTTTGGGGGGGGTGTTTGTTTTTCCTTGGGTTTGAGAAACAACATGGTGAAGAATATGCTGGAAGTAATTTTCCAAAATTTAAGGTGAAAACAAGCAAGATAATATTTATTTATTTTATTTATTTAATAGATTTTTACCCCGCCCCTCCTGCCAAAGCAGCCCGGGGCGGCTTCCAACATAAAAACACAATAAAAGCAATTTAAAACATCCAATAACTAATATATGAAAACAGGGCTAAATATAATAAATATATTATTTATTTTATTTTTCAGATTTATATCCCGCCCCCTCCTGCAATGCAGCTCGGGGCAGCTAACAACAATAAAAACAATTAAAATTCAGTTAAAATATAAATATAAAATACATCAAAAAACAGGGCTAGAAAACAGTAATAAATAGATAAATGGGCGGGGGATTAAAATCACACCCCCCACCCTCCCTCCCAAAGGCCTGGGCAAACAGCCAGGTCTTACAGTTCCGCCGAAATGTCAAAAGGCTTGGGGCCAGGCGAGCTTCCTGTAATGAGTAAATAATAAGTAAGGTGGGGGGCCCACACAGTTTATTAGGTGGTCGCCAGATGTTGACCCCCCACTGGACATGGGGCTGGCTCTGGCTGCCACCCAGTCCCCACTCACGGCATCTTCTCGGAGAAGGTGTTGCCCACATGGCAGGCTAATGCTGGTTAATCCTGGCTAATGTGCACCCACAGGGCTGCTTTCCATCTATTGGGGGGGGGGGGAGGTGCAGTCTCTGCTCCCCTATAGGTCTGCCAAGATCATAGAGTCTTTGGTGCAGCGCCTAGAGCAGTCGGAGGAGTGAGTGCTCTCTCTGTATTCGCTCTCACCGGTGCTTTGACTATTGATTTTGCTTTTGGAGTGCACCAAAGAGGTACTCCAAAAAGTGTGGGTGGGGGAACACAAAGAAAACAGATGAAAAACTCAGTGGCCCTGATCCTATTCCCTGTAGAGGCTGAACAGAGCAGTAAGTGGGTGCAAACCATGCGGAACCCCATGGGAGGGGGTGCATTGAGCCCCGTGGAAACCGCATGCGCATCAGTCCGTCATAGTCATAGTTAATTTATTACGGCTATTCATCTTCACAAAAGAAATACAAGCTATGTTATATACAACAATCTAAAATACAGCCAACAATACAAAGACCGTTCCATTCAGCTAAAATCTTACATTCTAACCTAGTCCATACTACTAAGGAGAGATTTCCTTTTACAAGTCACAAAAAGAAAAAATAATGTCCCGTTTTTCATAACCACCAGATCTTCTGTTGCTAGCAGACTAAGCGCTTTCTGAGATTCAGTACACAAGGGTTTCCTTTCAAAAGTAGGAGCAATCTAACAGATCCTTAAATCCTCATAATACAGACATCTAAATAAGACATGGCTCAGAGACTCAATCTCTCCTAAAAAACCAGGAGCATAATTTGTTACAATAATCCTGTCCCTGGTACCTCCCACTAATAAGAGCTGACTCAAACAGCTGAAAGCGAGCCAGCGTCACCATCCTACGTAAGTTAAAGTCCTGGAACTCTACCAGATATACTTCCAGTAAAAAAGTAGATTTGACCAAGGGATACTGTGGTGCTGTTCTCATTGCTGATCATTTAGACCACTCTTCTTGTATGGGAATATCAAGGAGCCTCTGCTTAATTTCATTCAGGGCCGAATAGGGTGACCCTATATCGTGGGGAATAGGATCGGGGCCCAGAGTGTGTGTGTGAGCTTCCTGTGCCCAGAGTTTGCTGCAGCTGTGACTCATGGGGAGGGGGGGAGAAGGGAAGGGCTGTGCGTGGTGCCTCCCCGTTGATTGGGTTTGAGCGCTGAATCATGTGAGTGGGGGCTGTATGGAGTGAACTTCAGTTCCAGCAGGCTACTGTCTCCGTTAACCTCCTTAGTTTGATGATTACAATCTTTTCTTACACTTCTCTGTGTTCTTCTAACTGACAAGAACTAGCGACTGTCCCCCAAAGCCTTTACCTTATAGCCTCTTCCCCACAGGTGAAGCTGTTCATCTTGCTCGTGACTTTGGCTATGTATGCGAGACAGAATTTCCTTCAAAAGCAGTGGCTGAGTATTTAACCAGACCGCATCTGGGCCGGAATGAGATGGCTAACAGAAAAAACATGCTTCTTGCTGCAAAGTAAGTAAAGTTTGATACAAAACAAAATGCAAACAGGCTTGTTAGATGCCCAGAATAGTGAGACTGGATTTGATCTCTCTAGTAAGAGGTCATGTTCTCTGTAGTGTCAAAATCAACTCAAACCCTTCTGGCAAAGACGTATAGATTTTGATTGTGAATTAAGCCAACAGAAGCAATAAAAATGACATTAAGCCCTTATCAGAGAATGAGATCCTTTCTATGGCATTAAGTCCACCTTTAATTAGTCCACAAGCCTAAAATAGGTATAAATGGTCTGATCCAAAGGCTAATAAGTAGAAGTCTACCAATATCTATGTGCTTTGCATGCATGATATGTGGCTGTTGGACTTCTTCTACAGCGAATCCTTTTAATTTATAGAACTACTTCTTCTAAATCTTTGCAGGATCAGGGAAATGATATATGTAGGTATTTAATTTTATTTCCATAGAAATCAATGAAATTGGATACAGAATTAAGCACCTTTGCAAGCCTTAGATAAATCTAGGTTTTGCTGCACCCAATGGTAAAACTCTCATTGACTGACTTAGGGTGTTTTCAAGTATGACAGCACCCACCACCTTGAGGGACTTGGGTGGGCAGTGGTGGGCGCTGTCACTCCAGTTGGGATTGGGCCTGGCCGCCAAACTAACATGACAGCAGCTTGGGAGGGGAGACTCAGATGTGGGCCCCCACATCCCTGCACTGACCCACTCCAGCTGACAGGCTGTCTTGGCAGGCAGTGATTGTGCCGGGAACTACAGGGACTCTGGACCGGATCCAAGTAAATCAGACTTTCCGATGTGAAAGCTCGCTTTACTCCAGGTCTAACAGCCAGATCCCGACCCAGGTTTTGACCTGGGGATTTCCCTGAGTCACGGCCCACGCTAGTCTCCACCACAGTCAGGATTCAGCCTGGGGAAACATCTGTCAAGTGCCTTTCAACGTTGACAGTGGCCCCCGGGTTCAACCACAATAAACCAAGCCCACCGTCATGAGACGTAAAGAAATAAATGCCATTGCAATGTACAGAAATAATGTAAATTGCAATGGAATGAAATGTGACATTCTTATTGTAAAGATTTACACTGTTGTGGTACAGATTTTCTTTTAAATGGTCACCTTACATCTTTGGGTGTCGCAAACAACATTTTTTACTGGTAATGAATAAAGCAACTTAAGAATACCTCTCAAAATCTGGTCCCCAATCTTGCAAGCCCTCCTGTTGGCCAGCTACTTCAAACATATGTTCAATGGGCCTGGTGAAACACCCAGATACTTACACGCCTGACCATTTGTAGAACTGGGGCTTAGATCTCTAATGAAGAGGGTGAGTGCACGCTTGCTAAATTAAATGCCCCAGTTCAGCTGCTTTTTATCCATTACAAATCAATTATCTGCAGCTGTGGAAGTTCTCACAGAAACTAGCTCTAAATTGATTTTTAAAACTTGGAGCAAATGAAGCAGAACAGAGAGAATTCAAATCGGGGATGATTACACTGTGGAAAACATATATAAGACTTATCAGAAACTTGCATTTAAAGTAGCCTGATTCTAAAATGAAATTCTAAGCTGAATCATTGTGCTGATGTTGACAGCCTAATGTCATTGATGCTGACACAGACACCTACCTCATTGCTGACTATTTAATTTGATGTTAGGGTTATCTTTGTTTACTGGGGGATTTAAAAAAAAAAATGGGAAATATCTTCTTTGATGCAGGTTTTGTGTGTGTGTGTGTGTGTGTGTGTGTGTGGTTTTTGTTCCACCCCTTCCTTTAAGTCCCCACTGCATTGTAATTTCTGAATCCTTTGTGTCTTGCAGACAGATCTGTAAGGAGTTCACAGACCTCCTCACTCAGGATAGAACACCTCTTGGAAACACTAGACCTAGTCCAATCTTGGACCCTGGCATCCAGGGATGTTTGACTCATTTTAGCTTGATCACACATGGCTTTGGGAGCGCTGCTATCTGTGCCGCCATGACATCCGTCCAGAACTACCTAAACGAAGCATTAAAATTAGCAGACAAAACGTATATGAACACTGGCGACCAGAGCCCTGCAGAAACCAACAAAACCATTGAGAAAATGGATAAGCATAGGAAGTAGATGAGAGAAACCAGACTTTCCAAAACTGTTCTTCTCAAACACAGACTGCGATCCTCTTGCCTAGGGGGCGTGTGGAAAAATTGTTTTTGTTTTTATTTTTAAATCCACTTATTCAAGATAGTCCTGGATCCATAAAACAAATCTTTTTTTTTTTTTTTTTTTTTTAAAGCTGCAGTATCCCTTAATTGTGGGACCAGGTGCCAGGAGAGAAGTGCTGGTACATACATTTAACAATCCTTTTTGCTGTAAAAAGTGGTGCTATAAAGTTTTGAGTGGCGGTATCCTAAGATATGTGGTGTTTTCCAAATGTCTAAGTATCTAGTGGCAACCGGCAACTGTGTCTAGCTTTTGAAATACAGATTATGAATGGGATCTTATTGTTCACTGATAAAGCTTTGAATTGTTCTTAAAAGTCAAGAATAACAATAAATCAGTATTAAACAATAGTATTTAAATTCTAAGCAATTTATATGTGTGTGTGTATATACATACATATCTATTTTAAGAAAGACAAGGCATCAAGATCATTCCGCTTTGTTTTATTGTCAAACTACCTTAGGAGAAGACTGAACATGGAAGAGTTATCCAATAGCATTTGACGTTCTTATCTTAGTTATGAATTTCTTTATGGAGCTATTTTGGCTCTTTAAAACTAGCAAAATTACAGGACTTTTTAACAAGAAGTTTGGGGAAATGCATCCATTTTCTTTGCAAGGATATTGCAGCTTTAGTCACATTAACATTGGGGTTTGGTTTTTAAATTGAAAAAAAAAACTTGAAAGAATAGGCACTTTTTTTTTTTTTTTTTTAAATTAAAAACAAACATTTTTTGCCTATTTAGGCCAAAAATTTCCAGCCAGGTTTTATGTGTAGGGAAACAGTGTGTTGAATGTAAATATTTATTTATGTGTAATTTAATGGGATTTGTAAATAATGGTGAACTTTTTAATACTTTTTTTTATAAATGGGTTTCAGATTTTAATTTTGGTAAGTATTTCAAAAAGGTAATGGGTAAGCTAAATTCATCTTTAGATTGTGCACAGGTATGTTATACAGGGTATTTAAGACTTTTTCTTTTCAATTTTCAATTCTTGCCACTGAAGATTATATTTTAATCTGAGGTGGATGTTCACAAGCAATAATTTTGTGTATCGTTTGCCCGATAACCAAGTAGCCATGCAAAATGAGCGTGTGAGGTGCGGTGTGTATGTGAACAATGGAAGTTCTGAATTACTCTTTACATACTTGTAAATGTTCCCAATATAATTATGTTGTATATGATAACCATATAATAAAAGTATTCTGGATAGAAGTATTTGAATGTTCTGTTCCCCCCCGCCCTCCCACCAATATGAACAAGGGGTGAGTAGCACTAAAGAACATTGTGCACTGAGTTACGTTGGGTTAATGGAACAGAAAAGTAAAGCTGCTTGCCAGTAAAACTAATGCTTTCAATTAAATGAGTTATGTATCTCCAAGACTTCCCTGGCCCCCCGGCCCAAACCCATCAGAATGTCATCTGCCTAGTCAAGCTAGAGTACCTTCATTAAAATGAAGCCTTTAAAATTAAAAACCTGACTCTTCCAGATCCATTCTATTAATATGTCAATTTAAGAGTGTAGAGTGAATCTAACTAATATTACATGGCTGCAAATACCTTGAATGGAGAACTGACCTCCAATAAAACATACATTGATTGATGCGGTTTCAGTTCTTAGAAACAAATCTATACCATCGCCCCTGGGTGTGATCAGTTTTCCAAATTCATATCCTCACCCTTGATCTAGAATTACTTACCCCATCTACTACTCAGCTGGGTTCAACAAATAGGGCACTATTTTAACAATGTGGTACATACTCGGGTACCTTAATCAGAGATGGTTTTACAAATGTTTCTAGTCTTGGAAGTGAAATCCACTGCTCTGCATCGGAAGGCTTGGTGGTTCTTGGATTCAGTCCTGCCACAAGCTTAAGCTCCCATCCTAGTTTCTTGATGCCTCAGTTTCTCCGTCCGTATTAACAGCTACCTCAAGGGAAGCTGAAAGATTATTTTTTAATGTTTGAGCGGCATCTGGCTAGAAGGGTGGGGAAAGCTATAGAAAACTCTCTCTATAAATAGCGACACTTTCTTACTACTGGTTCCAGGAATCAATTATAATATGCCTCATTGATACTGCTTCAGGCAAACATCTGCCTTAACAAGAAGGATTTTAACGGTGCTTAAAGTTAACAAACTGGGGCTCTGGTAAACCAGTTGGGGGAAGCAATCTGCAAGGACCGTCGTACATGATGTCAAGAGAGAAGCTTGCCAGTACCTCCAGCTAGTTATATTTGGGGTCTCCTTAACATGACACCACCATCTCCGAAGTCTGTCTGCATATGTGTGTGTCTGACAAATGCACATCAGTATCTTGCATTGCTCATAATGTGAGACCCAACGCTCCATGGAAAAGCCAGAGTGGATTTGGGAGGTATAGCAGTTCTGGTGGATTGATGCACCGTGTGCAGGAAGTTACAAGTGTAATCTTATGATTAGTAATAGACTGGGGCGCCATTGTGCTAGGCAATGGCATTGTATCAAATGAAATCAAACAATTCTCTGCCATGAACAACTTTGGATCCAAATAGACAGGACAGACACAAGATGTCATAGGAAGGCAAATGGAGTAAGAGAGAAGTGAAATGGCTGGCCTAAAGTTACTCCATAGGTCACAGTCAGATCAGGGAATGGGGCCCATGCCAGACTCCTCAGTCCAGTGCCCTTTTCCACTAAGCCACATTTCTTCACCTAAGTTGGCATGAAATTAGAATATCTTGATAAACAGCCTACTGGAATAATAACCCTTTTTATCTGCATGCAGAGTGCAAATGAAGATAGGAAGTGGATTTACAGTAGATACATTTCCCCTCTATGATCAGGGCTGCAAGACCGTTTCTGATCAAAATACAGTTTCTGATCAATATATATATATATAATGTGTGTATATAGGACTAAATATACCTAGTTATTCTGCAGCACTGCACTTTCATCATAGGACAGTAGCATTTTTTTATTTTAGAAAAAACAAATTAAATCAGCGATGTAAGCTTGCTTTTTGATTGATTGCACCAGGATCTGAAATAATTTGCCCTCTGGGATAGCAAATAAAGATGTTTCCATTTATTCCAGTATGCATTCAAGCAAAGCCAGCTGATTGTTTAATGGTACTTACTAGTGAGTTCTCTCTTTCTCTCTCTATACCAGCACATTAAGGTAATGGCCGCTGAACTTTTCGAATGTCTTCTCTGCACATGGCTGTACTTTTAAGTAATGTCTCATAGTTACTTGCTCAGTATAGTACTTATGTATCCCTTCAAGAAGAAATAACCAGAGAGGGGGAATATCTTCAATTGGCTTTTGAAAAACCAAAATACAATGACATTAAATGAAAATGCTTTTTATTGAAACTTCCTGACCATTTATTTTCTCATTGGGCTAATCTTCTGACTATTCTACCTCGTACTAAGGTTGTAATATAAGCAAAATAAATGTGTTGACAAACATTAGATTTTTGTTTGTTTAAATGGAACTTATATTTGTAGCTCCAGTATGGAAATTTAACATTCAGAATTTTTACAGTGGCATCCATTGGCTTCAATGGGTTATGCAGGCAAATCTTTCAGGAGTAGAGTCTGTCGTATCCATTTCCTCTTCCTATGTACTGTTGTAGCTGCCTTGAAGATGCAGGCCCCTCCCAGAATAGTTCACAGTCTGTGTTTTGCACCTCGTTCAGCAGTATAGGGTTCTGAATCAACGGATACATTTGAGCACCCTAGCAGTGAAAATTCTGCATACTAATGATCCTTAACATTAACATTAACATGAATAATTATACTGTAGTGATTGGGGTAAGCACTATGAAATGCTTAAAAGGCAGGCCTTGGCTTGCGTGCTCTCTATGCTTATCCCTTGATTGAGGAGAGAAGGGCAAAGAGAAAAAACATATCAAATAGAACCAAAATCTTTAAAGTGTTTGGTTATCAACAATTAATTGGGGGCAAAAATCAAGACACAATTTTTGTTATCTCTTGGAGTCTGATCCTCAAGTTGCAATAGAGCAGGATTAACAACTCTTGTAGCTTTTGGGGGGATGGGGTCCTTACAGTACCAAATCATGAGAATCTTTTTAAATTTGTTAAGCACTTCCTTTTTTTTAATTCCTAAAAACTACATTTTGAGCCCTTATTGTCACAGAGGAAAAAAATGAAATGAGACTTCAGCATAGCTTAAATATTAAAAAGTAGTTGTGGTTTGTTTTTTTTTAATCCCTATATTTTAAATAACTTGCAATTTTTAGCTTTTTGAGAGTTGCAACTCAAATTCATCCGGATGCATCCTTTAGGATTGGCTACTTTGAGAATGAGACATGCAAAACACACACACGTTTTTTGCATGCATATCTGCATTGGTGCATGAAAACAGGTATTTCCTCAGCCATGGCGGCAGTGGGTCTGGGTTTATTTCCATATGTCTGTCTAGTTCCTCTATTAAAATCTGACCATTGGTGAGATATCTGAAGGGCCATCTGGGTTCTGGATTCTAACCATGGTATTTATCTTTAATCCATAGGAACATTGTTAATGACTGATGGTTGAGGCCGCATTAGTTAATGATACATTATTAAATATTTAAGTATAAATGAGCTTTGTAGAAATGGCTTGGGGGCCTATGCTACAGTAGGGCCTTTTTTGTATCATCTGCTTTCTTAATCTTCTCTCTTCCTTTTTTTGCTTTCTCTGCACATCTATTCTTCATCCATGGTTCAAACACTATGTATTCATTGGATATAGTTTATTTCCTCCTAGAATGTTAGCTTGTGGCAGCTGGCTCCCATGTGCCTTTATTGTGTAAGGTTTTAACCACAAACATTCAGCTTTTCTTTCCATTGACGAACAATGCATCTTAGCTGTGATCCTAGGAAGTGTTCGCTTGCAGTCCATGCCATGACACATTCTCTGAATATTTTATTTGATCAACACTACTCAGGCCCATAAACTTAAATCCAAACCGCAGAGCTGTATACATGCTGTACCAATACTCCATGCAGATGGTTCATTTGTGTTTACAAATGCCCTGGAATGTTCTGAATTTCATGAAAGACAAAACCACCAGAAAGAGCTTGACTATTTCTGGTAGATCTTAGATCCCACATTTTTATGGTTTCCGTGGACAGCACAGAAGTAGAGGAAAATCAGAAATGTGCATCTTCCATCTTGTGTGGGGAGGCAGCATGATCCTCTGGCTGTTTGTTGCTGGTGTGAGTCCTGTGTACTTCAATGGGATTTGTGCTGCCACTAAATTGTACCGCTGGTAAGTGCTAAACTGTTGGAGGATCAGTCACGCCTTCAATAATAAAGGCAGCTTTTTTAGACTGTTCTTGAGATGCAGTGGTGGAACTTAAATTTGTGGGGGATGCTTACCGGGCATTGAGCGAGGTGATCAAATTTGCAGATGACACCATGTTATTCAAGGTAGTTAAAACACGAGCAGACTGTGAAGAACTGCAACAGGATCTTATGAGATTGGGTGCCTGGGCATTTAAATGGCAGATGAGATTTAACATGGACAAGCGTAAAATGATGCACATAAGGAAAAATAACCCAAACTATGAGTACACAATGCTGGGTACTAAGCTAGGAGTTACCACACAGGAAAAGGGTCTGGGAGTGATTGGGACAATACACTGAAATCCTCAGCCCAATGTGCAGCAGCAGTCAAAAACATGAACAGAATGTTAGGAGTTATCCGCAAAGGGATAGAGAATAAAACTGAGGATGTCATGGGGTGATTTCAGACATTACGCGGTCCCGATTCACCACAGTGGATTCCCAGCGGGGGTGAACAGATCAACTACCCCCTGTGGTCAAAAAAAGTCCTGAACAGACATGACGCAAGCAGAACCATGGCAGGGAATCGGGCTGCCAGACCACAGCCCGGGGCAGCACGACAGACATTACGCCGATCCCGGGCCGGGCCGTGGTCAAAGCACCCGGAAGGCGCTGGGGCGGCACGTCCCGGCTGCTGTCGTGTGCCCTTTAAATCTCCCTCCCTGGTCTGTGTTGTTGCTGGTTGCCTGGCAGCGACTCTGTGTGCTTTGTCCCCTGCTGGGAATCATTTTCTTTGGTTCCAGCCGGTGGTTGCCATTCAGACATTACTTTTTGTTGTTTCCCGTTGGGAATCTCTTTGACCACGCTTCCGGAGATTGTCCCTCTGGGAGCTCTGGAAGCATGGTTGATTTTGACCCCATGCGGGTATTGACTGTGGTGAACATCTGGCGGCCTCTGAACAGACATGAAGGGTGCTTTGGCCCCGCTGTGGAATTGACCGTGATTCACTGTGGTTGAGCGTGATCTCGTAATGTCTGAAATCACCCATAATGCCTCTATACAAATCAATGGTGTGACCGCACCTGGAATATTGTGTACAGTTCTGGTCGCCCCCATCTCAAAAAAGACATAGCTGAACTAGAAAAGGTACAGAGAAGGGCACTGAGAATGATAATGGGTATGAAACGGCTTCTGTACAAAGAGAGCCTTGACAAGCTGGGTCTCTTCAGCTTAGAGAAGAGAAGACTGAGAGGGGACATGATAGAGTAATGGAGACTCCAGCACCCAAGCAGGCCAAAATCACCAATTTCATTCCCGGGGCCTCTGGGCAATCTTTGGAGGTCCTTTTACCCACTACTGTACAGAACAACCCTGTGCCTTATTTTTCTGATGGCAATTTTGAGACATCAGGGGCTGCTGATACCACCCAGTGTAATACGCAGCGGTCAATTCCACTTACTGGCCAATCTGAGGGTTATGTTACCCCAGACTGACCTGGCGGTAATGATGAGGGTAATCCGTATCTCATGCCTTCCCATTGTTCTGCTAGTATGCAGTATTTATTAGAAGCACAATGTAACTTGACAGCTCAAACAGTCCTGATGTTACTAACTAAAATTGGGGATATGAACCAGTACTTAATTAATATTAAAGGGCAGTTGTAGATGGTAATGGGCAAAATTGACAAACTTAAGGCAGAGGTACAACATAGAGGTGGAGGAATTAGGGCCCATTCACCTGTATTACATGAAGGAGTACCTCATCAACCTGGGATGCCGGCCAAAGGTGTGGCCCGCCAGGTTCAGGGCAATTGGCCCTGTGGGAACTCTTTTTTTAATCCGGCAAAGGTTCTGATTAAAGCCTACCCCCTCCCTAACAGCAGGCTTCCAAACTGGTCTAATATTTCATATATCGCTAGAAATATCTCGCAACTGTTGAGGGTTAAGGTTAAAGAAACAGATATTAAGAAGGCTAATTGGATATCTCGTTCTAATGGATGTGCCAAAATAGCAATTGAATTTTGTAATTCACAGATAGTTATGAATATCTTCCGGGCAAGGAAGTACCTTCTGCTGCGAAGAGTTCATATCGACCGGCTGCCTTTTGTTAGGCAGTCCGATGGGCGGTTATACAGAAGACCAGTTTCCAATAAGGGAAGCTTTTTACTTCCAGGTCTTACCCCTTTATCACCGGTAACATCACTATCTACTGATCGTGACTTAGAAGATTCAAGTATGGATTGTACTGTTATCGATCGATCCCAGGCCCCTAGACCCAGGGAAGTACCCATTGCTTCAATGCCCTCCCAGAGTGTGTTTCCTCAAATTGTTGATGCCAGCTCCCAGAGATAACAATGGTGAGGTATTTATGAATGAGTACAAGGCAGTGGCACTTCCGCTTATGGAACAGGACTTAGTCCTTCAGCATCTTGACTCCCTTCAAAAGAAGCTCAAGGAAAATACCTTGTATGTTGCTGTACCTTATGTTAGCAATTTATTAACCTTCAATGAAGAATTGTCAACTGAACTTCTTTCAGGTCAGGCGAACCAGGCACTTTTGGATCCTGTACTTGATGTTACTAGCTAGGTTCTGGCAACCTCCCAATCAAGCTAGAAGGTTCCTCCCCGCAATGACTGCACTCCCCTCCAACTTTTTTATCACTCCAAGAGACCTCATTGTCGGTATTGTCCTGGAATGTGAATGGCTGGTATGCTAGCAAGGTGGGTGTCAATTCTTGTGAATTGGGGAAGTATGTTATTCTTTGCCTTCAAGAGATGTGGATTAGAGACTTGAAGGGCCCTCTTCTGTGCCCAGAGAAAAAGGGGAAGCCAGTAGGGGGTTTAGCAACTTTACTAAATTCATCATATGGTATGGTTGATACCTTGTTGGCAAGTAACAGCTTTATGATAGCTATTTTACTAAGTTTAGGGGCCCAGAATCTCTTAATTATAGTCAACATTTACCTTTCGCCTATGCTTAGTTTCTATTCCCGTCATAATTTTCTACAGACACTGGAGGATTATATAAGTGTATGGGAAAAGAACTACTCCAAAATTCTGTTTATTCTGTCAGGAGATTTCAATGCCCAAACTGGATCCACAGATTATATGAGAGCCAAGGCTTTGGGATTAGACCTAGATGAGGAAACTTATTTTCATCCTTTAAGACACTCTAGAGATTTGGTACTAAATGCAAAAGGACTTCAATTCCTATCTTTTTTATATAAAAACAACCTCGGAGTGATGAATGGATACTTTAAGACTGATTTAAACGGTGATTTTACTTTTGTTTCACATGGGGGTGTCAGTGTTATCGACTATGTAGTGGTCCCCTATAACATGTTGATAAATGCCTTAGATGTTGTTGTTTTATCTTATGGTTGTAGTGACCACTTCCCCATAGTGGCACTATTAAAACCAATTGATTATTGTGCCAAGCAGTATCCCCTCACCGTCTCTCTTGATGTGCAGCCTTCCCGCTGTTTGACGCCTATTAAGTGGGGTCGCTCAACAGCTGGGCTGGCCCGTGGCTTTTTGCTTCTTTAGAACTAGAACAGATTAGATCTCAATTTGAGAATACAGCGGTAGGGGACGATTTCTGTATTTTTCAGAGGTTGATAGGATTGTTTAGATCCCGGCTGACTTGTAAGAGAAACTATAAGTATTCAAGACAAACCCAATCGTGGTCTGATGAAAACTGTAGACGCTTGAGGGCTCAAGTCAGGAAGGCAGCTGGGTTGGTTAAAACCCAAAGATCCTACACTGTGATCAACGAGTATGTTTCCCTCAGAACCCAGTACAGGGCTATGCTCAGATGTAAACATTTAGAATCCCAGGCTGTACTCTGGGAAAAGATGGAGGCTGCCATATCCCTGAAGGATTTTTCATCTTTTTGGTCTATAGTTAATGGGGTCCAAAACAAGGGTGCCTCTTTCTCTGATTCTTCTATTGATGGGATAACCTGGCAGACACACTTTACTGGCATTTTTAATATGTTCACGGATACCAAGATGGGTACTTGGATACCCCCTGTCATGGGACGTGGAATTATAGCCACTTTGGATGAGGTCGAACAGCTTCTCGACCAACTTCCACACAACAAGGCCCCGGGTGAAGACGGTATCCCTGCAGATCTCTTACGGGAACATAAGAAATGGTGGGCCCCAGTTATCTGCAGTATATTTAATCATATAATTAGACGGGGTGGAATCTAAGGGGTGGAATCTAAGTATTATCCTCCCTATCTTCAAAAAGGGGGAGAAGTGGAATCCTGCTAATTACAGGCCTATAAGTTTGATTGACATCATGGCCAAACTCTTTGTGAAGTTTTTGTTGATTAGATTGGAGGAGTGGGCAGAGACGGAAGTCTTATTTTCAGAAGAGCAAGTGGGATTCAGAGCAAGTAGATCCACTCTGGACCAATGCTTTGTTCTCACTCATGTAGTTAATAAGTATGTTTATTTGAGAAACGGCTCGATATTTGCTTATTTTGTAGACTTAAAAGCTGCCTTTGACAGCATAGATAGGAATATCTTATGGCGCAAATTAAGGAATTATAATATTGATCCTCAGTTATTGGCTCTCACACGATTGCTATACACAGATACTTTTTTAAGCGTGTGACTGAATACTCTGGGAGCTGCGACTGATCCAATCCCGATGACAAAAGGGGTAAAACAGGGTTGCGTCCCGACCCCCTTTCTTTTCAATGTGTTCATCAATGACATTGTCTCCAAATTTGCGGGCCAGGAAGGTCACCCCCTGGCAGTTGCTGGGCGCTCCATGTCAATTTTACTATACGCAGATGACATGGTCATCCTTACTACATCCAGGGTAGGTTTGATGTGCCAGATGACAAAATTGAACAACTATTGTAGGGACAATCTTTGACCATCAATTACGATAAATCCAAAATTTTGGTTTTCTCTAAGAAATCTAAAATCTATACATGGAACCTAGATTCTGTAAATATAGAACAGGTAAACTCTTATAAATATTTAGAAATTTGGTTTAACCAAACAGACAGTTGGTCAGCACATTTAGAGCACGTGAAACTGAAAGCCGCCCACACCACTACTGGATTATTGAAATTCTGGAGCTTTAAAGGGGGGGGGGGGGGAAATGCGCCCTATGCTTAAATTGATACAGAACAAAATGATACCACAAGTGTTATACGGGGTGGAGATTTGGGGAATGGGGAACCTCAACCTGGAACTATTGTTAAATAGAATCTTAAGGACCATATTGGGAGTCCCTTGTGGTACCCCTTCTATACTACTCTGGGCTGAATGTGGCATTCCATCAATTGCCACCAAAATTAGATCACTTCTTTTAGGCTTTTGGCTCAGACTTTGTAATATGCCCTTGGATTGGCTACCGCGGTTATGCCTCTTGGAACAGGGGAACGCCCTGGTTAAATACCATTGGTACAATTCCATAGTTGCAAACTTGGCCGAGTTAGGCTATTCTCCAATTAATTTTGATTCAGTCACTCATCTGCAAGCTAAGCTTTTGATTAAAATTAGGGCGGACGATATTAATCTCCAAAGTGAGAGAATGGTCCTAAGGGACCCAAAAATTGCGCCATTGTACCCTTTTCTTAAAATGGGACCAGAATTTGAGTCCTATCTATCAAACTTAATTAACTTCAAATGTAGAAGAGCTTTCACAACAGTAAGATTTAATATGATGGTTACCACAGTGCAGGAAGGGCGTTATTTGGGTATTCCCCCCAACTTGCGTCTCTGCTACTGTGGACAAACCGAGGTTGAGGATCTTCCTCACTATCTTCTGTCCTGTCCCAAGTCCGCAAACCTTTGTAATGAGATATTTGGGAGTTGGTTTGAGGGCAAGGAGTATTGGGACCCTCTTGCATGGATTTCTTTTCTGCTTGCAAACTCTGATATAGAAATTACGCAGAGGGTGGCCTTTTTTGCCTTAAATTAGAAGTGCTTAGGAAGGAGCTGAGGGAACGATGTTGATGATTTACGAGGACTGACTGATGGTTTATTGTTAGCCACTGTATAGGAGCAATGATTTAGATCCCAGCAATGAAAGTTTGATGCCTTCGGGGCCCATAGCTGGACTAGGTATCACTGTCGTATCTATTTTATAATTGTCTTTTGTTTTTATATTTATGTTTTATATTTTATATTGTCAGAAAATGAAATGTTATAACTTTTTGGTTTTCAACAATAAAATTTATTGATTGATAGAGGTTTATAAAATCTTGAGTGGTGTAGCATGAGTAGATAGGGAACGGTTATTTACCCTCTCAAATAGTACTAGAACTAGGGGATGCTCCATGAAACTAGCTGCCGGCAGATTTAAAACAAACAAAAGGAAGTACTTTTTCATTCAACGCATAATTAACATATGGAATTTGTTGCCAGAGGACAGTGTCAGGGCCAGTAGTATAGCTGGGTTTAAAAGAGAACTGGATAAGTTCTTAGAGAGTCGGTCCATTAATGGCTATTAACCAAGTAGCTTACGGGATGAACTGTCGAGAGCTGGGAGTGAACAACAGGGAATGGATCCCCCATTGTGATTGTTGGTTCTTCTCCCATGAGATCAAGATTGGCTACTGTCGGAGGCCAGGATGCTGGACTTGATGGATCATTAGTCTGACTCAGTATGGCACTACTTACGTTCTTATGCTGGATCTCTTTGACCCACATAATCCCCACCCTGTGACCCTGGACATGTTTCCCACATTATGCACATGTGAGAACTTAAGTCAGGAGAATTGGAAGTTAGAAATTTATTACTTTAGTCAGCACTCTCTGGGCAGAGCTCTTTTTTACTCTCATTATTAATGGTTGTGCAATGCTATTATAACCAGGGTTGGTCTTTGTCATTCCTTAATTTATTCAGATCAGTGATACCATAATTCATCATCAGAATTACCTGGTTGCAATCCTGAATCCATTTACTCAAAAGTAGTCCCACTGAATAAGTCTGCTCCAGAATAAATGGGTTGAGGATGGCAGACTGAGTTTTTTTAAAAAATTCCCTATATTTCAAACAGCGCTCAACCAATGCAAAGAAGGAGGCTGTTTTCTGAAGTCCCTTTCCTACTGGTTTCTTCAGGGTTAATCCCCTCTTTCTCTAGTGGCTACTATTAATTATTTGCATTAATTAGTCTCAGATGAGTTTGTACTATGCAAACATATCACTAGATGGCCCTTGAATAAAGGAGCTTCCAGTCTAGCTGTGCAAACCGTAGGAGCAGAGACAGAGGCCAGAGAGAGGACACACACTACATCAGCTGAAAACAGAAGTCAGATATTCTGTCTCCTAGTCTCAAGCCTTCAGCCCTTTTTACATGAGATGCCCCCACATAATGCATATGTGGGTGCCCGCGTATGCAGGCATGAGGGGAGTCCTGTGTAACACCACAGTGAGGGTGCACGCGCACTCCCGTGTAACACCCATCTCCATCCCCCCCGCATGGAGCAACTGGTGAAAATGGTGGTTGCTCCGTGCGTGGGGCATAGGTGGAGATGGGTGTGTGCCCGTGTAACTGCCACCCACATGTGGCATACACCCATCCCCCACCGCATTATGGCCGGTTTGAAAAGGGCCTTAGTCTAGGTCTCCTAGTGGTCCCCAATCTGTGAACATTGAGCAACACGCTGTATTGCTTTTGAGCCACAGCTAGGGTTGCCATTTCTTGCGGTTTAACGCCAAGGCTCCCATTTTGGCCAATGGGAGTCTCAGGGAGAAAGGGTTGCAGCCTGGGTTAGCTGCTACCATGCCCAGGGAAAGGCTTGCCCAACCAGGCCATAGTGGGTGATCACGTTGGTAGCCTGCTGTTCTCTGCCCGGTCCGGAGTAGCCCCAATGATGGGTGGCCATGGTCACCTATCATGGGGGTGGGGAGGTCGGTCGGCTGCTGGGCCCAGCATGTGGGGCGGGGCTGATTGGCCACGCACCTCTGGGCCCAGCTCTGTGGATGTTTATTTCACGGCTGGACCTGATCCTGTGTACAAATGGCGTCCTGGTCCGGATCATGGCATGACAGCAGACCACTGCCGTCACATATGCTTTCACCCCAAGTGAGGGGGCAATCCTAGCCACAGGGTCCCAGGTACAGGACTGGGGACCCTGTACTAGACCATACTGCCTCAAAAAGGAGCCTATGATGAATAGACTTCAGAAAAGAGCAAAGTTTGGTGGATCATATTGTTTTGGGCGAATTCAGAGCCCTGTGTGCATTCTTAACGGAAGGGGAACGTGCACTTTGTACTGTTTCCATCAGTACATGTAACAGCTCTGTTGGTGCATGTAGTTCTCAGGAGCAGGATGGATTGGGAATGTTTGTCATAGGCAAATGTGTCAGAAGCAAATGAGTAATTAAATGACAAACACTAAATGAACACACCAAGGCATCAACATAATTTCCCCAAGTTTCTGTGAAAACATTGCACCATCTCTAGTGCAAGGGTGTGGATCTAAGGAAAGCAGAAATGAACAAGGGGAACATCTGTAATTGAGGTGTCAGGCAAGCATGTTTATACAGGATAGCTGTGTGTGTGTGTGTGTGTGTGTGTGTAGGGGTGGGATTTTGGGGGGGTGTATGTTATAATCTTATATTGAAAAGTATTTTATGTGTCTGATTTTATACTTCTTTTTATACTACATATCATCAGCTTTCATGATAGGGCAGAATAAAAATGTAAATAAATAAACTTTTAGCCATTGATTCTTAGGACCCTTCTGTCCATTTGATTCAACCCTTTAGTTCAAACTCTGTTTACAATACACACTTTTAAAAAAAGAAAGCATTAATTGATATTCTTCTTGTTGCTGGTGCGTAGTGCATAATTTCTTTACCTCCAATTTATTGTGTGTACCTGTGGTTTAAACCAGAAAAGTGTCCGTTTTTCATGGTACGTTCCACTGCACAAAAATATCCAACCAGTAACTGTTTGCCTCACACTTTGATATCAAATCTGTTGAACAGCAATCCATAACACAATATATAGATCACTAGGGCTGGCTTAGAGGATGTGAGACCCCACTCCCCCTGCGCCTCAGACTCCTACATATCTGTTGTTCCCCCAAAACCAGGGTGCACAAGGTATGTGCTTTGTTATATTAATGGATTTTTACTAATGTTATGAATGCCTTAATCGACTTATTTGATTAAACAATGACAAGTAGCAGCATAACCGGATTTATTGTAAGTTTGTTTCTTTAACAATTTCCCTCTCTTGTGCCATTCTCAAGGATTTACCTAAAACTGAGTTTGGGATCGAACCTTTTATGTCTTCTTGAGAGAAATGGAAGGGCTCAGATTTATTTTGAGTGGAGTAACACCTTTTGTTCTCCCTCCAACACTTCATTATGCAAATGAGAAATTGAGCAATACGTCTTGGGATAGATCCTCTGCTTTCAACAAACACAGATTCAGCTTCCCTCCCTTCTGGCTAAAGCACCAGGACTATATGCAAGACAGGGATGAAAGTTTGGGTTCGGTTCTAAATCAAACGGAACTGACCTTTGTTCAGATGTTGGCTCATGTTGCTCGGAATTGGCCTGTATTCAAGCAATATGCGCCTAAGTTCATGTCTGCCCCCATCTATGCCTCCCCCAGGTCCTTGTCTGGTTCCCCCGGCCTCCTGCCTGCCTGACCCATCGCCTGCCCCAGCGGTAGGCTGGGGCGGGTGATGGGCTGGGCAGGCAGGAGGCCGGGGGAACCAGGCA
The DNA here is from genome assembly GCA_003113815.1 of Sphenodon punctatus. Taxonomy (NCBI): domain Eukaryota; kingdom Metazoa; phylum Chordata; class Lepidosauria; order Sphenodontia; family Sphenodontidae; genus Sphenodon; species Sphenodon punctatus. The sequence goes on along the minus strand of QEPC01013085.1, from coordinate 391,865 downwards.
AGGGTCTGGGGGAGGCAGAGGTGGGGCAGAGGAGCAGTAAATCAACTACCTCCCTCTCCTCACCCCTGTACGGGCCCCTCTGCCCGCAGATCTCCCCTCCTGTCCCCCTGCCCAGCACCCACCTCCCCTGGACCCTCCCCCCCCCGCCCATTGCCTGCCCCAGCTTACCCTTGGGCGGGTGATGCGCTGGGCAAGCAGGAGTTTGGGGGAGTCAGAGCCGGGCACAGGATAGGTTTGCACATATAAGCTGGCACCACCGCAAGGAACTTTGATAGTTTCCCGCTGAGGGAGCCGAACCTTTGGTTGATATATCCCCCGATAGGTTCATACTGATTCTTATCAATATAAATTGCCCAAATTAGGACAATTTGTATTGATACGAATGTGAGCTACCCACCCCTAAAGCAGGAACATAGGGCACTTTCCAACGTGGATAAACGTGACCAATTTGCCTCTGTGCGAAACTCCAGGAGGCAAATCAGGCGTGGCTTTTGTCATGTGGGAAAACAAAGCCACACAGTTTTGGCGGCGATCATGCGGGGCATGCAAAACTGGATTTTTGGCCTTTGTATCCCCCGCACGATTGCCACCAAAGCCGTGTGGCTTTGTTTTCCCATGTGACAAAAGCTGTGCCTGATTTGTCTCTCACAGTTTCTTGCAGAGGCAAAATGCGTGCATTTATGTGCATTTATGCACCCCAGAAAGCACCCATAGTTCAAAACGTCACTCTGCTCACATATTTAAAGAAGATTGCAGACCAACTATATTTAACACAGCCATAGTCATGAATTCATGTTCACTGTGTTTTCCCCACAATGGGGAACATAGACTATGGGTTTCGTAAATTTACTAGGTTTGCAGTCTTTAAACTTGTGAGCAGAGTGAGGTTTCATGGAGCTTTGGTGGGGATATAGCATCAAAAAGGGGGAAATCTGGTGCCAGGGCCAGATTTTCCCCATTGGTGGCAATGGGGAAAATATGGTGAATGTGGTCCCATGGGGATAAGTTTGAGAGTTGTAGGTTTACAAACCTTCCCTTTCACAATAAGTGTGATTTAATAAGACAGATTTATCAGGACATGTTGAAAATAAAATAGAGCTGGGTGGATGTTGTTTGAATGATATTTTCATCACTTTTTGCAATTTTGAATTAAAAATTTAAATCTGAAATTTGGTTTGCATACTGGATCAGCGGAAACTGAATTTAAATTTCCAATTTAAATTTCTTATTTGTCCAAATTTGATTTATTCTAACTCAGAATCTTGAAGCTAGGTTCAAACTTAGTATCCAGTATCCTAAGTATCCAGATCTAGGGCTTCAAAGTATTCAGGTCCAGATCAGTTTTTCTTCCTTATTGTTTCCCCCACCGTTTTCTTGAAATAGTTAAGCAGGACATCAGAAGGGCCTCTTGTCTGGATTTGCTGTCATTCTTACGACACTGCCAGGGGCTCACTGACTAACCACAAGTTGCGAAGGACCTCCTAGCTAAGTCACATCACTACTACCTAACTGCAGGACCTATCTGCGGGACCGTCTCACTCCCTGTGTACTTGACTGGCCCCTGCAGTCATCCAGGAGCACCCTTCTCGAGATCCTCAGTATTTAGGGGGGCTGCTATGGAGAGGGCGTTCTCGGTGGCGGCTCCACGGCTATGGAATTCCCTCCTGGTGGAGGTCTGGGTGGCCCCGGATCTTCCTTCATTTTGGCACCAATGTACGAACTGGCTGTTCCGTCAGGCCTTTGGTGAGGATGAGGGATGAGGGTGGGTTGTTTAGGGGGATGGGATGGGGTGTTGTTTATTTATATGTGAGATTTTAATTATGCAGAAGGTGATGCTCCTCTTTTACTTACTGTTTTATTTTGTTGTTTTTGTTGTCTGCAGGGCCCTATGAGAATTTTATATATGTTTTTATTCTTGTAAGCTGCCCCGGGGGGCTGGGGTATGAAAATTGATAAATAAATAATAACAACTCAGAGCATCTCTGACTGGTCCTGTGCAGTCACTACTTAATTACTGACTCAGATGGATAAAAGTCACCTCCTGAATCAACACCACCACTTCTGCATCATATGGGTTTTCCTTGGAGGTCTCCTACCCAAGTGCTGATGAGCAGGCCTGAGCCTGCTTAGTTGATGAAATCTGACATGATCACAACCAACGGCAATATGGCTGTGGGCTGCAGTCTTACATAAAACTCATTACATTTGCATAATTTTATTTTTTTAAAGCGAGATAAATTTGCTGCACTGTTTTTATGTGCAACGTTTGAGCAGCTAGGTGAAAGGGCCTTTCACATGATGTTCTGAAAGCCTGACACTTCCAGTAAAATATTTGAACTGAGAAAGTTTTAGACTTTCTACCGGGGTGGTGCTGGGAGACACTGCTCTATATTTGGAAACCTGAGGTGGCATGTATAGATAATTATTTATTTTAAAAACTTATTACCCCGCCCCTCCTGCCACAGGCAGCTCGGGGCAGCTTACAACAATAAAAAAATTAAACTAATTTTAAAAAATCATAAAAAGGAGGAAACAGAGAAACCCTTTACCACCCCCATCACCCCTCGCCCCCGCCAAATGTCTGGCAGAACAGCCAGGACTTGCAACTTCTCCGAAAGGAGGGGAGGTCCGGGGCCAGCCGGGTCTCCACCAGAAGGGAGTTCCACAGGCGCAGTCACCGAGAACGTCTTCCCCTGTGTGGCCACCCGAGAAACTCGGGGGATCTTGAGCAGGGCATCCCCAGATGACTGCAGGGGCCAATCCAGAACATGGGGAGTGAGGTGGTCTCGCACATAGGCAAGGCCCAGGCCATTTGGAGCTTTATAGGTTAAAACCAACATATTTAATCAGGCCCAGAAAACCACAGGCAACCAGTGCAGAGAACCGAGCACTGGTGTAATGTGCTCCCGGCGGCCCAGTCCCACTAGGAGACAGGCAGCCGCATTCTGCACCAGCTGCAATTTCTGAGCCGTCACCATGGGTAGCTCCATGTAGAGCGCGTTACAGTAGTCTAATTGAGAGAGGTGATGAAAGCATGGATGACTGTGGCCATGTCAGAGTCTGAAACAAATGGCTAAAGCTGTCGTACTGAATGCAACTGGCAGAAAGCACTCCTCGCCTGGAGATCCAGATGGAGCTGCGCATCAAGGAGCACCCTGAGACTTCGTACCTGGGAGGTCAATGGAGGACAGACCCCATCAATGATGGGGGCTACCAATTCCATCGCCTTACCCACTAACATCACCTCCATCTTGTCAGGATTCAGCCGCAGTCGATTAGCCCTCATCCAATCCCTCACAGACGCCAGGCACCAAGTATGCACCGAGACTGCCAGGCCTGGTTCTATTGAAAAAGAGAGGTACAGTTGGGTGTCATCAGCATATTGATGACACCGTACACCGAATCCCCTAATCACCTCGCCAAGCGGCTGCATGTACACGTTGAACAGGAGAGGCAATTCAGAATCGTGGTTAGCTGGACCGCGATCTGGGATCGGCCAGAAGTAACGTCTGTTATGTTGGGCCATCCCGGATCATGGCCCAGACTGCGATGTGGGATTGGGCGCAGTGGCCGGATTGGCCGCTGTGCCGGCCCATCTCCCGGAGGGCGGCCGGCCCAGGGAGCGTGGGACTGTGCGGCCGCACGTTGCATTGCGTTGCGTTGCGTTGCATTGTGTCACGCAGCCCTGCCCCCTCCCCGATCCCCCTCCAGAATCAGGCCGGCACGTTTAAAGGACGGCCAGCCTGATTCCTGACCGGGATCCGAAATGTATCCGGAAACGGATCCCGGTCCATGGTTCAGCGTGGTGGGCCTCGGGCCCATCACATCTGAAATTACCCAATGTCCAAAGATGGTTTCTGGCTGTGGAAAGTTTCAAGAGCTGAACTCCCTTTTATGCATGAAGAGAAGGGCAAACTTCAAAAGTGTGCAGAACCACACAGCTCTCACTATTTATTCTATGGGCAGATTTCCTAAGGACTTGGAGCTCTTGATAAATGGGAGCCAAGTTCTTCTTGAGAATCTGGCTCAAGCTGTGGACATTTAGCTTTTTTTGAAATTTTTTTGGGAAATGGATACGAGTTGTGACATGGGATTGTCTCCCTGAATTGAGAACTGGAGCTCTGGAGAAACAATCTATCTATCTATCTATCTATCTATCTATCTATCTATCTATCTATCTATCTATCTATCTATATCGGGAACTGGGATCGATTTCCTGACCATTTCCCAAGCCTGATGCAATTTCTCGATTCTTGCAATGCTGTGAGATACCATCCCAATTTACCAACTTTCCACTTACCATTTACTGCGTGCTGTTCATTTACCACTTACTGCATTGCTGAGGATACCATTTTATTTCCGAGTTTGTTCTTTTGACATTTGAGACAATTACTGTGCGAATAGACCACCCCTTTATCTCTCCCACTGCCACTTAATCTCCACTCCAGTGCCTCCAATCAGAATTGTTGTTCTATGTAGGGTTGCCACCTATGTATATTTTTCCAGGCCACTTATGGAAAATACATGTTGCAGGGCCTGCATTGGCACCTATGCAGGCCCTACAACATGTATTTTTCATAAGTGGCCTGGAAAAATATACATAGGTGGCAACCCTAGTTCTACGTTGTTCCCCTTGCTTTCACCAATCTGCAAATAGATTTCAGATTAGTAAAGGAATGAGTCCTTTACACCAGCCAATGAGTGACAAGGAAGTACAAGGGAAAATGGAGTTCAAGAAATGTGGTATTACGTTGATATTACCTCTCGGGATTTGAAATGGACAGCAAAATGGTAAATTGAGAAACGAAATGTTGGTTGAGACATTACTGAATACTGAGAGGCTGTTGACTGAACCGAGATGGTATCGAGAACCGGGATTTCACCCGGTTTGGTGAAATCTCGTTTCAGTCCAAAATGATCTCTTTTTTTTTTTAGCACTGAGAAATTACATGCACTTCCTATATAATCTCTAATGGATTTGTACTGAGTGTGGGGTGCCCTGGATACTAGCAAAAAGGAGAGAGATAAAGGCTCAGTCTCTCATGTTGGGGCTGGGTGCAGGGTTGTCAGATGTTTGGGATTGTTCTGTACAGTCCAGGAATGATGTTGTTTGTCCAGTGCCCAGGACAACCCTTATCCCAGACCATTTAATGCCCAGGAATCTCTCAAGATGTACCAGCTAAACTCCTAAATAGGTGGAATGCAGTGGAAAATGTACCATTACCATTGAAACATTGCCATTACACAAAAGCAAACTAAGTTAAGAACGTCCATTAAGCACAGCATCCTGTCTCCGACAGTGGCCAATCTCTGCCTCTTGGGAGAAGTACCCAACAGGTCACACCGGACAATCCTTTCCCTGTTGTTCCATCCCCCAGAAGTTAGAGGCTATGTCCCCAAAACCTACTTGGCTAATAGCCATTAATGGACATGTCCTCCAAGAACTTAATCCAATCCCCTTTTAAAGCTAGCTATGCTACCAGCCTTGACCACTTCCTGTGGCAGTAAATTCCATAAGTTAATTGTGTGCTGAGTGAAAAAAATAAATAAATACTTTCTCTTATTTGTTTTAAATCTACTACTAGTTAATTTCACAGACTGCCCCCTTGTTCTAGTACTAATCACTCGCTCTTTATGTGTTCCACACCAGTCATGATTTTATAAACTTCTATCATATCCCCTCTCAGTTGTCTCTTCTTGAAGCTGAAGAGCCTCAACCTATCAAGCCTCTCTTCATACGGAAATTGTTTCATACCCTTGATCATTTTTGTTGCCCTTCTCTGTACCTTTTCTAGTTCTACTATGTCTTTTTGGAGATGGGGCGACCAGAACTGTACACAATATTCCAGGTGTGATCATATCATAGATTTATATAGAGGCATTATGATATTTACTGTATTATTCTCTATCCCTTTCCGAATGATTCCTAACATTCTGTCTGCTTTTTTGACCACTGCCACACATTGAGCTGAGGACTTCAATGTATTGTCCACAGTGACGCCAAGATCCTTTTCCTGAGTGGTAACTCCTAATTCAGAACCCAGCATTGTGCACATACAGTTTGGATTATTCTTTTCTATGTGCATCACTTTGCACTTGTCCACATTAAATTTCATCTGCCACTTAGATGCTCTGTCACTCAGTCTCTTAAGAGCTTCCTGAAATTCTTCACAGTCAGTTCAGTTTTTAACTACCTTCAATAACTTTGTGTCATCTGCAGATTTGATCACCTCACCCTTTAATCCCTTCTCCAGATCATTAATAAATATATTAAACATCCCCGGTACCAGTACAAATCCCTGGGGCACTCCACTAGTTACTTCTCTCCACTGTGAAAACTGAGCCTATCTTTTAACCAGTTGCTGATCCATGATAGGACACTGGCTCTTATCCTATGATTCTTTAATTTCCTCAAAACTCTCTCATGAGGGACCTTATAAAATGCCTTCTGAAAGTCCAGATACACTATATCAACCGCCTCACCCTTATCCACATACTTATTTATACCCACAAAAAATTCCAATAGATTAGCGAGGCATGACTTCTGTTTCCTAAATCCATGTTGAATCATCCTCATTATGCAATGTTTATCAATATGCTCATTAATTCTGTTCTTAACTATTTCCACCAGTTTGCCCAGCATCAACATCAGGCTCACCAGTTACTTGGCACTTGTCAATGCTGTGACCCCCCCCCACCTTTGTTCATGTGGTAATCATATGTTAATTCACATTTGACTCCTCATGCAACCTGCTATGTGTTTGGTTGAGAGAACCTCTGTGCCCACCAAATCACTGGGCACCCAGTTTGATAGTTACATTTTTAATGCGGTGCACACACACTGTAATAGTACATTTCTGCAGGCTCCAGACCCTATTGCACCCTCACTTAGTCCAGATCAGCCAGACACTCACAGGTTATTCACCATAGCATCATTTTATTGCACAGTGTGCCATTCCAGCACAGTTATGATACAACTCATTCTTTAATAAGGCTTTCTTAGGCTCCTAGCCCCCAACTGTTTCTTTTGCACTGCTCTGTCCTCTACGGGGTGGGGTGGAGCAGGGCAGGGCACTCCTGTTTCTCTCAGCTTCTTCCCTTGCAATCTAGACCCAGCTGAGCCACTCCCCACCTTGAGCCTTGCCCTAGCTGGCTTGCAGCTGCCTCCAGCAGCCGACTTGGGCCTATCAGTCCTACAGAGATGGGGGAGGGGGTTCCTTGGCCTCTTTCCAGTGTCTGGATCTGCCCCCGGATCCAGTTCCTACCCCAAGCCCTGGAAAACTGAGCCTAGGATAAGAGAGCAGAGATGAGGGCATGTGCACATGGATAGAGGACAAATCTATGGCACAGATCCCTTTAAGCACAGCCCCTGGCTCCACCCCCAACTTCTATGCGGCCCTTGGAGTTTGTAGTAATTTTCAAAGTGGCCCCTGGGAGGGGAAACGTTCCCCACCTCTGCTGCCATACTGCCTTCTTTGCTCCTTAAAGGGCCCAGGGCTTCCCATTCCCAGGCTGGCTCCTGAAGGGCTTCCTCCCAAGAAGGATATACCCAGTCCCACCTTGGCCTTTATGCGCTTAGGGCCACCTATTATGCCCATGCTCCCTCAGAGGCTTTGAGCCTGGGAAGTGCCCTTCGCAGCTAAATATAGCTGCGACAGCTAAATTGTCACGCCCCCTTCCCCGTAGAAGGGAGCCACGACGATTTGGGGGGGAAGACTGGTGTCTGAAAGCACCCCTCCCCTGTCCGCGGTGGCCGGTTCCCCCCCCCTTTGTCCAGCAGGTATGTGAGCCTGCAGTTGAGATGGAAAGGGGTGAGGGGGGTGAGGTGCAAACCCCGCATGGCGGGAAGAATGAACGGCCCGGCCCGGGTTGCTAGGCAACATTCGCCGGGGAGCAGCACGAGGAGCCCGGTGATTGGTGCATCGCCCTGAAGGGGCGGTGCAATGGACTGAGGCCACTGCGCGTCTCCTCAGTTGGGAGACGGCGGCAAGAGCGTGCAGAGGGTAGGTTAGGTGGCCCTTTCACAACCCCACCATTTCCGGTTTTGGTTGTTTCCCCATTGGGAGTTGTCCCCAAAAAAGCCCCGGGTGAGTACCGTATGATCCACCATCTATCATACCCACAGGGCAGGTCAGTCAACGACGCCCAGGATCCCCAGGGAGCTGGCCACTGTGAAATATACATCCTTTGACACAGCAGTGGAACTGGTAAAACGCCACGGGCCAGGGGCCCTTTTAGCGAAGTGCGATGTGAAGTCTGCATTCCGCTTACTACCGGTCCACCCAGATAGTTTCCATCTCTTGGGGATGTCATTTCAAGGGCTGCTTTATTTCGATAAGGCAATGCCAATGGGCTGCTCAATTTCCTGTTCAGCGTTCGAGCGTTTCAGCACGCTGATCGAGTGGCTGGTTCGGCAGCGTGCCTGTGGAGGGGATGTCACCAAATATTTGGATGACTTCCTCTTCATCGGAGGCGCGGGGACCAATGAATGCCGGGGGTTGATGAACATCTTTCAGGAGTTGACAGATAACTTGGGCATCCCATTGGCACCCGAGAAATCAGTGGGCCCCGCTACCTCCCTCCAGTACCTGGGAATTGAACTGGATACAAGGAGAGGGGTTTCACGACTTCCAGACGACAAATTGGCAGACTTAAAAGAAAAAATCACTGGATGTTCGTTGGCCAGGAAGGTTACGGTCAGGCAGTTGCAATCCTTAATTGGTAGCCTGAATTTCGCATGCAGGGTGGTGGCCCCGGGTAGAGCCTTCTTGTCGCGATTGTATGCCAGGTTGGTGGGGTCTCCTCCGCCACATCACCATATTCGGGTCACCCGGGAGATGAAAGATGATTTAGACGTTTGGTCTTCCTTTCTGGCCGAATTCAACGGAGTGAGTTTGTGGCGGGATGTACTATTAGTGGAAGCAGAACTCCAGGTCCACTCGGATGCTGCTGGGGGAATGGGCTTCGGGGTGATATTCAGGGACCGATGGTGTGGTGCCCCGTGGCCGGTTGAGTGGGTGGAGCAGGGTGTTACCAGGGACCTGACGTATTTGGAGCTTTTCCCGATAGTCTTAGCCGTACATCTTTGGACAGGGGAATTCGCCAATCACGTGGTCCTTTTTTGGTGCGACAACCAGGCGGTAGTCCACATAATCAATTCCCAGTCATCACGCTCACCTAGGGTTATGAGGTTAATCAGGGCTTTCGTCCTAGTGTGCCTTCACAACAACATCATGTTCAAGGCACGGCACGTTCCCGGGGTTAACAACGGGGTGGCTGACGCCATATCTCGTTTCCAGATGGAGCGTTTTCGCTCGCTCGCACCTGGAGCCAGACGGGACCCGGAACCCTTACCCCAGTGGGCGTGGAATCTTGGATCATAGACCTGTATAACACCGTCCAGGGATCTTTGGCGCCGCGCACACGGGCAGCGTATCAAAGAGCATTCAACGATTTCCAGGGTTTCCGTTCATCCCAGGGTTGGGACGCAGGTTTTCCCATTCCGGAACATCAGGTCCTTAAGTACATGTTGGTCAGGAGACAACAGGGCTCCGCAGTGGGCACCATTGGCGTCAAGCTGGCGGCAGTGGTTTTTATGAGCCGGTTAGCTGGCTATCCATCACCCGACCGGGGATTTTTCGCCCGTCGCATGTTGGAGGCATGGGCCAGGGAGCGGGGTATGGCACACGACAACAGACCACCCATTACACCTCGACTGCTGACAAGCATGTGTGGAACTTTACCCCGCATTTGCTGGTCAATAGGTGAAGTCAGGCTGTTCACAGCTGCATTTATAGTGGCTTTCTTTGGCGCATTCAGGGTCAGTGAATTAGTGGTGGATTCAGCCAAGGATAAGAATAATTGTGCCCTAGCTGTAGAAGATGTAGAATTTAAAGAACAGGAAGTGGCATTGCGCCTGCGACGTTCAAAAACTGACCAGCAGGGGCGGGGAGTCACTATAACCTTGGCTCGGGCTGGGAATGCAGACCTCTGTCCAGTCAGGGCTCTAGCGCAGTATTTGTCAGTGCGCCCGCCGGTCCCCGGGGTTCTGTTTTGTCATGGGAATGGGGCCCCTCTCACGAGATACCAGTTCACAACCATTATGAGGGCCTCATTAACAGCACTAGATCTTCCAGCGCACCTGTTTGGGACACATTCATTTCGAATAGGGGCCGCCAGCTTCGCCGCGTCAGCAGGTCTCCGGGAGCAGGATGTTCGGTCGATAGGCCGGTGGCGTAGTCGGGCATATAAGACTTATGTCCGGTCCCCCCTGGCTATGTAGAATGAATGATGGATGTTTTGTCTCCTCAGGTCCCAGGTTTATGAGAAAACACACGGTCTGGATCGTGGGGCATAGCCTGGTGCGATGGGCCAGCAAGGCGGCAGAGACATCACACTGGGGAACGCAACTGGGCTTATCGGCTCACGCTCGGATCAGGTGGATGGGACGGGGGGGCATGCGGTGGCGGCAATTACTTTCTACCCTTACCAAGGAAAGGGGCATAAGCCCGGATATAATAGCTATACATTTAGGGGAAAACGATTTGGTAGAGAAGAAGGGGGTCCAGATGCTGAAGGAAATAAGAAGCGACATCTGGTCTATCAAGCATATGTTCCCCGGGGTGACTATCTTATGGACTGATTGGATAGAGAGGATATCTTGGGGCCCTGGAGTACCGCCGCACAAAATTGATAGAACCCGCAAAACAGTGAACAGGGAAATTGGAAAATGGATCAAGCTCGTGGGTGGCGGGACGATTCCCCATCGGTCCATCTCTCACAAGAGAGTGGAATTGTATAGAGCAGATGGGGTTCATTTGTCTCCCATGGGAAATGAGTGGTATTTAGCGGCATTGAGGGAAAAATTGAGAGAGGTGATAGGTGTGGTTTAGGTGGGGGTCGGGCCTGTCCATGAAGTCCTGGCAGCCCCTAAGTGGCAGGGGTCCAGCACCTGGTAGGTAAGATAGAATTTTAATTGGGGCAACTCCTTAAGAGATGAGGGGATCCCAGCCGCAATAGCATGTTATGGCAAGCGGCGGAGTCAACCCCTTGGGAGAAGTGACCGCGAGGGCGGTAGTGACATGTACTGTCCCCGGCCTGAGGGCACTACTCTCCTTCCCCGGCCCGCATGGGCCCTGGTCCCCTTCTCACCAACTGCATAGCGGGAAGGGGAGACGTTTAGAAGTTAAAAGGGATTGGTACCTGAGGGAATATCAGGCCAATCCCGATGTTATACCTGTTGGATAGTTAAGGGTGCTGGACCCAATTCATTGGAATGAATTTGCCCCCACCATTACAAGTGCAATTCGTTAATTGGAGCTAATCTGAAATAAAGAGTGCGGCCACTTTAACCCAACTTTATGTGTCGTGTCTTCCTTGGGGGGTGCGCCGACAAGTGCCCTTCGCAGCTAATATAGCTGTGACAGCTAAATTGTCGCGCCCCCTTCCCCGTAGAAGGGAGCCACGACGATTTGTGGGGAAGGCTTGGGTCTGGAAGCACCCCTCCCCTGTCCGCGGTGGCCGGTTTCATACACACACACCCCCCCCTTTCCAGCAGGTATGTGAGCCTGCAGTTGTGATGAAGGGGGTGTGTGCGCGGTGCAAATCCCGCATGGCGGGAAGAAAGAACGGCCCGGCCTGGGTTGCTAGGCAACCTTCGCCGGGGAGCAGCACGAGGAGCCCGGTGATTGGTGCATCGCCCTGAAGGGGCGGTGCAATGGACTGTGGCCGCCGCGCGTCTCCTCAGTTGGGAGGCGGCGGCGAGCGAGGCAGCACCCTCCCACCCACCCAATCAACACTATGGCTGAGCGGTCGCTTAGTAGGGCCAGGAAGGAATTTTTGGCAAGCAACATAATTGGGTGTTTTGTTTTTGTTGTTTGTTTTTTCGCCTTCCTCATAGTGTCGGGGTTATTTGGCTGATTGAAGGTAACATTTCTAAAATTTAGTTTCAGCTGCCATATTGAAATGTCGCACTCTGCAGGGGTCCAGCACCTGGTAGGTAAGATAGAATTTTAATTGGGGCAACTCCTTAAGAGATGAGGGGATCCCAGCCGCAATAGCATGTTATGGCAAGCGGCGGAGTCAACCCCTTGGGAGACGTGACCGCGAGGGCGGTAGGGACATGTACTGTCCCCGGCCTGAGGGCACTACTCTCCTTCCCCGGCCCGCATGGGCCCTGGTCCCCTTCTCACCAACTGCATAGCGGGAAGGGGAGACGTTTAGAAGTTAAGAGGGATTGGTACCTGAGGGAATATCAGACCAATCCCTATGTTATACCTGTTGGATAGTTAAGGGTGCTGGACCCAATTCATTGGAATGAATTTGCCCCCACCATTACAAGTGCAATTCGTTAATTAGAGCTAATCTGGAATAAAGAGTGCGGCCACTTTAACCCAACTTCATGTGTCGTGTCTTCCTTGGGGGGGGGGGGCGCCGACAAGCTCCCATATGGGCAAGAAGGTTTAAAAAGAAAAGAAAAAGTGTTGGATGAATTACAGTCTTCTATAATCTACACCGATTCTGCCAAATTCCCCCTTTTCCCTTCCTACACAAGATTTTCCTCCATCTTGCAACACAGAGAGACCAGACGGGAGTGGTCAGAGTCAGGGAAAACTGCATGAACCTGGTTGGTTTTTTTTTAAAAAAAGGTGGCTCTGTGGATTTGGTGCTTTCTCAGAGAAGCCCAGCCATCCACCCTCAACACCAACAGGGAAAGGTACAGAGCTCCCCTCAAAAACGGCTGGAGGGAAGCCAGGGGCTATTGGCTCCAAGAGCCCCGCTGCTGAGGAAACCACAGGCCTTCTCCTGCTGAGAAGACAGACTCTGGGGAGCAGGAGGAGCCCTGTAAGGAGGAGGCTGGACTATTGGTAATCGGAGTGGTGAGTAAACCAGTGAATCAAATTGTTATGGGCAAGGATAAATAGCCAGTCCTTTGGCACAGGTTCCTATCCCAACAGGGAATCTGTTGGACTGAGGGAAACAGGAACCGTAGGGAAGTTGTGGCCTTGTGCAAAATGGGGATGTGGACAGTGGGCCCCTTCCTAACACAGGGATTTTTATTCAGGATGGCCAAACCTCCCCTTTAAAAGAGGACAGTTATGAAAAATACATGGTGCAGGGCTGCACTGGAAACAGTGCAGCCCTGCAACATGTATTTTTCATAAACACCCTCTTTTAAAGGTATGGCCACCATACCTATATATTGGGTACAAATTCCAGAAGGGGCTCCCTCCCAAATAGCCAAAGGCTCTCCATGAGCCAGTCGCCCTGCATTTGAAGCCTTTTGGGCCCCTGTTTTATGCTGGTGCTTCCCAAACTCCTGTTGCCGTTTCAACTATATTAGTTGGGGCCCCACAATGTATGGGGTCCTGTGGGGGCAGCGCAGCCTGCATATACCTGGATTCAGCCCTATTATCCTCGTGAGGAAAACGGGCCCTAAGGGGAAAATGGGCTTCAGTTACTGTTGGTGTCTGCTAAAGTCACTGGAGCCTTCTTTTTATAAGGTGTCTCCTGAGAGCAAGACGTTAACATAACCAGCTGGGCCCCACTGCACTATTGGGTCATGTGACTAGAAGTCCGCTTCAGGTGTGTCTGGTTATCAGGTTGGTAATTCAAGTCAGCTTTGGGTTAGCTAGTGCCTCTTAGGGCTTGTTCTCACAAATGCTTTTTTTGTTGTTGTTGCAGGTAAGTTTCTCCTCCTACTTCGCTTTAGGAGCACTTTCCTGTGTTCCTATGAGTACAGGGGTTAAAATTAGGGTCAAGGGTGTGTGTGTAAGTGGGGAGGGAAGTTCAGCCTTCTGAGGGGCAGACTTGTGTTCTGTTCAGGGTAACTAATAATCTGCCTCCTGGCAGTCTTCTGCTGTCTTTACAACCCTTGCAATGTCTCCCTTTTGTGAGGGGAAAAACAACCTCTCTGCTGACCAGACTACTTGTTGTTCCAGTTCCCATGCTGAAAGTAACTTGTTGTAGGTTCCCCCTAAGCAGACATATCAGAAGAGAGAGAGAGAGCTATTTAATCCCTGGTTTTCACTGTTCATGGGAATAGGTGGTGGTGTCAGTTACTCCAGAGTAAAACCATTCAGTATGTTCATGACTACAAGATGTAAAGCGCCAGGTACATTGCTTGTGCTATATAAATGCTTGCTAAAAATAATAGTAGTTGTCCTGATGTTCCAGGAAGGTGGGAGCACCCCCAGCTGTAGGCTAGAGGGTGCTAATTTCTACTGGAAAAGGAAGCAGCATTATAATGAGCCCAAGCTATTCCTTCTACCCACTAGATTCAAGCATTGCGAGCAAGGAGGAGTGCTACATACAAATGTGTAGTGATGAGGTACAGTCAATGTTCACAAAAAGCCCACCCGGGAGAGAATTGATGCTTTTTGTACCGGAAACCCCATACTCTGTTCTTCGTAGTTTGGTGATTGTGGCCTAATGTTGTGTGTCTGCTGAGCCAGCAAGTTTCTTTCTCTAAAACACCTTATTGTAAAGAATCCCTGGCCTTTTTGGAGAGAGAGACCCAAATCAAAACTCTGGATATAGCCTTCCATAACTGACTAGAGTCTCTCTTCCAAACATGGACTTCATGCTCATTTCTTTTAGAGAAACTTTGGTCCTTTTCAAACAGGCCATTGGGGGATGGGTGTGCACCCACTCCCATGGGCGCCCACCTCTCTCCACCCATCTCCATACATGGAGCAACGGGCATTGAAGCGTGCACGCACCCCACTTGCCGCAGGTGCCATTCCTACGGGCACTCACCCAACCCTCGCGCACCTGCCACGGTGTTAACTCGGGCGCCCCCTTCCCCCACTGCACACATTTGCGGTGGGGTGGGGCGGTGTATCCGTGTGAAAAGGGCCTTTGGATGGGGCATGGCAGATTGGATCTGTAGAGAGGACGTTGAGGGCTTAAGCAGAGAAGGAGAGGCCTTCAGGGAGGTTTCAGTGTGGCAAGCCAAGCAGCGGGGTTGGGTATATTTTTACTAATCCTTTGTGAACCACACCCTGCGGAATTTGCACAGCACTACAGATGCAGTTTGCTGCTTCTGGTCGCATTAGAATATGGTGACAAGGAAGATACTTTGATGTGCAGTAGAGTACATAAATGGCTATTAGCCAAGTTGGTCAGAGGATAGTGGCCCAATATGCACATTTTAGATGACACTTATGAGAAATACAGGTTGCAGGGCTGCATTGGGGCCAATGCAGCCCTTCCACCTGTATTTCTCATAAGCGTCATCTAAAATTTGCATATCAGGCCACCCTATCAGAGGATGTTACCTTTGACTGCCAGAAGCTGGGAGTGGATCACACCATTATGACTTAGTGTTGTGTGTTTTTCTGAAGTGACGGAAGGTGGCCACTGTTGGAAACAGAGTGCTAGGCTAGATAGACCATTGGTATGAGTCAGTATGGCACTTCTTATGAGAAAATTACCCCTCAGGGAGCACAAGTCAGATTCATGGAGGGATGTGTCTGCAAGCCCACAGAAGGGAGCAGTTAGTTTGGAAAACTTCAGTGGCAAGGCAGTGCCCCTTGAAGTACAACTTTAAATGGTAAGACAGAGAGAACATGCTTCTGTGCTTTGTGTTTTATAAGTTTGTGTAAAAGCAGCTTACCACACTGTTCATAAACACTTGGGAGCAGGATCTGGTTCGGTTGCCTATCTGTGTGCCACAGTGCTTCTGGGTTAGGATACTCGTCAAAAGCGAAATGAAAAACCTTGCCTGGAAGAAAGGGAGAAGCTGAATTATACAAGCCTTAACTTACCTAAACAAGTCTAAACGTGTTTTAAATTCTTAGTTTGTGGTTTTTAAAGGCTTGTGACTTGTTAATTCTTTCTGTTTTGAGTTCCCCATGTTTCAAAAAGGTCTCCCTGTAAAGCTATAGGGTAGACTTTTTATTCTTGCCATGAAGAATCAAGATACAGGAAAAGCAAGCTCTTTATGAGATGCTCACCTTGTGGTTTCTGTATGCAGCTCCCCGAAACCCAAGTCTGGCCTGGATTGGTAAGCGTTAAGGACGCCTAGAATGTCAACAAACATATCCATCTGAAATGTGGGGCATGCTTATTATATAATAATGCATAAGAGTCTGGACATTGTGGCATATCCTCTCTCAGGAATTTAATAGACTACATCACAATAACAGGTCAAGCAAGCCAGTCTCTTTTAATCTGCCTGGGTGTGAGCACAGAGACTGGATCTGATGCATTTTATGCTTCTCTGATGAAAAAATCTCTTGGCATTATTATTATTATAAGCATTTATATAGCGCCAGCGATGTACCTGGCACTTTACAGAAAATAGATAGACATGGTACCTGCTCAAGAGCTTACAGTCTAAAGACAGGGGGAGGGGAGACAGGGAAGGGGGAACAGAGGGAGAGACAAGGGATGCAACATTCAAGAGGATGCGAGAACTCGGGTACATGTTCTTGGCTTGGTTACAGCCAAGGTCCACACGTGTGCCTGAGGCATGTGCGTAGACCAGAACTGTAGTTGTGCGTTCACCCAGTGTGCATGCGCAGGGCGGCCTGGGGGAGTCCTTTGTCTCCCAACCCTGCTATCACTATGCTCCCTCTTCCGGCAGGGTCAGGAAGTGGGGGACTTTTCCCAGGCCCCCTTGTACACACACACGGTGTGCACATGGAGTTGCGGTTTTGGTCTGTGTGCCTTGGATTAGGATGTCCGTGCTTGTGTTTTGCTCAGACTTCAAGACTATAAGTCTTAAAATATGTGCACGCGCACGCTTTGCTCAGCGATTCATTGATGGGAAGGTTTCCTGGAGAGCTTTGGTTGGGAATCTGAAAATGGGAAGAAAAACGTTGTAATGTTAATTTGGGTTATGCAAGAGTCCGGAAAAGAATGCTGTGTAAGCAAAGAATGATTAACAATGAGTGCTAGATCTTTTTTTCTATTCTTTTGTTAATAGTTTGAATATATTTATTGAAGAGTGTCTTTTGGGGCTACTGCATCATGAAGTTCCCTAGAGGGAAATGCAGCTAAGGACCCTCTTTTTTCCTCATAATGTCCTATTGTTGTTGCAGGTGTCACCAGATGGCATTCTTATACACAAGTCCTTTTATTGTGCGAGCAAGCTTTAACTCTTGGGAAGCAAATGTGGTTGAATTATGCAATATTCTAGACGACGGTGCTGTGTGAGCAGTAGGAGAGTTTGTTTGCACTCTGTTCAGTCTCTGCTTAGAGTTCATTCTTGAGGGAGAGTTTTATTTTCTAAAAACACGGCATTGGTATTGGTGTAAGATTACAGAAAGAAGAGATTATCTGCATGCTGCTTGTGGTGGTGATTTCTGTTTCAGGGCTAATGTGAAAATCGATTCCATGTAGAATACAGGATCCACATCACTGATTTCTCTTCTGCTGGGAAGCTGACATGCAAGATCATGAACTTCTACTACTGTTTGATAAGGGGGCAACTGGAGTCAGAAGCAGAATATTGGTGTTTTGAAAAAAAGAAAAAGAAAAAAAAAAGGCAACAATATACATGAAAACAGAAAACATGGAAACACAACACAAGAACAGAAGAAACTGAATAGTCCTTCAGTTTAAAAAACAGGCTATTATTTATTTTTATTATTTATTCAAACTTATACCCTGCCCTTTTCCCCCAGGCTCAGGACAGTTTACAATAGTGCAAAACAATTGGTTTTTCTGCTGCTAGGGTAAACTGAGTTCTGCTAAGAAGGATCAGACAAGTAATCTTTACCCCATGTCTATGCACCATTTCCAAAATAACTCTGACAGACGAAGCATCCACTTATGAGGAGTCCTACCCCCCATGTTCTATGACTGCAACATGTGCGTGCAGGCAGTTGAAACAGCAAGAGCAGAATCTCATTGCAAGTCCAAGAAAGTGCAAGGGGCAACTTCAAGGTGGTCTAAAACTAAATAAGGAACACCTGGGTGGGAACTGTGGTGAATCGGTGGCCATTGTGAAAGCACTGTCTACAGATGGTACTAGGCTACACCAGTTTGGATACCTCCATATTGCGAAGGATGTTTCTATAATAGGATGTGATCTGAGGTATGCAAGTTTGACTTAAGTCAAAGAGATATGCTTTCCTCAGGTCTAACAAATGTACTGCTTCTTGGACTGGATAAGGCAAATTCTGTATCCTGATTGCGATTTTTAAGTTGTGTAGAGTATATCCGTCCAGCTAAAAATATCACCTTTGAGCGTAATAATTATTTCTCGGGAGCATGTTGTTAAAATAC
Organism: Sphenodon punctatus; assembly: GCA_003113815.1. Taxonomy (NCBI): domain Eukaryota; kingdom Metazoa; phylum Chordata; class Lepidosauria; order Sphenodontia; family Sphenodontidae; genus Sphenodon; species Sphenodon punctatus. The sequence goes on along the minus strand of QEPC01013085.1, from coordinate 373,631 downwards.
TATATAAACCCTCCAAGCTTGCAGTGCAGCAGTGCCCATATCCCCTGCCTGTATTGCAAGGCCTCCTGCTCACCACGGAAGAGGAGTGCATTGCGTTGCAAGTTTGGAGTCCAGCGTGGGTCTTGCAGTGCAGAGAGGCATAGCACTTCTGTTCATGTGAGCAACAGAAACAGAAGCCCTCCTGCATTGCATTGCATTGCAAGCTTGGATCATATAAACTCATGACGTAACTTGGGGCTAAAATATATTGGTCTGCTGACTCACATAAGCCCTGCCCCATGTCCCTGGTGTTGTGCGGGGAGGAAATTTGTGGAGGGTGCGTCAGTTGTTAATTTATTCAAAGGTACTGGTATTTTTCGAGAGGGTAACACTTCAGTAAAGCATACACTGCCCATTTATTTAACTCTTCATAGGTTAAATTTCTGGTAAGTCAAACATTTCCAGAGGTTCCTCAAAATTTGACTGTTCTTGGAGGATAGGTCTATTAATGGCTACTAGACAAGTAGACCCCTTTTCAAATGGACCGCGGAGGCGCTGTGGTCCGTGGGCAATGGGTGGAGGCAGCAGTGGGTGTGCGGCGCGTGTGTGGGCCGGCACACACGTGCACACCCATCTCCACTGATCTCCACGCACAAAGGCACCTCGGTTTTCCCCAATGCCCCCGTGCATGGGAGATCGGGGGAGTGCGCCCGCACGCCCTCCCACCCCTCCCCACTGGTGGTCAGACGGACGCCCACACAGTCGCACACGTGGGTGAGGAAGGGGGGCAAGGATAGATTCCTCAATCTTTTCAGGATCATGTACACTAGAAAGATACCCACAGGGATCCAGATTACACCTGACCAATTTAGCCCCACCTTGCTGAAGAAGGAAGGCTGAAGCTGGTTCATCGGTGCTGTCATAAAGCTTGATAAAGAAGAGTTCCCAGGTTGCCTTCGGAATTATACAACAAGTCGTTGGGATCTTTGGCTTAAGAATACATTTTAGCAACTGCCAAAAGCGGCTGGAGTCCCCTGTTCATTGGGCTACTGCCATTCCAGCCCATAGCTTGTTATAATAAGCAGCTCTTTTTTGCTTCAGCCGTTGCATGTAGAAAATGTTAAGCTGAAGATACTGGGCTTGGGCAGAATCACATACATTCCCAATCCATCCCAGCGTAAGTGCTAGAAATCATTTTTTTTAGATCGTGACATTCCTTGTCAAACGATTTGCAATTTTGCTTCTGCCTAATGTTATTGACCTGGATGAAAAAGGTTTTTTGGAATTCTCCAATAATGTCCTCATACTCATGGATAATGACCTCATTGTCATTGGAGAGGGATATTTTTTGCGCATAGACCCAACAAAGAGTCTGAGTTGCAAAGTTCCTGGACCTTGCAACCCAAGGATATAGGCAGCCAACGCTTGTCATATTTGGACTCCTCCCTTCCCCCACCGAATAATTCGTTGCCTTGGCTACCTTGTCTAGACCTTTATGATCAATGCAAACACTAAGAAGCAAATGATCACTCTCAGATCTAGGAATTAATTTGAATTTGTCCCCAACTGGAACAAGTATCTTGTCCACTGAGCTTCTGCCCTGTGCACCAAGAAAGGGGAAATCGGTCGCCTTCTCCCTAATTGGATTTGCTTCCAATACGCACAAATTAAGATTGAGGAATCTGTCCTTGCGCTGAAATCCAACAGGGCTGCCGGTCCAGATAACATCAATGCGGAGATGCTCAAGGCGGCTCCTAAGTGTGGGCCCAGGGCCCAGGTGCTAGCAAAGCTTTTTGCTAGTATCTGTAATGGAGGTAGGATTCCAGTGGCATGGACGCAGAGCTGGATCGTGCCTATTCCCAAGAAGGGTGCTAGCAGTGATCCATCTTGCTACAGGCCGATTAGCCTCCTATCGATCTGCAGTAAAATATTTGCAAAGGGTCTCCTCAAACATTTGGAGCAATGGGTGGAAAAGGAGTCCATTCTCCCACAGGAGCAGTTTGGTTTCAGAAGGGGCAAATCCACAATTGATAATTGCTTTCTTCTGGAACATGTGATTTATAAGTATCACAAAATTAAAGGGGGCCGTCTGTTCCTGGCCTTCATGGACCTGTCCAAGGCTTTTGATTCTATCTCGAGATCTAAGCTTTGGCAAAAAATGAGAGTGTTAGGGATCAAAGGTAATCTATTAGCCCCCATCTTGCAACTTTATTCTAACAATAAAGCTGGCATCAAAGTTGGCCCGGTTCACCTTGCGTGTGACAGTATCCCCATTAAGAAAGGAGTTCGCCAGGGTTGTGGCGCCATTGCTATTTAACATTTACATCTCTGACCTCATAAGGGACCTTAAGGGGGATACAGTTCATGCTCCTAAGGTTGGGGATAACCATATTTGCGTTCTTCAATTTGCAGATGATTTGGTTCTTTGTTCCCAAACAGAACTAGGGCTTAAGCAGCTCCTAGGGAAATTCTAGGCTTATTGCCAGTTGAACGAATTGGAAATAAATACCCCAAAATCAAAGGTTATGACGATCGGTAGACGGAAACCTAAGATAAAATGGGCAATTAATTGAAATCCCTTAGAGGTCGTGAAACAGTTTACCTACTTGGGAATATCTTTTTCCGATAGGGGCACGTGGCATCGCCACTTGCGAAGGAGAGCCTCCAAAGCCCTTGCGGCAGTAGGGCCTCCTGCTTATCATGCGGAGTAGCTGTCTCTGCCATTGTCCAAGTTTGTAGGTCAAAGGTGCCGTCGGCAGCAACCTTTGGTTTGGATATTGTTCTCTTTCCTGACTTTTCAGAATTAGAAAGGGTGCAAAATTTTTTACTCAGATTATTGCTCCAGGTAGGGAAGTCCGTCCCCGCCCCAGTTTTGAGGTCGGAGACGGGATTGGTTTCCCTGCAGTGTAGAGCAAAAGCAACTATGGTCCGTTACTGGATCAGATTGCTATCACAACCTGAGGATTCCTTGGTTTACCAAGCCCTGAGCCATAGAAAATACTCCTGTCTCAGCCCTTAAAATGGAGCCTGGTACATCCTTCCCCACTTGGAGAATCAGGCGAAGGAACGAATCCTGCACTTTCTATGGCTCTGTATGCTAGGATGGCCCTGATTTGATATTGTATAAGATTGCTCTCCTTACATGAGGACTCCCTTCCACGATTATGCCTGCAGGAGGAACTTTTGTATGTGGGCATTAGAGGTTACCCATGACTCAGATATCTGGGTCATTTATTACAGAGCCAGGGCTTCTCTTTTGTTTATTTCTTTGGAAGATCATTAGTGGAGATTAAAAAAGAAATCCAGAGTAGGCTGGAAGATACTAACCAGCAAGAGGACCTAGCGGCTGTAAGGAGTTGGAGGGTTACCCCATGGTTGGAGCTAGCCAAGTCTGCCTGGGGATGGAAATGTACCTGGACGTGCTAATGAGTCGCAGCCTTCGGAGAAGTTATACGCTTCTCCGTTTTAATCTGGGTCAAACTGCAGTGCTAGAAGGGAGATATAAAAGGATTCCCTATTCCAGACGGGTGTGTACCTGCCCCCAAGGAGGGGTTGAAACAGTGGAGCACCTTTTGTTGATTTGCCCATACTATACTGATCTTAGAGCAGTCTGGCTCCAATCGTTCTCCATCGATCAGTTGTGTGTAGAGCCAGGTCAAGGATTTAGGGGTCTCCTTGCCCATCATAAAAGAGAGGAGGTTGTGGCCCTCGCAACCTTCGTTTGGTTGGCTTCTCAGAAACGGGAGGTAATGTTTTAATGACCCAAAGGAAACCCTGCTGCTATGCAGGGTGGGGGTGTTCCTTCTATTTTTAGTGTGGCTGTCCCATAGGGCTGTTTTTGTTTTAGTGCTGGGCCAAGTATGGTTAAATAACGGCATGATCTGTATGTGTACTTTATAATATTTTGTATTATTTTATCCTATTCTGCATGTTTTGTCCTAATTGGAAGGCTATAGCGAGAGCTGATGCCAAATCACTATCTAGCCAGCCAGCCAGCAGGAGCTAACGCATGGGGGCCCAGGGTTATACCCATGGTTGAAATACCTCAGCTCAATATTAGCCGACTGTGGTTTCTCGTTTACCTATTTCTTTAACAAACCTCTTATAGTAATTAAACATGAAGTATGGACTAGGTTACAGGACATATCCCGCCAGGAAGATATTGCTTTGGCCGCATGGAAAGTGGCCCCGAGGCTGATCCAAATTAAATCAGCCAGCTCTTATGAGCAATATTTGGACAGTCTCTTGAATAGGAACCTGAGGAGATGTTATACCCTGCTGCGATCCCAAATGATTCAGGTGGTGGTACTAGAGGGGTGATACGCAAAAGTGCCCTATGAAATGCAGAAATGCTCTTGCAGTATGGATGTTGTGGAATCCATTGAGCATTTCCTAATTATCTGCCCCCACTATTCCAGTCTGAGAGAGGTATGGCTCATACCTCTATGGAGGGAGTAAAATCCAAGCCTATTTTTGCTTTCTCTCTTTGACCGCTCCGGAGGGCATTTTTTCAGTGGCCTCCTATGTTTGGCTGGCCCTTAAAAAATGGAAAGATCTGAGGGCTGGCTGACAGAAGGGAGCGGCATAGAGCGATTGCACGGATTGGGATTTTGGGGGGTTCTGACACCGCCAGCTGTTTCTTGGTATGGTTTAATCACCATGTACCGGCATGCAATTATCATGCATTGTTTTTACTGGTTGCCCCTTGGATTACCGTGGGGCGAACAAAGCGAGGATTTTGATTCTGCCTGTGCAAGGACCTATTGGATTTTATGGAATTGGCAGCTCGGCTTTATGTCGGGTATATCACCTTACTTTTCTGGTTTTAGACATGGTTAGATATGTTTTGTTATTTACACAGAATTGTATGTAATTATCTGCTATCACTACCAGGCGGTGTTTATTTATACTTTTATTTTTATTCTATTTGTTACTTATTTTTACCTTGGCCAGGGTGAAAGCGGAATGCCAAATAAATTATCCTATCTTTTATCCTGTCTTTTATCATTTGTCTTATCTTATCATTATCGTATCTTAAGATATGATAAGATAAGATACGATATCTTATCTTATCTTACCGTGGGTGAGGAGGGGGGGCATTCATGTAAAAAGGGCCAAGGTTGGGGGGATGTAACCTCTGACTGTCAGGAGTTGGGAGTGAACAACAGGGAATGGATCACCTGTTGGGCACCTCTTTAAAACGACTGAGATTCTCCCTTGTTGGAGACAGGATATTGATAGACTTTTGGTCTGACCCCATATGGCACATCTTACGTTCCTAACAGGACTCCACTGTACTACTTCCCATGAAAGTGCTGGACACTCTAGGTGCCTGTGTGAATCTGCCTTTCTTGAAGAGAACAAGTGTCCCAGAAGAAACAAAAATAATGCCGTATCTAGGAAGATAGGCAGACACAAGCCTGCGTCACCTAATATGAGCCGTTTTGAAGTCTTGGATAATTTAGGGTGGGAAGAAGGGCTGGATATTGCAGTCTTAAGGTATCAGCCTGTTTATAAATTTAAAAATTATACATTTAAATGTAAGCTGTAGAATTCTGGCATTTTGCAGGTTGCCAGTCAACGGAACGTAGATTCGGACTATGTCTATACAAGCCTCTTCCTAATAGTTAAAATCAGAAGTGACCTGTCAGGATTACTTTGTATATCCATGGTAACCCTTTCAAAGGATCTTTATTTTCTTTACAGTTGACTTGTCTGTGAAGTGCCTAGCACAAAGAGGGCCTGATCTTACATCTATACTCCTAGGCCAGGAGTGGGCAAGCTCTGGCTTGGGAGCCAGATGCAGTTCTTGGGCAGTTCCAAGTATGGCTCTTGGCCAGTGCCTGTTCTAAGCCCCTCACTTAGAGCTGAAACGGGTACTTAATTTAGTACCCACATGTAATGCCTGCATTTTTTGGTACTGTTTCGGGTACTCAACAGGTCACCTTGGTACCGAGCAGATACCCGGATACCCTCAAAATTGGTAACTTCTAGTATAAATTTTTCCAATTAATGAGCAGCATAACGGGTTGGAAATAAAACAAATCAGGACCAAAAGTTGGCTTTTGGGGACCAGAAAATAAAAAAATTATCAGTAGTGAAAGTTGACATTGTGGGACTGGAAGTTGACATCCAGGATACCGGGTACCCAAACTGGGTTGCAGTCGGATACTGATGATTAGTACTCGTTGGCGGGTCAATTCGGGTACCAGAAATTTGTCAGGTATACCAATTCTTGCGGGCACTCATTTCAGCTCTACTCTCACTGTCTTTATTGGTCCTATATTAGCCGCCCTGAGCTGTTCGCAGGAGGGCGGGGTATAAATATATTAAATAAATAAATAAAATAAAATATGTCTTAGTTCACTGTACTGAACTCTCAGTAGCTGCAACTGGGTTTTGTACCTTTGCTGGCCCCTGTCATAGGTATTACTTGAAACTTTGTCTTAATTTTTACTGAGATATTTTTAGTTTTTCATATTCTGTGTAAACTTCCAAAGACAGCAGAAGTTAATTTTTAATTCCTCTTTAGATATCTGCTTCACAATTCCCTTTGTTTGGCCCTAGCCTAACAAGGGATATAAACCTATTTACCTGTTCAACTTCCTAGTGATATGAAAGGCTGGCCTATCTCCCATTCAGTATAAGAGAGATCAGCTGCCCTTTGCAGGCTTCTCATAGGTTAGTTAGTGGCTATTCCACCATGGAATGAATCACTACATACATGCCTGTTTTTGTACACTTCCATGAAAGCATCCAGCGCTGGTCAGCGTTGTAGACAGGATACTATGCTGGATGGACTATTGCCTCAATCCGTTATGGCAGCTCTTATGACCTTTTCATTGCTCTGCAGTGCAAACTTCCTATTTTCCATGAGCACCTTAGATTGACTTACTGTGTCTGTCAATGACCATTGTAAAAGTAGATAGGAAATTGTTGGACTGGTTCTAACCAATGGTTAGACTGAGACACAGGGTAATTTCAGACATGACGGGCCTTTTGGCCTGCCATGCTGAACCCTGGGTCAGGATCCGTCTTGGATCCCAGTCCGTGATCAGACTGGCCGTCCTTTAGACATGCCGGCCTGATTGCAGAGGGGAAGCGGGGAGGGGGCGGGGCTGTGCGGCATGACATGTGACCGCTCAGCCCCACCCCCCGTGCTTCCATGGCCGCCTGCCCTTGGGGAGACAGGCGGGTGCAGTGGCCAATCCAGCTGCTGTGCCCAATCCCGCCCCATGGTTGGTACTTGATTCCGGAATGGGGCTGGGTAACAGTCATTACCCGTGGCCATTCCCAGCCCTGTCCTAGATTGTGGCCAACCTAACCATGGTTCTGGAGGTGAGGCCGGTCTCACCTGCAGAACTGTGGTTAGCTTTGAACCCTGCCAGGAATTCACTGTGGTGAACATCTGGTGGGACTGTAACAGATGTGCACAGGATCATAGCCACCACCCTGAATCCACTGTGATTCAGGGTGGTTGACTGTGATCTCGTAACGTCTGAAATTACCCACAGTTGCCTACTGTTGCCAGATTTATTTAATCTTATGCTGGAAGTAGTTCTGGATCATGCAGTAGATTTACAATATAAAAGGTATCTTTTTGTGGCACAATACTGAACCTTAGATTTGCTTGTGACAACTACTGGGATAAAACTAATACAAATGGATATCGGTATAAACTTTGGACAGGTGCTTAATTTGAGACACAGAGTGATGGATGATTTGTCCAAAGACAAAACAGAATCCAGTCCTCTTACTTGTCAGTAAAAAAACCCACATTATTCTTAATAATAGTTTGTTTTAAATTATAGAGCCGTAGGAGCGTCTCTCTAGTTAAAGAGGTTGCACTATCTATTAAAATCACGAATAATCTACTTGTTATAAAATTGAGATGATTTATCCTATGACAGTTAATTTTTTTAGGGCAGGTCTCTTGGGTGTGGGGTGGAAGCTGTCCAAATTTGAGACAGAACGAATGAGAAACAGCTGAGTTATAGGACTTCGTGTTTTGGAGAAAGAAGTGTTTTTTCGGGAGTTTGCATCCTTATTTTGTTGACACAAAGAAATGTGTTTAACGTTATCCATCTGGTGGAGTTATAGAAATGTGAGAAAATTCAAGTGTGCATTGTAGTGGGTTCTTGATTTTAGATTCTGCAAATCCATCTTTTAGTTTTTAAGTTATGATGATTTGAAGTTCCCATATTATGCAATGGGGAGAGTGAAATTTTAAAGTTATGTCTGGGAACCACATGGAAATTGCGTGGGTCATGGGTGAGTCAGACCAACCAGAGCCCAAAACATTACATGCACGAGGTTTCTGCATGGCTATTGGATGGCATGCACAGAGACCATGGCAGTTGCTAGAGTTGCAAATGGGCCACAGTGCCACTCTGGGAGGGTAGTAGGGGTTAGTGGGTTAGAAAAGGGGGATGCTGTGAGCTAGGACTCCTAGGTTCTCTGGGAGGGGAGTGGGAGCTAGTGGTTTAGAGGAGGGGAGCTTGAATCCAGGACTCCTTAGTTCTCTGAGAGGGAGGCTAGTGGGTTAGAACAGGAGATCTGAGAGCCAGGGCTCCTGGGTTGTAGGAGGGGGAATTTAGTGTATTCCCTTTCAAAAACCAGAAAAATTCTAGGATCAAAAAACCTTTGGTTTAAAAGAAGAGTGAAGGCTCTTACAAATTAATTCGTGCTCCAAAAAGCATGGAAATTTTAAATTAAATTACCAACCTGTAGAGGAAGAGGATTGGAACTGAAGGACCAAGACAAAGAAAGCGTGGATGCATGAAGTTGAAGTTCTAAGTGAGCACAATATACGAGACTGTCCAACGACTTAACTTGTGTGCCATGTAAGTAGTGAAGGCAGGAGTCTTAACGTACGGTTTTCTAGCTTGGAGCACTAGTGAATTCATAAGAACCTTAACTTCTCGCCTAAACCAAACATTTTTTGATCCTAGAATATAAAACATACTTGAGTTGTTGTTTTTTGTTTTTTTAAATGCAATTATAAGAATTCTTATGATTTTAAAAACTGTTTCACATCATGTAGTCCTCTTCAGTTGACATAAGCACAACTGTTTCTCAACTGACTTTTTCTTTTTAAAATTTTGGCGACTGGCAAACTAATGGAATAATTAATTTAAAAAAACAAAACAAAAACTCAACAGTTGATCAGAATGGAAGGAGCAAGCTAGAATCTCATGTGTTGTTCTTGAAATCAACAGCCTTATAATCTTTAAGCCACAATGCCCCAAGACTATGTTTGTTCCTCTGCTGAATTTGATGATGTGCTTTGTTGGGGAAAATCTACCATATGTTGGGAAGGCAGAGGGTGAAGGCAGGTGTCCGGCTGACAGCCTGCCTCCTCTCCTTGAAGCACCGGTGGAGTTTCTCATGTGTAATCACTAGGAGCTCATTAACAGAGGCCCCCAATGAAATCTGTGGCTAGAGAGGACAGGTTGCCTTGTGCAGATTGGCCTGTGTGTGATTATGTCCCACTCCCCAACAGAACAGACTTATTTCTGCATGATCTCCCTTTGCAATTTCCCTCACTGAAGACAGCTTGGGTGAGTGGAGGGAGGAAAAGCCTAGATGTTAGCATAAAGGAAGCTTCCTCTCACATGCTGACCTTGGTAAATAAATATCCTTTGCAGCTTTGAGAAAGCTTTGTCAGATTTCAGGGTTCTCCCCCTCCCCACATATTTTAGTTTTGTTTTCATGGTGGTTCATTCAGTGCAGGGAGTTTGATCTTATATTTCTGGTTTCTTCCCAAAGCCACCAAGTCAGCCTTTCACTTGCACAACCTCACCCTGTCCAGAGCCCTCTCATTATAAATAATTCTGACATTTTCATGACACACCAGTCTACACAGTGGCTCTTAATTGAGCAGCATATTAACTGGACCTTCAGAACACCTTAAATTTGGGATTGAGAAATACGGCAATTAAAGTAGGCTGCTCTTTGTGTTCTTTATTGGATGGGAAGACTGAGAGACACCTAATGTAGCAGTTGCAAAATCCTACTTTGTGCGCTGGGAGTTTTAATACAGGAAATTAATAATAGCAGCAAAAGCCAAAGGGTTTGGCCTCCAGAGATGAAGCAGTTGAGAGGACTGTCTCTTCAGCTAGAGCCAAGTGAATAATCCACAATTTATTTATTTTTAATTTTTAAAATTTCTATGCTGCCCATTCTGCTACAGGCAGTTCTGGGTGGCTATGAATACCTAATATGATGAACTTCATATTTCTTTTGCTCGTGGCATAGATGAATGGATGGAATGCAGTTGTTTTTTTAATGTGCTTTTAATTCTGCATTTTAAAATTTTTGTTAACTATTTAAATAATTTTATTTCTAGAGCATTACCCCCTGCCGACTGGTGCTGGGAGCGCTTTCCAACTGAAAACAAATGTAAGCAAGATAAAATAAATTTCAAACGGAAATCTATTAAAAACCATTTCAGAGAGGAAGGTAAAAAAGGGAAGAAAACACACAGTAAGGGGAACGATCTGTGGATCCTAAAAACACTTGGAGAACAAATAAATCTTCAGGTGCTTTTTAAAGCTGAGTAGGGAGGAACTGAGGTGGATATCCTGAGTGAGTGAGTTCCGCACTGAGGAGCCTGCCACAGCAAAGGCCTGATTGCCCGCCGGCTTAAGGCACGAAGGTGGGATACCCAAATAGTGGGTTATTTCTGAGCACAGATGACCATTGGGGTGCGGCTTCAGGAGCAGGTCTTGAATCTAGCCCGGGCATTGGAATAAAATACTTGGAATTATTTGTTCTGCGGATTGATCGCAAATATTCAGAACTTGAGGTTGGATGTGTTCCTGTGATTAGTTTAGATCACATGTTACTGCTTTGTGGTTCCTGACAGTCAGTGACTATGTAGTCACTTCAGACACACGTGCACTCTTGACAACACTTCCTGTTGTATGTGCATTGATGCTCGTAATTGCCTCCATGTTCATAGAATGCAGACATGGCAGGGATTAGGAGCTGTAGCAAGACAATTTGTTTAAGAACAGGAGCTAGCATTTACATGTAATCTTCTGTTCTGTATGTCATGAGAGGCAGGTGCAAATGATCAGTAATCTTACCGGATGGGGATCATCCCTATTTTACATATGGGACGTGGCAAAAACAGAGACACTAATTAAATCCCCAAGATCTTCCTAGAAGTTGATGAGAGAGAGAGAGGTGAGGTTATAACTGACTCAGACCACTAGTACTAGTTTCTCTGGATTTATTTAATTAGGATTACACTATAGCCAGGCTGCCAGAATGCTGGCAGTACCATTGCTAATTCTCTATTGCTGTGAGCCTCTGAACCAGAATGATGAAGAGACTCCAACTGTATCTCTCCAATTTCCTGATCCAGCTTCCCCCCCCCCCCCCAGTGTTCCTCTTTCCAGTATTCATGTCTGGACCCATGATTACACATGTACAGGCCGGAATCCTGGTAATGGTCCCAGATGACCAGAATGTTTTAAATACATATAGGTAGGATATGGTTATTGTCTCTTCTGAAATTACAGCTCCGCTACGACGATGTACTGTAGTCCCTCGTGGCTGCAGAAGCAATGAGTAATTTTTTTTTGCAATAATAAACTAGCTACAAGGGCCAAAGTCAGTTTGTTGTAAAATGCTTTGTGCAGGATAGGATGTGGTTAGCCCGAGTAATAAAAATGCAAGAAGAAGCTGTTCTCATCAGCCACTCCCTAAATAAGGGTTGCCTTGGCTATCTGTGGCCCACATTTTGAGAACTGCATTCAATTCCAATGATGTTACATGCAAATTGTGTTAAAATCATATAGCCAACTAGGTACTATTCTAGGGAAACAATGGCTGAAAACAGATGAGACAGTAGCCTGCAAGCCACCTGCCTGTCAGTTTGGTGACTGCTAGATGTTCACCCACACCTGCCACGGGACTGGTGGGCGGCTTCTACCGGACGTGTCATCCAGAGAAGGTTGGCGATGTGGCTTGGGCTAAGGCTGGCCCAGCAGGCCTAATCTTCTAGGCTAATGTGCACACCCCACCCCACCCCATCCTCTGCGTCCTGCCCAGCGTCTGCGTGTGGTGATGTCTGTCAGCACCATGGACAAGGCCACTGTGGTGGCAAAGATTGGGACTAGGAACAGTGGCTGCCGGCTGCCTGTCCGCTGATGGTGCAGGCTGGGAATGAACAGACCCCCTGGCTGCCTGTCAACTGATGGCATTGCTGGAAAAAGCTGCCACCGGCAGGGAAGGAGGAGGGGAGGTTGTCGTTGCCTGGCGGTGGTGGGTCCTAGAGCCAAACCAAATCCAACACGTTGTGGTCTTTCCAGGGCCGGCCTTAGGAGATGTGGGGCCCAGGGCGGGGGAGAAACACGGGGTCCCATTCTCCTGCCAGAGGCAAAGTCGTCGATGGCCGGTAGGCCTAGAGGTGCTCCCTGACTCGGGGGTGCCCCCCAGCTCAGGAGGCACTCCCCGGCTTGTTCAGGGGGCGCTGCCTGGGCTTGGGGACGCATGGAGGGGCACTCGCCTCCACCCATCCCCAAGCCCAGTCGTTTTGTGGGCACTTACCGTTGTGGTGTTGTCGTCCTGGACCCCATGCCAGGCCCACTCGCTGGCTCCCTGTGTCGGGGTCTGGCAGTGGCAGGTGCAGCAGTGGCAGATTAAATCTGCTGCCGTGCCACCTGCTGCCACCGGAAGTTGCACCAGAGTGTAGGAGAGGTGCCTTTCCCTCACACCCGCTGGTTGGCCCCCTCCGCTGTCTGTCAGTCTCAGCCAGGGGGAATGAGAGATAGGCAGAGGCCCTGCCTCTCCCACATTCCGCCTGGCCGAGACACTGACAGGCGGTGGGGGGGGGGGCAGCCATGGAATGAGCGAGAGGCGGGGCCTCTGCCTCTACCTCACTCCTGCTGGCCCCCTCCACTGGCGCTGCCTGTCGGACTTGGACTTGGCCAGAGAGGTCTGCGCTCGGGCTCCCCAGCTCCTGGCCACTCTCAGGCTGGGAGCCCTGAGTGCAGCCCTCCCCCCAGGAGCAGGGCCCGGGCCAGCCACCCCGTGGTAAGGCCAACCCTGGGTCCCTCCCTCCATTCTTTCTTACCTCCAGCCCTGTGTGGCAGCGGGACCCCTCCTAAGCCAGCAGCGGTGGTAATCCTGGGTGTGTAGCCTATGGCACAGATGCCACCTCCGCCCGTGTGCCGGCTTGGACTTGCCACCCCCGAGGCAAGGGGGTCTGGCCTTCAGGGCGCTTCTTGGGCTCACTTTGTGTGGCCAGAGCCATTGGTTTCTCTGTGTCCCAGATACCGGCCTGGGGGAGTCAGGCAGGGATGACAGCGCCTGGGGCTGGGGCCATATACGGCTCCTGGATGGGATCACTCTGCGCCTGATCCTGCTTCTGGCAGTGGCAGCTGCTGCTCCAGGGCTGCCTGTGTGCAGTTCCTTGGTCCAGTCCGGGGCATGGGGGCAGTATAACGGCTGTACGTGTATTCTGCCCTCTGCGCCAGCCCAATGGGTGTCAGCTACTATGGTGGGTTGCCACTCCACAGCTTGGGCAGGGAATCCATCCGGCTGCTGTCTCGTATGTTTTTAACTCAAAAGAGGTGATACCTTTTATTGGATCAGCTTCTGTTGATGATGGTATGCCAAACTTTCCCACTCCTTAGAAGCATTCTTCTGGCAAGCTGCAAACATTTACTAGGATTTTGCATGCAGTTGTGTGTGCTGACTAGGCACTCTGAATGCACAAGTTTGCATACCTAATTGTGAAGCACTTGGGGTCACTTTTGAAATGGTCACAAAATTCCTTCTCTTGGCTTAGTTTTCCTGTAACTGACAAAGCAGCCTGACTCAGGCAGTTCTGAGAACCGTTTCAGAAATCTGAAGCTTACCATTTCACTGTGGATTTCTGGCTTCAAAGTGATTTTGTTATGTCCCTAGAGCCTGCTTAAAGCCTTAGCTATAAGGATTGCACACTGAAGGGTGCTGTTACAGAGAAATGCTGTCCCATAATGGCTTCGTTGCTGTGGAAAATCTGATGTTGTTTGGTCATTCGCTACGAGATTCCTAAGCCATCAAGACATTTGCCTCAAGGCTACAAACACAAAGCTACAGGCAAAACCCTCTGGACATAATGATTGGGCATTTATGCAGAACTAAAAACTGGAACAGCTGAGCAGTAGATCTATGAATAGTAAGCATGCCTCTAAGCACAAAAGACATCATTCTGAAATAAGAGGCTTTATAATGGTTCTGACATCTTGTATGTCAAGTTTGTGCTACGTTGTTGTAACTTTTGTTTGTTTGTTTGAACCACGTTCCTTAAGATTTAAGTAATTAAAGGATAGGAAGGAAACCCAACAGCACTATTAGGAACAAAAATTAGTCAAATGACACTTCTGGCAAGATCCAAAGAAGATGCATCATTTTGAACAAAATTGCAACCATTCAAACCTATTGCTTCTCTTATGCTTCCACCCCCTTCTCTCACCAACAGTTCTTTAGGGGCCTCTTTGATGAGTCTTGAATGGATTGATGCTAATATTAACTGAGAAGTGACTCCTGATAGAAGCAAGAGAGCAAGATTGGCCATAAGGTATGAGGTCAGGGAGTCGGGCAATAAAAAGGAGGGCAGTGCAGCTCACAATGACTTTGGATCATCAGGGAGCCTGGGGTATTTGGGGAAATGTAAAGCAATGGGACTATTGTCAAAATAATCTGATGCACCCTTAACAGCATGGAAAACCTCTTGGAGAGGAGGCATAGACAGCTCTTGATCTGCTAGAAAGATAAAATAATAATAATAAAATGAGACAGAGAGGCATGGTAGTCAATGGTCTGAGAAATTAAGTTGCTAACCTCCATCGCAGAATTCCTGTGTCACTTACAGCCCTTACGTCACTTACGTCAGGGATGGGAAACCGTTTCTTTCCCATGGGTCACATTAGCACAAACTCCGCAGAAGCCACCAATCCATCCCTTATCCTTGAGACCATGCCCTTGTTTCTGCTCCCTTCCTCTGCGGTGACTCTTTTGGTTCTTGAGGGTATGGGCTCATCTGTGGGCCAGATCCAGGAACTGGGAAGGAGCCAAATAAAAAACAGCCATGAACTGGATTTGGCCCATGGGTTGGGCGTTCCCCATCCCTGACTAAGAACTCTGCTGGTGCAAATTCTGCTGAAGGCCCCCAAAAGCGGGAGGATCGCACATCACAGGCAGAGCCATTCTTAGACAGGCATGACCATTGCAGCTGGAGCCCTAGGTGAGCCAGGGCTGGCACTGCTTAAATCAGACCATACGCCTGTGACTTAGTTTTCCAGTTTTTGGGTCAAAGCCAGGTAGGGATGAGGGCTCCAAGTAGGTTGCATAGGTCAAGGCCAGCAGAATTCAGGTAGGCGTGACCAGGTAACTACACTTAAGTGCCAGGCTCTTGTGAGGTACAGAAACCCTGTAGTAAGGGAATGAGAGGACTGGATCTGGGGCAGGGCTATGGAGAGTCAGGGGCACGACTCCAGGCTGGGAGGGTCTGCCCAAGCAAGCATGGAGTCCTCTAAAGTACAGGGACCTAGATGGCTACCCAGCTTACCTTGTCTTAAAAGTTAAGCCTGGCCCTCGTACCAGCTCCTGTAGAAGGGCCCTACCAGGGCTGGGGAGCAAACACTTCTGCTTAGGTTGGGGGGAATGGCTCAGCCACTTGGAAACCCACTGGGATACTTTGCACGAGGTCACACAATTTAAGATCCCAAATAATGGGTATCTTCAGGCGAACAGCGACCACGCCTCTGCGCTGCCTCACCTCTGGGCAGGCCGTCTGTTTAAAGGTGGCCCGCCAGATGTGCAGGCGGAGCAGAGGTGAAGAAGGCTGTGCCTGCTCTGCCCTGCTGAGGTGCTCCTGAACATCCAGGAGCACTGCCACCAGAGAAGGCAACCCAAACCTGGAGCCCTGGTCGGAGGCGAGGCTGCTGTCCATCTGCTCAGCGGATGGCTACTATAGCTTTGCTCTTGGCTGGGGTTGCCCCTGGCAATTCCATAGAGTTGTGGGTGGCAGCCTAGATTGTTGGGCGATCCACCAGCAACTCTATGGTGTGGGGGAGGGGAGCACCTGTCTCTTATACACATCTAGATGTGTATAAGAGACAGGGACAGCCGCCTGGGTCTTTTAAACCCAACCCAGGTGGGGCTGCAAGCGGGCAGACACGGGGGTGCATCCCTGGACCTGCTCCTGGGGTGAGCACACCCAGTATTTTCACACGAGAGTCTCCTGCTCACAGGAGAATTATGAGGATAAATACTGTAAAGACTGTGAGTCTCCGGGCATGAGTGGCTGGCACAAAACTAAGGATAGCTGTACATGTTGTGCTTAGCCGCGAGGGGAAATGAACCCCCATGGTAATGCTACAATGTTATTCTGAGGTGGGCAAATGTTCTTGTTGTTCCATGTGTGTTTGTTTGTTTGTTAAAATATTTATCCCCTCCCCCCCTTTTCTGCTTCCAGCAGCTCAAGGTGGCTAAAAACATAAATACAAAAATACACCAATAAAAATTATGCTGCCACTACGAGGACTCTGGCCAACAGGAGGAACCCATCAGGTGGCAGCATAAACAGGAGAAGCCTGAAAGCCCCCTGGTAAAATTGGCCTGGCGCTCTTGGCTGCAGAACAAAATTCCCCACTGCTGAAACTGGCCAGCTCCCAGCTGCAAAACAAGCCTTCGCTGGTAAAACTGACCAAAGCTATGTATGTAGGGCCCTGTGTTTGAATTGGTCCATGATGGGACACGTTTCCCCTGCTGCTGGTCAGGACTGGACTTGCTGCCAATGGGGCTGATCCCAAGCCCTGCGGATTGGGACGTGAAGTGTATGTGGCACGCACGTATGTATGCGCAAGTCTCGTGCACCCCTGGCACGGGTACTCAGCGCAGAAGAAAACCGCATGGTGGCAGCACGTGCATGTGTGCGCGGTAGCATCCGCTGGGTTTGGGATTGTGACCATTGCCTTTTACTGGCTCTTCCAGGCATGAAAAGGGGAAACCTCTTCCCTTGCCAGCCCACATGAATGCTCCCAGTGCCTTCTAGGCTCTCTCTGGGATAGTTACCTGAGTATCCAGCTGCTGACGCTGACCTGGGGAGTGTGGAAAACCAACCAAGGTTGGGAAAAAGGAGAACAGCAGAAGAGAGACTCATGAGGAAGAAATAGTATATATGCATGAATTATGAAGTGCGCCAGTCTATGCCAGCCCAACTTCTGGAAGTGTTTGTCTCCAATACATAGCACAAGATTCTCTTGAACTAGAAAAACTCTTATATGGACTCGCCGTTGGAGACCAAGGCCCTTTTTAAACAGGCTGCGGGGGGATGGGTGTGCGCACGGCAGTGTGGGCAGTGCAGCAGGGCAATGTACATGGGCGCACACCGATTCCCCCTGCATCCCCACTCATGGAGGAATTGCTGTTTTGGACAATTGCTCCGTGAGTGGGCAATGGGTGGAGGTGGGTGTGCATGCATATTTTGCGGGAGCGCGCACGCCTACCTGCCCACCAGGCAGTCACATGGGTAGCACCCACTCATGCCCATGCAGTGGATCCGTTTCAGATCCTGGTCGGGAATCAGGCCGGCCATCCTTTAGACGTACCGGCCTGATTCTCACTGGGGATTGGGGAGGGGGTGGGGCTACGCAGCGCGGCGTGACATGCAGCCGCCCAGCCCCGCTTCCCCGGCCACCCACCCTCCGGGAGACGGGTGAGCGCAGTGGCCGCCACTGTGCCTGATCCCATCTCATGGTTGGGGCCGAATTCCTGGACGGTGCTGGTGGCCAGACATGCAGCGTGGCCGTTGTCAGCCCCGTCCTAGATTGTGGTTATTTTGATTCCTGCCAGGTATTCACTGTGGTGAACATCTGGTGGGAATCTTTTAGACGTTACGGGACAAACGACCACCACAGGGGATTCACTGTGGTTGACCGTGGTCTCGTAACGTCTGAAATTACCCAGTGACTCGAAAAGTATAACCAGACCCCAGGTGCGGTAGCTTGCTCAACTCTTTCACTAGGAGTCTATGACCTAGAATGATCAAGCGACTCCAACTGTATCTTTTTTTCAAGGCTGAGGTATCCAATTTCATTATCCAGCCTTTTTTCCCCAAATGCCCTGATAGTCTCTGGAGCCACCTCTACACATGTACATGTCTGAATCTTGGAACCCAGAATACAGATTGAGAACTGCTTGTTCCTTCTCATGGCAGTTTTGGAGTTTATTCCACAGAAGAAGGAGATGATGTAGATGAAGTAATTTTATGCATTGCTCCCAGGATAGGAAGGGGAGAAAATGATCAATGCAGCAGTTTCTCAGGCTCCCCTTCTCTAACCGTTTGCAGACCTTCATATTATGTAAGGAGATGTGTCTCTAGCACACACATTCACTGATTCTGCTATGTGGCTTTGGGGCTTCAGGCTGTATTGCCTCAACATTCATCCATTGTTGCTTAAAGAAAAGGCCTTTGTTTTCATCCAGAAATAGTGTTCCTTCTGCCATGCCCAAGTGTGGCAATTCCAAACTAGCTGGAAGGCTCTTGATGTCTTTTCCAGGGCTCAGTTCATTAGTTGTTCCTACTGGTTGGTGGCAGGAGTAGTTCCAGTGGAAGACTTGGGAATTATCTTCCTTCCACCGACCGCCAAAGTCATGCCATAATTAGGATGTGCTGGAAGCTGTATGTGTTAATCTGTTCTTTAAGTTATTGGAGAAGGAGGTTAGTAAACTAAAATGGAGAAAACCTTGACTGTGTGGTAGGTTGAGGATGATCTAGTTTTAATATGGGCAAGTTTTTGGGGTATTTATATTTACCTCTTATTTGTTTTATATACACCCAAATATTACATAAGAATGGGACACAGTAACAATTGACAAGATTACCAGTTGAATGATTATTTCTGTCCTGTGATATGTGAGATCTAAAATAATAAGTGAATGAAAGATAGAAAAGATAAGAAAGGCAGAGTCTCCTGAGTACCACATCTTTTATTCCTACAATATTGGGAAATTGATCGCTGTGATACAACCATCGGATTGTAACAGAGCCCTTCTCTCTCTCCTCCTTTTCACCCCACCTTGGACATGTGTGAAAATAAGTTACCCCCCCCCACCCCAAATGTTCCTGCTAGTACACACTGAAGAAAATCCTCTCAAAATGCTGTGTCTGACAGTCAACTTAGTCCCGGCAAACATGATCAGGATTCACCAGGGTTTAGTTGCTAATCCATTTATAAAATGGGATTCCAGTGGTATCCAATTAATTGTCTCCTTTCCTCAGCCATTAAGCGGATCCTGTTTGTAGTTGCTTGCACAGCCCAGCTATCTTGCTTAACCAGGAAAGGCAGAAGATTCATCAATTTCCTTTGTCGTGAAACTTTGCCAAATATTCCAGATTTGTTCTTTCCACAACTTCCTTATCATATGTGCAGTCCACAAAGTGCATAATAACAATGTAGCCTGAGATACAATTGAAGGCTTATTTGCTTTGTGATTTGTGGTTGAGCTCTTGCTATTGAGTGTTTACTGATTAAAGGAAATTAATGAAAAGAGACTAATGCTTATATTAATTGTGGCTTTCAGTCCAAAGAGAATTGTAATAAAGCCTGTTATGTGTCTGCTTACCAATTAGGATGAAAACCAAAGTTTATAAAACAAAAGTTGATCTTGAGCAGATTTCAGCTATTGCTTGTATTTTTGCTCTGTTATAATGATTTATTTTCTGTGCAGTCTTTCAAAAGATGTGAGGTGTGTAACTACACCGGTAGCATGCCTGCACTTCAGTATCTAATTTGTTCATCTTATTCCCATAGCATAAATTCTTGTTTCTCTCCCTCCTCCCCGTACTCGCATTGACTGGCATTTTATTCCGCAAGTAGTCCTGTTGGGTCTCTGGTTATTTCTCTGAAAAGAGCACAGTTTGTGGAGTTGGTAACCTAGAGTTCAAATCTTTGGCTTAACCATGAGCTTGCTGGATGGCCTTGGTCAAACCCTTATGTATCGGCCTCAATTCTCTATCTGTAAAATAGTAATAGCCTACCTACTTCACAGGGATGTTGTGAGCCTGGATTTGGCACCTTTTAAAATGCTATATAAATTACACTCCACTATTGTGGAATAAGGCTGTACTAATTCTATTCTTAACTCTATTCCGTTAAGTTAAGCTGGTAGAATCTTGGTGTAGAAATTAGGCTTGCTGTTTACTGTCTCCTTTGGAGTTTGT
Source organism: Sphenodon punctatus (assembly GCA_003113815.1). Classification (NCBI taxonomy): domain Eukaryota; kingdom Metazoa; phylum Chordata; class Lepidosauria; order Sphenodontia; family Sphenodontidae; genus Sphenodon; species Sphenodon punctatus. The sequence continues at coordinate 353,428 of QEPC01013085.1, read as the reverse complement.
CACAAAACTGTCTGAAAATCCAGATGACTTTCAGCCAGATTCTCAAAATGTGAATGAAGAAGCCTAGATGTAGTTTTGGTGTGTGTTTAATTTTGCCTTGTAAAAGAAGATTCCTTTCACAGTTTCCTAAGTTAGCAATGAAATGTCATGTTACTTAAGCTCCTGTATCTTTTCTAGATTGTTGATGGCGTAAACATCAAATCTTACCTTTTGTATGTCTTAAACTGAGGTTTGGCGCCTCATTGCATAACTCCGCTCTGACATGATTATGTACATTTGAATTCCAAGTAGTTAATCTGTTGTGATGTACACGTACTTATAAAATTTCTTGCAAAAGCCATACTTTGGTTTCATCTGTTTCCAGACACTAATTCTGCATTTTACAGTGTTTGTTGTACAACGAGTATTGTAAGGTTTATAAAAATGACTAGTGTACCAGAGTATAGTGGGTTGCAGAAAAATACAGATGTGAGTTCTGCGTTTTTCTTTGGCACAGAATGCTATCCGGTAAAGTGTCCCATCTGAAGATTGGTCAACAATCCTGGGCTTCAAATGATTAAGAGCTTCTGTCTTAAGGAAGAGCTTGCATAAATGTGTAATTAACTTTTTGTCCAGCTATGTCATTGCATTATTTGTGTGTTTCTGGGTATCTTGTCAGTAGTGGTGAATGCAAATTTTTTGGTATACTTTGGAGTTGGTCTAAAAAAGGGATCCATTCTCATGTTTTCATTCCTGTATTCTGATTGGCCTCAAGAGCAGATGTCATTTCATAGATTCCGAGGGCAAGTGCCATGTTGGTCTGTAGCAAGACAGAGACAAGCGACAAAGTAATTAAAATGATAATTTTATTGGGAATCTCCATTGATTCATGATTGTTGTGGAGTAAAACCTGAAGAGTGTCCGAAATTAGTGCTTTATAATTACAGCTCAATGATGTTTCTCTGTCTTTTTTTCTTTGAATTTTTAAAACTTTACAACATAAGAAGCAGGTCCGAACCTGTGGACTGAGTGATAGAAACTGCCTGAGAAGATTAAAGTCTCTTAATTTATTACACACAAACAAGTGTGACTAATTTCATGAGAGGACGGTGGGGATTAAAAGATATCTCCTAATTATGCAAAGGTTGCTACAGTGTGCTCAGTTGAGTAACCTGCTTCACCTGCAAGCGGATCATTGCTTAACCTTAGCCTTTGAAGAATCTATATTCAAAGCACCAATCCATTGTCCTCAGACGCATGGATGTTAAGAGACTTGCAGTGGGAGACGGGGGCGTCCATCTCAAGACATGACATGAATGATGGAGTGGGATGAGAAGAATTGTCAGAGCTGGCTGTGTCAGCTCAGAAAATTTACAGATTGTGTGTATGAAAATTGTATTTATAATGAATGAGGGATTTATTCTGACTGGAATGCTTGCCCCTTGGAAGGAAGGATGGAAGAAATTCATAGTTCAGATAATCTATTATGACTTTTCAGTTCTTCTTGCTATAAACCTGAGAACTTGAGTATTCTCCTGGGTTTCCTAATAGTGTAGTGTGTCAAGACTTCAAAAAAAATTAAGGTCCAATTCTACAAACTACTGGATGTATTTTAACATCCATAGATTTCATTCTGGGGCACTCCTCACCTGCAAAATGGTTCCCATCAACTTGACAGAGGACTTTGTGTTTGGGATGCATGAATTCCATTCTTAACAAAGAGGTCTCTTCTGTTCTAAAACAGGAGTGGAGAATTTTTTCCCTCCCAGAGGCCACACTGAAAATTATGCAGCCCTCAGAGCTTGTACTGGAAGTTGAGGGCAGGGTGTTTAAGAGATGTGCTTGGGAAGACTAGGGGCCTCAATAATGGATCGGTGCCATAGCTTCATCTCCCTATCCCTGTGTGCAAGCTCAGTGTTTAAGTGCTTGAAGGGAAGGGATTGGATCTAGGGGCCAGATCTAGGCACTGGAATGAGGCCAAATAAAAACTAGCTGCCAACCGCATTTGGCCCCCTGGTCTGAGGTTTCCCATTCCTGTTCTTAAAAAAAAGTTCATAATTCTTTAGCTAGCCCTATAAACCATACTGCAAGAGTCATGTTACTCAGTCCTACGAATAGGAATTACACAGCTAAATACTCTTATTTGATGTGATAAAATTATAACCCTTCATGACTACAAAATATAATCTGTCCTGGAGAGGTGCAATGTGATGACACTGCAAGTAGAGTTGCCATTTGTTGTCATTAGAATTTGAACTTCGGATTGTCAAACACACCTTCTGGAGAAAAAGCTGAGTGTATGGAAGCATTACTGGGGTAGATTTCCTGCTAGGTTGGTCACCGGATTTAGTTGGGAAGGCTATGATCAAATGATGGCTTAAAGGGTAGTGGTGGTGGAGGTGAATTAATGATCCTCTTCACAGAAAATCTCTTTGAATCATGGATGGTGAGAGTATTTTCCTTTTGCCTGTAGCCTGTGACAAGACAGCACTGAGGGAACAGAGACCTCACGGAAGTCTCAAAGGACATGGAGCACCTCAACAAGCTTTGTGCAGAATCTTGAAAGACTGGCTCCCTAATCGGTGAAAGGTACCGTGGGAACGGGGGATCAGGGAGTCCTAGACTGCAAAAAAGCAATAGGTACTGAATGGGGGGGAGGGGTGTGAAAATTATTCTGCTCCTCCAACTTGAGGAGTGGAAGAGGAAAACCAAGCTACTTTGCTGATTAAGTGATTCTTTGGGTTTGCAAGCTGGAAGATGCCTGATTTTTAAGATGTGCTTTTACTAGCAATTTTGCAATAACCTGGTGATCTAAAATTAGTTCTAGTGCTTAAGGCCCTATGTTTTGTAAGAACAAGGACTTGGTTTGTAATGCAAATTAGCTTAGAGCATCATGTTTCATTTTGTGTTTACCCATCTTCCAAGTTCTAAAATCTGTAGGCCAAGTTCAGTCTTGGTGGGAGTGGTTGTGACTCCATTGACTTCAAATGGTCTTACTCCAAGTTTCAGCTTGGCTCTGTGTGAGCAATCTATTGCACCCTTTGAGGGTGTGGGAGTGGGGACAGGGGAAGAAAATAAATTATAAAAGGTACCTCCCCAGTTGATTTCTCCACCTGCCAAACCATGTATTATATGCAAAATTGAACTCCTTGGGACGTTCTAGAAGAGATGAAGAGATCTGGGGACCCCAGTTCCATCAATTTATTTGAAAACACCAGCCTTAGGCCGTATATGAGGAAATTAGAACTGTCCAGGGAAACACTTAAATGCATAAAGTGACACATGTTTAAATGCTTTTTTGAATTGGAGCCTTAATGTTGTAGAGAAAGTAAGCTTGCCATGTTGGTCCCAAATACAGGCAATAGAGACAAAGTAGTACAGTGATATCTTTTATTGGACCAACTCCAGTTGGTAGATGTAGGCAAGCTTTCCGACCTCACAGGGTCCTTCATCAGACAAGTCAGGAATTAGAACCATAGGCTGAGCAAAGTAGTGAGGCAAAGATACCTCACTGCTTTGCTCAGTCTATAGTTCTAATGCTTGTCAAAATTAGTCTGGACTAATTTTCTTCCCTGCTTTTCTCAGTCTGTATTTCTAATTCTTGTCTTGCCTGATGAAGGACCCTGTAAAGTCTGAACCCTTGAATACTTCCACCAACTGGAGTTGTTCCAATAAAAGGTTTAATTGTACTACTTTATCTCTGTTGCTTAAGTGTTGTCGCATGTGTTTCAAGTACAAGAAAAATATTACGAAAGGAAGACTCCATTGCCCTCTGTAACCAACTCATATCCAGGAGTGGGCAAAGTTCCTACCCCCAAGAGCCGTATACCAGAATCTCAGAGTTGCTGTGAGCCGCAAGAAACGTTACATGCACATATAGTCCCCAGATTTTAGTAAATGAACCTGGGAGAACACACACACCTCTTCCTTCCTCTTTTCTCATGGGCAGTGTGATACTCCTGCTATGTAATGCTGACACTGTTAGCACTGGTAGGGGTTCCATTCCCTTTACTGAGTTGTCTTACTGTTCCCTCCCTATGTCTTATTTTCCATTCCTGACTTTGTTTCCTTTTTCGTGCCAGCCCGGTCACTTTGAGCAACCTCCTTCTTTCCTCTAGCCAAACGCAGTCACCTGTCTCTTTTAAGAAATTGTTCCTGCCCTAATCCTGGGGCTGGAGCTGGACAGTGTGTAAAGCCCTATCCCTCCCCACTCCAGGTGCTGCTGATGTGCGGCTTGCCCTGATCCTGGGCCTGATGCTTTACAGATTGAAAATTCCCACACCACCATGCTAAAGAAACTGTTCCTGCCTGGTTTATCCTAATCCTGGCGAAATTAGCAACTGAAGCACACTCTATCCTTATTCAGATAGCCCCCTAGTAGCTCCATTATCAGCGTGGGCAATAATGGCGGCTCAGCTTATTTTGCCCCTAAAGGAGTGGCAGGGACATGCCCTGAAGCCTGTGTCTTTCCCAGGAGCCACAGTAAGGGTGGCTTAGAGCATCATGTATATCGCACGTTACCATTTGCCTACTTCCGGCAAATTTGAACCAATAAATAAAATGTACAAACTTGGCTTCCCATACTTTGTCCTTGTTGTACGTCTGACTGATTGCACCTATGGAAATGACTACACCCTCCTTTGGTGTAGGCAGCAAACAAGCCTTTGTTTATCAATTTGTCTACCCATTTACCTACCCAGTCTTGCATGCTACTGCAGGGGTTGTGCATCCAGAACAAATACATGCCCACTTCTTTCTTTGTGTGCAAACCCTGCTGGAGGCAAAATGTGTATAGTGTATGATTTAAAGAGGGGAAATTACAGACCAACTGGGTTTGCAAAATATGTAATTCTAACAGGTCAGCTGTTGTTTTCCACCTCATCCTCCACTGGAAAGGGAAATACAAATAAGAGCGTGAGATTATGCAGGAATTACTGGGACTTCTCAGTGGTTGGAAATACTTAACTATTGGCCTCGTGCCTCACAATACAGCCCAGGCTGGTACAGGCAGTTTTTCAAACATGTAATTTTACTTTATTTTTTAATGATCAGGAAATGGATACCTTTAAAATGATCTCTGACATACAATTACATGTGTTTGGATTTCATGGAAAGATTTATTTTATTGGTTTCATTCCCATAATAGGCATTCACCAGGCTACAGAATGTTAGCAGTTCAAAGCATTACATTCCTTCAGCAGGCTGTGTAGCTTTCAAAATCAAAGGCCCTTTTTACACGGGCAGCGGTGCGTGGAGGGATGGGTGTGCTGCCATGGTGGGAGAAGGTGGGTGTGCGCCCGTGGAAATGGGCACACACCCATCTCCACCCATGGAGCCTCCTCTGGTTTGCTGGATGGCTCCGTGGATGGGATATGGGTGGAGGTGGGTGTGCACCGGGAGCGTGCACGCACCCCCCGCCCCGCCCGTGCTGGTCGCACAACCCCCCCCATCCACCGCAGCAGCGTTTACGTGGATGCCCCCCCACATCAAACACTGTCCAGCACACCCGGGGGGGGGAGGGGGACGTGTAAAAATGGTTAAAGTGTGAGTCTCAATGAAAAAGGGCTGCTCAAGGTAGAATCCTGATCTGTAAATTCCCCAAACTTCTAGCAAATTTATATCTGGATCCAAATGCTGCTATTCAGACCAATCTTTAAATGATATCCTAGATAGTACATTGATTTTTTTATTTTATTTTAAACCTGTGTTGAAAATTCTGCAGTGAGGTAGCGTTCTGTTCTGTAGAGAAACCCAGCCCATTCTAAGTGAGTTGGAATTAGAGCTGGTTGAAATGCAAATCAAGATTTCAAACTTGAAATTTAAAATTTGAAATGTTGGTATATGTCCAGTGTCAATTGGAACTGAAATTTCAACCAGCTTTCTTTGAGACATTGGAACTAATAAGGTGGCTTCTGAAAGCCAGTAAAATATATGTGTTTTTTTTTAAAAAAATTAAAAAATATGGGTGGTTTTAATAAAGTTCTCTTTATTTTTTGGTTCCAAAATTGATACTTTATTTTTCAATTTTTTGTGGCTCTTGGAAAAATATTTTCTAGTTTTAAAAATGAAATGAATACATTTTGCAAGCAGAAAAACAAAACCTTTTCAGATAAATTGGTGGTTAGTAAATTTCAGTTACTGAAAAGTAAAGCAGAAAATTCAGATGAAAATCTTTAGAAAATATTTTTTTCAATTACACTATTTTTGGTGAAGAGATTCGCAAATAAATAAATAAATGCTCTGCTCTGGTTGGAGGAAAAACGGTCTTGGATGAACAGATTTCAGCCTTCTGTAATGACTAGTTCCGAATTTGGGGGCTGGGTGAAAATATCCTGTCTAGCTAAAGAGAATCTGTAGCCATGTCTTTAAGGATGAATGGTGACAATTACTGCTTGAGTTAGAGGTTGGGGTGTGAATGGGGTAGGATCCCGGTGACTGGGCTGCGTGGGAATGTCACTGTCTGTCGCTGAACATGTCCCTGAGACTGCAGATTAAACATCAGGTACTCCTTCTCCTCGTATCAGATTCAGCAATTACCGCATTCGCTCAGTAGATGACAGATGTTACCATTCAGAAGAAAACTGTTCTAATTTAAAACCCTTCTCTGCAGAGAATGTTTTTCGTTGACACGTATTTGTTGGTCAGTCAGTCTCATTACTTGGGCTTGGTAATAAGGACAGAAAGAGGTTTGGTCATTTTATGTTTTAAGTACACGCCAGCTTTAATGATGGCTGTGTAACTTATTACATGGAACTGAGCATTCATATATGCTTAAAAACCATGTATGTGTGAATGGGAGGAGAAAATTCAAAACCAAAAACTGGTTTGAATTTTTAATTTGCAAATGCAACGTATTTAGGAACTCAACATCTTAAAAATCATAATAGGCAGAATACCGTTCTGGCACAGATGTGTGTTCCTCAAACAGAGCTCACTCTGTCAGTTTGCCCAGGCAAACCTGCCCTGGTTTTTTTGAGTGGAGAGAGAGTTGCTTGGAAGGATTAACTGGGTGACATCTGTTTTGGTAACAGACATTCAGGCTGGGGAGATGCAGTTTCTACCCCTCTATTCCTTCTGGGAAATAATTCATAATTGCAGGAGATTAAAGCCTTAATGCATCATTATTTTATTTGCGGTGTCAGCTGAAAGCACCGTGGCATTTTTAAAAAAATAAACTGTCAATAAAGGATGAGTCTGTTCAAAGAACACACTTTCTGTGCCCAACGGTGGTTATTTGTTAGAGAAACCTTTTGCCAGGCTGGCTTTGAGACTTACAGGAATCAAGGTGCCGTTTCCTATTTTAGATAATGTTGGAGGGCATTGGGTAAAAAGCTACTAAAAACTCACTTGTGATCCAAACATGTAAGATGCAGCAGTGCTCTTACCCGCAGTAAAAACTGCCCTTGAGAGAGACAAGTGGCTGTATCTCCTCTTACAATATGGTTTTGGAACTGATTTTACAGGCCTTTTGGGATAAGTCTTGTTCTTTGAGTTCTTTGAGTTTGTCTCACAATACGTTTTACAGCCTGATCTTCTCACAGATAAGGTGTTTGGTTTTGACCTATAAAGCCCTAAACGGTCTAGGCCCTGCCTACCTGTGGGTCCGCCTCACCCCCGGGTGCTGGATCGACCCCTGCAGTTGTCTGAGGGTGCCCTGCTCGAGGTCCCCCGAGTCTTCTGGGGCGCCACGCAGGAGAGGGCATTCTCGGTGGCTGCGCCGCGGCTGTGGAAATCCCTTCTGGTGGGGGTGTGGCTGGCCCCGGACCTCCCCTCTTTTAGGAAAAGTTGTAAGACATGGCTGTCCCGCCAGGCGTTTGGTGGGGGAGAGGGGTGAAAGGGTGGAGGGGGGGATGGGGTGGTAGTGGTGTTAAATGTTGCCCTCATTTTGGCAGTTTTAAAAATGTTTTATATTGGATTTTGTGTTTTTTATATTGTAAGCCACCCCGGGCTGCCTGATGGCAGGAGGGGTGGGGTATTAAATTGAAAAATAAATAAATAACGAAATCCAGACTGCGCGAGGTCCAGATAACTAGTGCAGTCCAGATGCCCCTGCAACTGCTGAGCCGCTACCCGCTCAATAACCTTGCCTAAAAAGGGAAGGTTCAAGACCAGCTGGGTAGCTGATGAGGGAATCTGTCAAGTGGTGATTTTTTTTGAGCAGAGGTAGCTTGGCATTTTGCCCTCCCGAAGCAGCCCCAGTGTCTCCCGGCTGGCCTTAACCAGCCAGGACAGGCATGGGTCAAGCTCACAAAAAGTTGCCCTAACAGCCCCAAGAACATCCTCCGCCTCAGCGGACGACACCGACTGGAATTGATCCCACTAAACTGGACCTGGCGAGGCTTCCACAACCTCTGGTTCACCCACTGAAATAAGTGCAGTGTCATAGTCATGATGAATCAGGGTGGTTTTCTCTGCAAAATAATCAACACACATGTCACAGCGGGCACTAGATGACTCCAGTTCCAGGTGGCGAGAGGGAGGACCGACCAACCAACCCCCTCACCACCTGGAAAAGCTCTGCTGGACAAGATTTAGCAGCGGCTATACGGGCAGCAATGATGAGCTGTATTATCAGCTGAAGGGTCAAGCTGCACAGACAGATGGTAAAGGTGGTCCCCATTTCAAAGGTGTTGGAACTGAGGCACCGAAAGGTTAGGCAACTTGCCCAAGGTTGTATGCTGAGGAAGGAGAAATGCTGGAAATGGAATCCAAGGCTTCCAGCTTAACCGCTAGGTCACATTACTGCAGAGTTGCTTGAGTTCTACTAGCCATGGGGCTTTTCTGAGTGCCAAGAAATTTGCATGGTGTTTTACTACTACAGGGCTGATGGTTTTCATTGATTGCATTATCTAATAGAAAGTGTGGTCGCTGTGTTGGTCCCAAATATAAGAGACAAAGACATAGGGTGAAAGCACACACGAGCTGCTTGTGTCAGGCTGGAGTGCAAAACAAACATGGGAAAATGGGGAACATGCGGCCGGCCGCCCCCACCCCTGTGCTGTGCCCAACGCCCTGCCCCTGCTATGGCAGGCGACTATGGTGGCCAATGACGGCCAGCTATGGCTGCCTGTCATAGTGGAGCTGGCCTGGGTCAGCAGACTGGCCTAGGAACACACATGCAGCTCTGGGGCAGCCTGCTTTGGTCTGATTGGAGCAGACCTGTCAGGGGTCCCGGGTGTGGGATGTAGGTGGACATAGGGGATCAGCCGGAACCAGCAGGGAGAAAGAAGGGCATGAGGTTAGACAGAGGGACTAAGAACAAGGAAAGAGCGGGAACCCCTCAACTGTCCTCCCAGGTCACAGGGAGGAAACCCCCTCTTAGATCTACAATCTCAGGGAGAATACAGTTCATCATTGGGGTTCATAGGGAAAACAGGAAGCCAGGGGGCATAAACAGAGGGCTAGAACCATAGGCAAAGGTGCCAGAACAAGAGGCAAGGCACAAGGGGACTAGGCAACAAGGAGGCCAAGGAGTGGAGTGGAAGGGAGCAAGCAGCAGGGAAGGAGTTGGAGTAGAAGTGGAAGGGAGCAGGGAGGAAATAGGAGGTGGAGGTAGGAGTTGCCCTGTCCAACTTACTGCTGATACCAGCATGCCTTTTATGCTAGCTGGTACCCGATCAGGAAGTTGGAAGGTGGGGCTGGAGTACAGGGAGAAACACCTGGGGAGGGTGTGATTCAGGCAAGGGCTGGGGAAACACTGGAAAAACCATAGGGAAGACAAACAGGGTTGAGGTGAGGCCTAGGGAGTAGCACCAGAGGCTGAGGCAGCACCCCAGAACCACAGGGGCTAGGGGTTCAAGACCCATGGGACTTTACAGGACCCTAGCCTGGGCTGTGATCCCAAAGGTCTACGGAATCACAGCCCAGGCTAGCCACCAGCATGACCCAGGACACCCCAGGTTGAACTTCTGGTGGCACCCACACACACGTGCAGGCGGGGTCTGTGGCCAAACATGCCACAGTGGGCTGAACCGGTCTGCTGTCGCACTTATTTTTACCCAAAGTAATTCAGATTATCTATTTTATTGGACCAACTTTGGTCAAGCAATTGTTGTCTTGCACAACCTAGCCTTTATTGTAGTTTGACTTACAGATGCTTGAGGGAGGGCCCCAAAGCTTAAATAATCCCACCAACAAAACTTGGTCCAGTAAAAGATATCTGAACTATTTTTGTCGTCTTCTCTTGCATTATCCAATAGTTATTTTCATTAGTTCTGTTAAAGCAGAGAAATCTGAAATATGGGGGTCTGCAGTTCTAGCTGTCAGGAATCATGGACCCCGAACTGATATCTCTGGAATTTCTGGTGGTGGCCAGCCCCACAGTAGTCCTTTAGCCCCTAACCTGAAAATAGGCTAGAGAGCTTTCCACAACATCTCATTCGCATCCCCAGCTTTTCTGATTGACTTCTTGCCAATACAAAGGTTTGCTCAGCAGGCAAAGGAAGTTGGGTAGAACATTTCTTGTCCATCCCAGCCCTGTTACCTCCCCTGCTTGCATCCACCCCTGCTTCCAGTCCCCGTTCTTGCCTTCTACCCCTGGCTAGCCCCTACCTCAACCTCTTTGACTTCTTGGAAATGAACCTCTTGGTTTGTAAGTGGACTCTGTGTTCTGGACTGCCAACTTATCTGGTCTCTTGTTTCAAACTGATTCCTTGGCCCATAATTGGATTTCTCTCGGGTTCACCCCTTGATTCTTGCTTGGTCTTAATCCTGTCACAACTCAGCAATGGTCCTAATCCTGAAAAGAACCCCCCATCACCTAATTTCTTACACTAAGTAAGTCTGCACAAGAGAATCTCTTACAAAATTTGGACTAATCCTTGTATTCTGAAGCTCTTCCCCAAAGTTTAGGTGTGGTCGGGTCCATTTCTACTCTGAATAAGCTAGCTTCTTAACTGTTTTGTATCTTTGTAAGATATTTTATGCAAAACCAATATACTAAACTCTTTGTTGCATCCAGTGGGTACTAAGACACAATTCATTAAAACAATAGAATATATTTCCTAAAGCAAAACAGCCCACGGAGGAACAATGCATGAAAACAGACATGCATTCGGTCTGCTCTAACATCTGTTATGCATGTTGCAGGGCTGCATGGGATGCCAATACAGAATAAGAAATGCTGTAACATGCATAAGCAATGTTAATTTATTTATTATTATTTTATTTATTAAATTTTTACCCCGCCCCTCCTGAAGACAGCTCGGGGCAGCTATGTGCATGTCTGTTCTCAATAAAAATGTACTAAACGGACACTGCAAAAGATACACTGTAAACTGCTAAAATTTGTGTTTGTTCAAGTTAGCACATAGTAAACTGGTCCTTTTGTCCAGTAATGGCACTCATGAGTGAACCAGAAAGGAATTGCTTCATTTGCAGGCAATGGTCTTTATCTTATGCCTTGTGCAGTGATTAATACATTGGTGCTTGACTCTTGTTAACTTTCCCTGTATAATATTGGTTCGGAGGCTGCAGCTGGTGCAGAATGCGGCGTCCTGTCTCCTTATGGGGACGGGTCGCTGCGAGCACATTACACCAGTGCTCCGTTCTCTGCACTGGCTGCCTATAGCGTACCGAGCCAAGTTCAAGGTGTTAGTATTGGTATACAGAGCCCTATACGGTCTCGGCCCCTCTTATCTCGGGGACAGCCTCGCCTTCCGTGACTCAGGACGGACCCTCCGATCCACTGGGGGCGCCTATCTGGAGGTCCCCCGTGTAAGGCGGGGGGCCACCATGGAGAGGGTGTTCTCGGTGGTCGGGCCACGCTTGTGGAACTCCCTTCCGAAGGAAGCCCGCCTGGCCCTGGGTCTGTTCGCCTTTAGGCAGGCATGCAAGACTTGGCTGTTTGCCCAGGCCTTTGGAGGGAAGGGGGGGAGGGAGGGGTAAATGGGGGAGATTGGTGGGGTGGGGAATTTGTGGGAATTGGAGGGTAGGGTTAGGGTTGGGGGGGTTTAAAATTATTTTAAAATTGATGTCGGTTTTTAATGTATTTTATTGTTTTATTATATTGTTAGCTGCCCCAAGATGCCATGGGCATGAGGGGGTGGCATAGAAATACCAGGAAATAAATAAATAAATAATAACACTACTTACATGATGTACACTTCAGTAGGGCAGAGGAATGTTCCCACAACTGTGGCTGTGGTGTTTGCTTCCATCATGTTTCTGAAGTTACAGGTCACAATCCTTAAACCTGTTCCACTGTGAAATCAGTAGGGTTACTCTGGAGTAAGCTGTTTGAGGGTTGCAGCCTTAGGAAGCAAGGATAGCATCTGAAAACCACATCTCCTTGGCTGACTGGCTGAGACAGGAAACATGAACTTTTAATGTGTTTTTACACCAATAAAAGATTAGGTGGGATTTACCACTTCAGAAAAGTCTCTCCTCATTTATAGTCTGAATTAGTTTGTGAAATCTGGGAGGAAGGACGGTCTAGCAGTCAGGAGAATTGCGTTAAATTTCTTGCCCTGACGCAGGCTTCCTATGCAACTTGGACGAGTCATTTGAGACGCGATTCCTTACTAGTATAGTCAATAGGAGCTTTACCATTGACTTGAATGTGAGATGGATTCTGCCCTTGGTCTCTCTGTACCGCATATCCCACTTTTTAAAATGGAGATATCCTTCCCCCACTTCAGACATATTGGCAGGAGTATGAAATAGTCAGAAACTACAGGGATTAGGATGTGGGAAATTAGTCCTGTGCTCATGGCAGCCTTCAGTTTCTCTCATTGAGAGTATTGTATGGACTTTCAGTGATTTTTATTAGACCTCACCTGGATTGAAAGCTTGTTTCGAATTGGATATTTAATGAGTATTTTGAATTTGGGACTCAATATTTTTTTGTGTGTGCTTATTTGACCATTTCCAATTTTTACCTTTTGGTTGCTGGTTTGGATAGCCTTCGGTTGCTAACATGTGCTACCTCTGTTTAGTCTAGGGACAGCCTGAAATGAGTGAGCGGTCTTTAATCTAGGCAGTCAGGTATCCAGCTTAAAAGATAAATTGGTTAACACTGTGCAACTTTCTCAGATTCAGGGGGTAGCTTGGTAGGCATGGGTTGTGGTGCAGAAGATGGAACGGGGCTCCCCATCTCCCTCCCCCAGCACCCCCAGGGAGCATGGGCCCCCCAATCCAGCTGCACCGCCTGCCCCTATTATAATTCCGCCCTTGCTCAGATTTATTTATCGTTGCATTTTAATAATCATAACATTATTATTATAGCACCCTCCCTGACAAAGTTGGGTCATAGTTTGGTCAGGAGTAGACTGTGTGTTTGCATACAGAATTCTAACGGCACTCATTAGTTCTTCTTCTTCTTCCTTTATTTTTTATTATTTATTTATATAGCACCAGCGATGTACCTGGTGCTTTACAAAGAATCAGAGAGACACGGTCCCTGCCCAAGAACTTATTAGACTTGTAGTTCACGTGCTCCATTTCTCACTGGGTGAGCATAACTCTTGTATTCCTAGTTTTAGTACAAATAGTAGCTCAATATTTGGTTTTTGTGAACATTCTCTAGTAACTCTTCAAAGCTCGTAGTTTTCACAAACATCCCTGCCAGTGAGTATTATAGAAGACAGAGCACACAATGGGCAGAACTGAAGCAAATTAATTTTTATCCAAGCAAATATTTGCATAAATGCTTAGTTATTTGCCCATCTCCAATAATCATGAAACGTAGTTCTTAATAATTAAACTTCCCGAACAGCATGATTCACAGCATTAAGGAGCCACTGTAATTTTTTTCAGTGCATGACTTGAACTGCCATAAATTATCGAGAGCGAACTTTTAAAATGCATTTAACTTGCTACCATTTGTACTCTGCTTGCTTTTGGCACTTTAATGAGATTGGACAAAAATTTAATGAAGCCAGTTACACATTTATTTATAGACTGTTTCACTTATAAGTTCTTAGTGCTGGCGTGTTTGTGTTTCAATTGCTGCAGGGTACTCTCTTTGTTTGGAAAACTATTTTTTTCCCCAGTTGGAACTTCTAAAAAATAATTATGGAAATAGTTTTATGGGTCTTAAGTTTTTCAAAAGTAAAGCTTTTTATAAAACAAACTTAAATGTTGGTCAGATTTAAGTTGACAGCATCTTTTGAAATGATTCTTGTTTATGACAGTGTACGAAAGAGGCACAAAAAGTCAGAGGTCATCGTGTTTGTGTTTTTTATATGCTGCAGTTCTCGACTATGCAATAATGTCTGGATGTGCAGTGTCTGTGAACAAGATTGAGTCATCTTTTCTCTCATGGGGAATTTCTCAAGGTTGTCACTGTAGCATTTTCTTACAAGCACATCTAGGCTTGTAATGTGCTTCATGTTATTGGAAGATCATATTTTGAACTATACAGTAGGAAATTACCTACTTCAGGGTGTGAACTGTGGAATACAAGAGAATCCCTTGATCAGTGCTTCCAAAGCTTTTTGGATCAGCGGAGCATTGTTAACCATCAAAATGTTTCTATGGATCACCATGCAAACACTGCTTTGCATGTGTACTAGCCTCAGGGAAGCCATGATTGCCAGAGAAAACGACAAACCACTTACAATGGTCTTGTGGACTACTGGTGGGCTGTCGACCACAGCTTAGTACTAACTGTCCTAGATTAACACTGTACTGTATTTAAAAGGATTGAATGCAGTGTAATAGTAAGGTAACCAGCAGATGCCTTTGATGGTTCTAGCTTAAGGTCTTACCTGCACAAGTCCAGTTGTGGAACAATGGTCTGGATATGGCCTGGCTGACATTATTTATCACTTGAATGCAGCCTCACGCAGGATGAAAGATGCTAATTCTAATGAACAGCCGTAGTGCACAGGAGTTTAAGATTAGTTTAAGAGCCGACAGCATTTTATTATGCCGTGAAGCATTCTGGGGAAATGTAGCCTGAAAGTGTTCACACAGGATCCTGAAATCCAGAGTAGTTTGATATCTGTAATGCAGACAGGATGAAGCCTCATTCAAACATGGGTGTTACTGTAGGATAAACACAACAGTCTCTCAGTACCATGCAAATAACCAAGTAGTGTATGGCTGCTCAGCAGTTTCTGTGTAAGTGGTACTCACCCTGGCATACCTGCCTAGTGTGAGCAGAGCCAGAGCCTGATATGGAATAGTGTTAAATAAATACAACACTTTTACAACTTTTCAGATGAGGCTTTCTTTCTGGTGGTAGTAACACTAAGGGCGAATTCACACGTGCAGCAATTATCTGGATTTTTAAAAACTGGTTCTCAATAGTTCGCTGTTAACAAGTCCTGTTGCATTCACATGCATGCCATACCGATTTTAAGTACAGCGAAATAATGCATTCAGACCTTCTTGTAGTGCGTGCTTACCCGGCTGCTCAGTACGGTTCAGTTACAGGAAGTGGCCTGTGGGGAGCCAGAAGGTTGCTACTTTGTAGCAAAGTACAACTTTGCTACAACCTTTGCTACAACTTTGCAACAACCTTTGCTGCAACTTTGCAAACTTTGCAACAACCTTTGCTACAACCTTTGTAGCAAAGGTTGCTACTTTGTAGAATCAGGGAGTAAAGAGGGAGAGCCTGAGGCTGCTGGAAAGAAGCCCCTCGCATAGTGAGGCGCGCTGCTTCTCTCCCTGGTTTCTTTCCGGTATCCCGCTGCTGCTACTGCTGCAGCACTACGGTAGAGGCAGAGGCAGATGATTGAAAGTCCCTTGGAGGGAAGAACTTTTTTGGGGAGAAGCATGGAGGGGAAACATGGAGGGGAAGAACTTTTTTGGGGAGAAGCTGGCTGCAGCCTGCACCCAGCGAGGCAACTACAGGGCTCCAGCTGGTCTCACTGCTTCCGGTAGGGGCAGGAGTAAAACAGCGCACTTGGAAGCACGGTTGCATTCACATCAGAAAAGATTACACACTAGTTAAAACCAGTACGATGTTGCTTTCACACTGCTGTTAAGTGCGGATTTATTGAAAACGGACAGCAAAAAGGTAGGTTTGAGTAGCTTTTCAACACGCATTGCTTTAGTGCGATATTGACTCCATTTAATCGAATTTAAGTGTTCAGACAGGCATGAAACATTCGTTTTTTTAAAAAAATCGCACAAATCAGAACGTCTGAATCCCCCCTAAGCGTATAATAACCTCTAGTGGTTGTAACTTCAGCTGGGAATGTTCATGGGCATACATTTATTTATTTATTTCAATTTTTTTTCCTGTCCTATCCCAAGGGCAACACACAAAAAACCAGAAATAATTAAAATCTCTCATCCGAAACCACCCCAAGCCCTATCCCTGTTTGCTAAATGTCTGGCCAAATGAAAATGTTTTACATTTCCTCCAGAAGTTGAGCAGGTTTGTGCTTTGATGAACCTCCAGAAGAAGGGAGTTCCACAATACTAGGGTAGCAACTATAAATGCCTCACTGTAGGGACCTGTCAGGGTAGATGGTGTGCACAAGAGGGATCTCCTGGCAGACCTTGGAGGCTGTGGTGGGACATGAGGGACAAGGTGACCTTTCAGATATGTGAGGTCCAGGTTATTTAGGGTTTTGTAGTCTCCTGAGGCATGTAAGGTAGCCGTGTTGTATGGTGGGAGCAAACTTCTGGGTCCAGTTCTCCACATTTGGTGCTACACATTTTGGGAGCAAACTTCAGGTGCACCACAAAAGACTGTAGGATACAGAACAGTATTTCTGTTGATGATCGTGGGGTTCTTATCTCACTGTTCACCTCAGACTGGCTTCTACATCATATGAACATTCCCAACAACCTGAGGAAAGTGTACTCCGAGGGGTTACGCTGTTGCATGTGACTAAGCCCCTAGATAATCCAAACTATATGACAAAGTATACTGAGAATAAAACGGGCAGGTTGTTCCGTGTATTCTCTAAGGAAACTGTATGTTTGTAAGGAGACTGGCAACAGAAAGAAGGTGTAAAGCGTTATGTAACAAAACCTGAGAAGATAGGATCGATAGGAAACAACGTTTAGGAAATAAATGAAGCACTGAGCTATAAAAAGCCTGTAGCTAAGAGATCGCATAATACTTTAGCTAGTACAGTGGAATGATTATGCAGACATGTCATTAGCTTTAGGTACTGTCCTCGTATTGACCCTTTGGGAGTCAGTATTAAGTTTTTAGAAAAGTGACTTCTTACACTGCTGTCCCAGTTTATGGCATTTTTTCCCCTTTACAAAAGATCTTGGATTATTCTGATGGTCTGTTCAGTGTTCCAAGGGGGTTGATTTAATCTGAAATACTCGACAAGACAGCTGAAACTGCTGCCAAAAACTGTCAGCCATGCAGCACTCTAAGCTGCCAGCTCTCTGTGTCTCTGCTACGTAGATGGGGCAACTCTTTTAAAATTCAGATTGATGTTTTTGAATTTAGTAGCGACAGGGCAAATCAGTAAGAAAATAAGAAGGATTCAAGGTATCTTAATATTCCTTCCACCTTGTAGTGTCCTAAGGGTTTTAATGATCTGAGAGATCAAAAACAAATATCATCGCCAAATTATAAACCAGAATAAAATGCTCTTGCCTCACTAGAAAGGTGGATGGGACTAGGGAGGCATAACTACTAAAATGATGGAGAGAGAGGAGGAGGTAATACATACCAATGATACCACCCTCTGAGTTTGGAAAGGACGGAATTGTCCCCTTCCTTAACTGGGCACTGAGACAGACAGACATGCACTCCAGCCACAGATACCTTGTAGCTTTGGAGAAGTTTCCTAGCTTGGACCACTGGCAGTAATGAACTTGAATCTCCCTTCCACTGGTGGCTTCCTGCATATGTTAGCGGCTTCCTGTATATGTTATAGACTGTACATACCTAACTCTATATGTACTGTATACAGGAAGCAGTGTTCACATGAATGGTTACTTCGAGATACAAACCGAACAGGAGTATGTACTCTTGATTTTCTTAGGATTATATACTACTTTTCCTGCTTTTGAATCACACTGATGTTGCCTCTGTTTGTGTGTACACTTTACGCTCAACTACATCTAATTAACTGTTCATCGGAACATAGCCAAAATGTCCAGTGACTTGATTTTCCCCCTGAATCAATGCTGTGCCCTTGTCCAGTCCAAAGGAAAAATTTCCTCAGCCACATAGGGAAATTAGGACTTCCAGTTATTATTGTCAACCATGAATTTGTCTGTGGAGTTTTATATATTTTAATATTGTTCCATACATTCCGTAAATCAGTGATGACTGGATTTGGTAGACCTTTAGATGTCATGTTGAATTGACCAACTGAATGTTATCTGCAAACTGTTGTTCTGTCTGTTTCTATGGTTTCATGTTATATAAAGAACACCGGGTAGTGAGGTATTCCATTTGAGAGGCCCAAAAATATAACTTTGAATTGGGAAGGCTAGTGTCACCTTAGTCTTTATTCAACTTCAATGTCCACAATCCTGTGTATTTACCTTTCCAAATAAAGATGTAGAAAGCTTTATGCATTCTTTAAGAAAAGAAAAGGATTTAAAGGTTATAAGGGGACATTTGGTAGAATGTTCATTTTAAATTGCTGTCCTACCTAATATTATGAGTTTTTTTTCCATCTGCTTTAATCTAAAATAGAATGCACCAGAAGTGTAATATTCAGAGAAACCATTTTATGCAGTTGACCTTAATCCAAAAAATTGGTAAACGGCCCTGGAACTATTCTGAAGGAGTGTCCAGTTATGTGTAGTTTCTCCACTGCAAATCAAAATTTCTGGTTTACTGTAATTTTATAGACAACCTATTAAATCCTCAGTAGTGTTCAACAGATATGCTTTGGATTTTTGTAGATTTGTTGGAAAAAGCAATAATTCATCAGCATATAAAAAGACCTTGTAGTCTCTTGTTCCCAGATGAATCCCAGGAATTTTAGGATTTTGTCTAATATTGTACTAAGGGTTCTACTTAAGGTCAAAAAGAAAAGGGAGAAAGGGGACATCCCTGTCTAGTTCCTCTACTTAATGTGAAAGACCCTGTTGTGGCTTCATTGATCAACAGAAGAACTTGAGGATTTGGATACATGGTTTCAGTCCCAAGCTATGAATTTCTTCCCAAGCCATTCTCTACTTCTCTAAAACCTGAAACTTAAATTCCCATCCCATGCTGTCAAAGGCCTTTTTCGTGGTACAATAACCTGTCACCAATTCAACATCACCATTGTGTTCTTTACAGGGGCCTAAGGTGAACACAAATTTTTGAAGGTGTCAAGCCTAGACTAAAATACTTGAGCTAACCAAGTAGTACAAATAATTAAACAACAAATTATGAAAAGCATTGTTTCCAGACCCAGATTTCAGGGGCTTCTGACTTACGTGAGAGGATGTTGTATGTCTGACAGATTCTTTTTTTAAAGTCTGTATTTTAAAGATTTTTTTTTTTTTTAAAAATTCAATAAATAGAAAAGAGGGAAGATGCTTAGGGGAGTAAAGATTGGAGGAGTTATTTTCCGCCTCTTTATTTGGACTGTTGTTATTCCACTAGAGGTCATGTCAGTCAAGCAGCTGCAAGGAAGGAGGACGCAAACATTGGATTCGGGTCATGATTCTCGACTGTCTTGCATCATTTACCTGTGGAGAGTGGACAGTGCTTAGTGTAAAACATTGGGTGTTTTTAGATGACGGCAGACAGGCTGTCAGTTTAAAGGCAGTCCACCTGGGAGTGAGGTGGGGCAGGCTGTCTGTGCTCTGGGGCAGCTCTGCTGGCAGTTCTCCAGAAAGTCCCGGGGCACTGCAAGCAGAGCGGCCTGCCTAAACCCAGAGCACTGGCCAGGGACCCAGCAGTGGTCTGTCTGTTTGGTGGATGGGCCGCTGCAGCTCCACTTCAGGCCGGGGGTTGCCCCAGCAATGCCATAGAACTGTGGGTGGAAGCCTAGAGAGGTGGCTGATCCGCCTGCAGCTCTATGGTGCAGGGGAAGGGATACTACATGGGAGGATTGCGGGCCAAGGCAGCGCTGGGTCCCTTTAAACCTGGGAATGTGGGTCTGGATGTAGGAAGCAGGTCTGGGCGTGGTCCATTCAAAGGCACCTATTATTGGCATAAGTGATGAATTCTGGTTGGGTAGCATTTTACACTTTCTTTACATAAGTTTTAATGATGCTAGAAGGTGCATGATAGTTAAGAATTTGGTGATGAACATTTCAGGAAGGAAAAAATGGGAATCTGAAAGCATCCTCTTGTAAGAGTAGAGTGACAGCAGCAGATGTTGGTGACCTAAACTACCTCATGTCTAGCTTACTTCCTGTGCTGCTTTAGCTTGGCATTACCCAGTTGGGGAGGCAAAGATTAAAAATCTGGCTCTAGTGTCTAAGCTATGTTTGAAATGACGGCTACTACACAGGCCAGGTCCAAGACATTCAGGGATCCCAGGTTCAGCCTATACAGATGATCCAGCCAGGTGCCTTTTTAAATTATCTAAAAATATTTCCACATAAACAAAGGCTTAGTTGCAGAAAATACTAGTTTAAGAAGAAAACTTATTCTAGCTGCAATCGGATGCCTCACTGAGTTTCTAATGGGGCCATTGATAGATGAGTCAGACAACTGATGATAATTCAGTCTTCAGTCTCTGCCTTGCAACACACCAGAGGATCATTGTAATGAACTCATAAAACATGACCTATCAGGTCTGAATGTATACATACAAAACACTCCTGGATGAACACACACTAGATGATAAAAGTGGGGAATGGAGAGCAACACCCAGGACAGGCTGTGCTGCATGAACCTTATTAATTATAGGCAAAGCCTCAGTTATTTTTAAAATTTAAATAACAAATGTACCAAATAGCTCAAATTAAAGAAAAGTGAGAACTCTTTTGAAAAATCTATTTGAGCATCCATGTAGCATTCTCCCAATCCACATGAGACTCTAGAAAGGCACAGTTATCTCAAAGTGTATTTCTCGTCTTGACATAATACTGCACCAAAAGTAGTGCATGAAAATAGCGATTACTTCCATCACAGCCCATAAATAAAATCCTACGGTAAAATTGGTTTAAATACACACCCTTGTGCAAATTACCTTGGAAATGCAGCATATTGTATTGCTTTAATAATGGATACTACTGTTGGCACCTTCTGCCATAGTTTGAATTCTTCATCCAGTTAGAAAATAGACCTCTTCTCAGATTATTGTTAGCCCAGCAATGTTTTGCGTAGATCAGAGCAAGCCAGAAAGTTGGAGAGGACTAAACTGGCTCTATAAAGTGATCAACTGGAATTGAACTGTGGAAAAAGAGAAACGTATAGTGTATAAAGTGGAGAGAGAGCAAGAGATGGCTGTGAACACCAGGATCGTTGGCCTTGCTAGTGGCCAACGAGAACTTTTCCTTGTCCTCAAGATCCAGGCGCAGAGGGAGACCACCAGAAAAATTATTGCAGTGGCTGCATGTCAGAGAGCTAGATAGTAACCACGATTCTGGACTATGGCCTTGATCCAAGGTGTGCGCGTGCAGGTTGTATGTTCCAACGTGAATGCTGTATGAACGCATGATTCATGTTCCGTGCAGTGTTGGCCTTGCCAGAGGGTGATGCAGGGTGATCATCCTGGGCTCTGTTGTTCTAAGCAGTGGCTTCTGATTTCACCAGGGCAGGGTGCAGGGACCCCACTCTCTTCCACGTACCTCTTCAGGATACCACAGAGGGTGCCCCCAAGAGGGTGGGGCCATAGGGAAGGGAGTGGGGTCACCAGGGACCCCACATTTTATCTTCGTCTTGGGCCCTGCATATTCTTAGGCTGGCCCTGGCTGGCTTCATGTGCACCGTGCATACACATTGTGTATGCTAGGTGCATGCAGCGTGCACACCCGACGAGTGGTTCTTGGACTGGCCCCTATAACTGCTTGGACATGCCTCACTTTATTCAGCTCCTCTTGCAGCTTTTCTTCTCCATTCTGGTAAACGGAGAATCAAGAACACCGAGTTCAGATCCATTGCAAAATTCTTACCTTTAAGGCCTGAACAAGGCATCAGGTGCCTCCTGAAAAGCACAAAGCTCCCTCACCCTACATGAAATCCGTGCCAGTTGAAGGAGTTTATTAACTCGCAGGTCTGAGCCCTAAAGTGGCTCTGTGTCCCAAGCCTACTGATGGGCTCGAACACTCACACACAGAATTGCTTCCCTTGTGTTGTCTGCCATCTTCAGCATCTTGTTCATAGGCAGCAATATCTGGGAGGTCTACTTCTGTTCTCTCACCACTAGGGTTTGCCTGCTGTACTTTGTTGGAGTAGCACAGAATGGGAAGATATGCAAGCTTGGTTTGGCCGTTGCCTTCCATGTAGGCCTACTGAACGTATATCCTCCTGGGATGTGATCTGAGACCCCAGCAGAACAGCATTGCTTTCCAGGGATTCCTGTGCAGACATTTCAGATGATGCTAACAACGTGATGCTACAATGGACTTTGGTGTTGCTGATGGCTTTATTATAAGCAGAGAGACTGCATGGTGAGGGATTGAGATCCTTATTTATACTTGGGTATTTGAAACAGTGAAACAGAGAATTTTAAAAGGCAAAATTGATGATGCTTCATTTTAAATTATCTTCCTTGATTTGCAAAACCATCTCTCATTTCCCCAAATTCAGATGTGGATGTGGCAGAAATTTGTGGTCAATACAGAAAGTCAATTCTTTGAACTGATTTAACTTAACCTCTTGGTGAGGATTGGTGCAGTGCCACCAACTCCCCCTTCTGATTCCTCTGGTGCAATGGAGGGAAAGGAGGGGAAATACATTTATTGCTGGCCTACTGCTTCTTGGCCTGCACAGCCATTCCAGTGACTGGGCACGTGTGGTGGGCTTTTGAGCCCCCCCCCCCCCAATGGGGATCGAGGAGCAAGCTGTGGCCCAAGATGGAGCTGCTACTTCTAGTGCTTTGCCGGGACATGTCTAATAACTTCTGGCTGGAGAGGGTGGAAGCGGAGATGTCAGCCCGGAGGCAGCGGAAATGCATGTGTCCAGATTGTGGATTCCTAGGGATTCCAGGGCACTGAGTTTCATGACTTTGGAACCTGTACAGCCAACAATGTTGGGCTGTCTTCTCTTCCCCTCTTCTTCTGCAGCTGAGCATATTTCACGTCCAGTAGGCAGGAAGAAGACCTACTCTACTCTGGGTGTCTCAACGTGTAACCCTTGCCACTGTTCCAGCCAGCTAGCGCGGAGGCAAGCATTACATTTGTTCAAGCAAACCTAGGAGGTAGTTGTAACGTATTGGGGAATGTGTTGAATCGAGAAGGGAACATGGATTCACAGGGAGTTGCTGCCCAGAATAAATCCAGGGAACTCATCGGAGACTCTCATAGCAGCCAGAAACACAAAAAGCAATGAGCACAGGGCTTTGTCGAGTCAACTTTGCCAGCAGGGAGCCTTGCCTCAGCCATTTCATCACCTGAGAAATTTACCTTGCAGCTAGGAGCTTTGCTTTGTCAATTTCACCAGCGGGGCTTTTTGGCTTCACTTCATATTTATGCTGCCACCAAGTGGGCTTCCCCTATTCAGAATCCATAAGGTGGCAACACAAACATGGAACGCTTCACTATGGGATGATGTATTAGCAGGAAATACCATGGTGTTGTCTTTCCTGTGTTTAAAATAATGTGTAGATCCACCTGTGTCTGTTGTCCTAGGGACTGCAGCCACTCCGGCGATTTCTCATGTTACTAAACGTACATGGTTTGCCTCTGCGGGAAACTACGAGAGGTAAATGCTGCATGGATTTTGTCACATGGGAAAGCGTTGCTTTGGTGCTGATCATGCAGAGGAAACAGAACTGAAAAATTGAGCTCTGCATCCTCCGCATGATCGGAACCAAAGCTGCGTGGCTTTGCAATGCTTTCCCATGACAAAAGCTGTGCAGCATTTACCTCTTGCAGTTTCTCGTGGAGGCAAACAGTGCACATTTAGTAACGCGGGAAAGCGCTCTCTGTGACAGAGGTCTGGGGGGGACCCCCTTGTGCCCTTAACAGACAAGCCTCCATTGTGTAAACTGGTACAAAGTTTAAGTGATTCAAACTGTAGCATAGGCAGGGCTGAAAACAGATAGGGTCTTTGGAAAACCTCTGGTCAGATGATTTCAAAGCTTTCACTAGGCACTAGTTAGTTACCACTGGTAGTTTATGTGCTGAAAATTTGGTAATTTGGCACTAAAGCACTGTATATCCTCAACACACAAGTTTATCTTGAGAAGTGAGCACACAACACACACGAGTTTACTACAAATCTGGTTGTGTTTGCACTTGATGCCAGTGGTAATTACGTCCCTGACTTTGGGAATCAGGCCCCTTAGCAGAGAGAGGGACATAGTCAAGGGAGAGCAGTCTATTTTTCTGCCAGAAGTGAGATTAAAACGCAAATCCAGACAAGAAGTGACAACCTAACAACACCCCTCTCCCATCTCTGATTTATCTTCGTCCAAGCCTGTCATCCACCCCCTGCTCACATCACCTACAAAGCAGCCTGATGTAGTTCTAACTTTTAATAGGAGAGAATTTGGGAAAACCGTGTACGTGTTCATTTAAAGAAAATAAAGGACAAGGTGAAAGCTGTAAATGGGGTAACCAACCATGCCAGCTTCACTTAGGCCTTTTTTTTTTTGGGATTGCATTCTTGTTATACAATAGTAAGAACTCCGGCAGCTTGCCCTGTTGAAAGATGGAGGATTTAAAAGAGGGCTGTGATGGTTGGGTTGGATTTCTGCCTATATTTGGACTGTATTTATTATTCCACTTCTATTAAGGTGCTTAAGTTATTCATGGTTAGGTTTAGACATGAAATAAATAGCGAGGCAGCTGTGGCTGCCTGTCTGTTTGTGATTAGTCATCACTACAACTGTTCTATCAAATGTTTAGATTTACCTGCAGAATCTTAAGATCACCACCAAGGAAACAAAATATAGCAACAGTACATTTATTTGCTGTAGTGGAAAAAATCAGTTTCATTACACGTGGTCTTCACAATAAATATAGAAGTATTATGTTGAATATAACTTGCAAATCTATTATAAATATGGCTAGAAGTATAATAATAATTCAAAGAGCATGAAGGACATATGCAGATCTCATTAGGAGCGAGCACAGCATATATGGTTTTATTTGAGCTAATTTTGAATTTTGCTTTGCCATATTTATTACTTCCTATAACTCACCTGACTGGTTCAACTTAAAAAAAAAAAAAAAAAAAAAGTAAAATAATATAAGAAGATAATGTTTGTTTGATTTTTGTTAAGTTGGCAGCAATTTTCATCATAAATTTAGGTAAGGAATGCTGTGATCCAAAGCCTGTTCTCTTTCCTTTTTATGTCCTTGGACCACAAAGTTTGGTCCAAACTCTGGCCGGTTTGGTCCAAAGTTTGGTCCCAAACTCTGGCCACAAAGTTTGGTCCCAAACTCTGGCCACAAAGTTTGGGTGTGCGCAGACCAGAACTATCAGCGTGCGCATGCATGCGCACATGCAGAGCGTGCATGCATGGGCAGGGTGCCCCTAGGAAAGTCCCCCACCTAAATTGTTTCACTATATTAAGAAATTAGAAATGATTTAATTTAACTTCAGTTGATTGAGTCTGGGTGTTGCATTATGCAAAGTAAAGTTTTTCTTTTTTCTGCTTTAAATATTTTTTAAAAATACGTTAGGAATATTGCAAGGCAACATCAAAATAGTATGACAGTCACACGACAAAATGTGAAAGAACATCCTTCTACGAGCAATGTCACTTTCAATGATGGCATAGTTGTGCTGGTATTAAATAAACATACAGTAAATCTTTGCTCTTTTCTGTTTTATCCAAAAACAGAAGGCACTAAAAAGGATAAATACAAAGCAAGTGCTGTCTCTGTTGAATTTTATGAACAATATTTATGCATTTTGTAATAATGGAACTGGGGTAACTTGAAGCTTATGTATTTATCCCCCAGCTACTAAAATACCTACTTGACGTAAATCTCTTCTTTTTAGCGATGGGAGAGGCTTTTGGAGTTTGAAGAATTTAAAACTAGAACTGCCCCCCTTGTATTGTGTGGGCACAATCAGGCAAAACAGTGCACAAGTGAGTGGTGTCAGTATATGTTATAAGAAATGAAGCTTTGGATGAAAACAAACACAACTCTAACTACGCTTTAACATTTCTTATGCATGTTGCAGGGCTGCATAGGGCACCAATGCATCCCTGCAACATGCATAAGAAATGTTGGAAGTAAACCTCCATCAGTCTGTGACTACTAGGGTTGCAGCTTTCCCTGTGGCTTTTGACCTGAAGGAGGCAGGGCCTGGAGCTGAAACGAGTACCCCCCCAAAATTAATATCATCAAAATTGTGGCACTTCAGGTACCTGATTAGGGTATTGCAGGCTACTCGATATCCTGATTTTTCTGACTTCCAATACCATTTTTTTTAACCTCCTGTCCCGATTTTCTTAAAACTGTAAATTTGGTAACTTGGTTATGGTAGTACCTGGTATGTTCGCGTACTCGGGTACCCAACTCGGTATTCAAGTACTGATTGGGCACTCAAACAATATGGGTATTTCCCGTGGATGACAAATGAGCTACCTGTACCAGCTCTAGAGAGGCCATACAGGAAAGGGTTGGTGTGAACAACAGGATCATCTGTCTCCTTTCTGAAGGGGCCCTGTCTTCTTTGCAGAGCTTGACAAGAGCATGATTTTCATGAGCCAGTTTGGTGTAGAGGATAAGGTGCTGGACCTGTACATGGGAGACCGGGGTTTCAAGCTTTCCCCTGCCAATGAACTCATTGGGTGGCCTTGGGCAAGTTTGTTTGTGTGGGTTTATTTTTGTTTAATAAATTATATCCCGCCCCTCCTGCTGAAGCAGCTCAGGGCGGCTAACAATTTAAAACAGTAATATAAACATATAAAGACATATAAAATACCATAATAAGGTAAGGTCAAAGAATAGAAACAGAATATACAAAATACCCATCTCCCTCGCCAAAAGCCTGGTGGAACAGCCAGGCCTTACATTGACAATGAAAGGAGGCGAGGTCCAGGGCAACGCAAGCCTCTGCTGGGAGGGAGTTCCACAGCATAGGTGCAGGCACTGAGAATGCCCTTTCCATAGTGGCCCCATGGGGGACCTCAAGAAGGGCGCTCCTGACCGACCTCAGGGGTCGATTCAGAGCCCAGGGAGTGAGGCATGTAGGGCTTTATAGGGAAGTACCAACAGCTTGAAATGTGCTCGGAAGACTATAGGCAGTCAGTGCAGAGAACTGAGCTCCCGGTGACCCGTTCTGGTAAGGAGGCGGGGTGCCGCATTCTGCTCCAGCTGCATCCTCCGAACTGTCACCATGGGTAGCCCCATGTAGAGTACGTTAAATAGTCCAGTCTAGAGGTAATGAAAGCATGGATGATGGTGGCCAGGTTGGAGTCTGAGGCCGTTTTCAGACGAGCGCGGCGGCGCCCGCGCTTGTTTTCAAAAAAGCCGGCAGCCCGTTCCACACGAGACGCTGCCGCCGAATACGCGCATGCGCGGCCGACGCGCATCCATTTCCGGCCGCGTATGACCAGCCTCGATCGCCGACCCGGTCAGTTCGCGGCCGGAAATGGATGCGCGTCGGCCGCGCATGCGCGTATTCGGCGGCAGCGTCTCGTGTGGAACGGGCTGCCGGCTTTTTTGAAAACAAGCGCGGGCGCCGCCGCGCTCGTCTGAAAACGGCCT
>QEPC01013085.1:309624-324995 GCA_003113815.1 Sphenodon punctatus | reverse complement strand
CTCCTGCCTCCCTTGAGTAAATCTCCTCTTTGCTCTCTTCCTCCAACCCCTCCACCTGCCCTCTCGACCCAATCCCCTCCCACCTCCTGACTTCCATTGCTCCCACTGTTGTTCCCCCCCACCACCTTTGCATGTCATTAATTTCTCCCTCTCCACTGGCACCTTCCCCTCTGCCTTCAAGCATGCCACTGTCTCTCCCATCCTCAGAAAGTCCACCCTCGACCCCTCTGACTCCTTTAGCTACCGGCTGGTCTCCCTCCTTCTTTTCGCCTCTAAGCTTCTGGAATGGGTGGTCTACTCCCGCTGGCTGGATCTCCTCTCTGCCAACTCCTCCCTGGACCCTCTCCAATCTGGCTTCCGCCCCCTTCACTCCACTGAAACTGCCCTTGCCAAGATCACCAATGATCTACTTGTCGCTAATCTAAGCGCCTTTACTCCATTCTTGTCCTCCTTGATATCTCTGCTGCCTTTGACACTGTCGACCACTCACTCCTACTGGACTCTCTCTGCTCCCTAGGTTTCTGCGACTCTGTCCTTGACTGGTTCTCCTATTATTATTATTATAATTATTATTATATTAGCATTTATATATAGTACCTGGCACTTTACAGAGAATAAAATAGACGTGGTCCCTGCCTGAGAACTTACAATCTAAAGACAGAGGGAGGGGAGACAGGGAAGGGGGAACCGAGGGAGAGACAAGGGATGCAACATTCATGAGGATGCAAGAACTCAGGTACACGTTCTTGGCTTGATTACAGTAAATAGGAGTTTGCAGATAACAAGTAGGGGATAATCCTGGGTGGGGGTATTAGCAGGAATTAGGAAAGGTGGAGCGGAAGAGGTGGGTTTTGATGAGGGACTTGAAGGTGTGGAGGGTGGGGGCAAGGCGGACGAGGGCAGGAGGGAGTTCCAGGCATGCGGGGCAGCAAGGAAGAAGGGATGAAGGTGGTTGGAGGAGCAGGGAGGCGTGGGAGGGTGAGGGAGGGGATGGAAGAGGAGCGAAGTGCTCGAACTGGGGTTCGGAGGAATATCAGGGCAGAGAGGTAGGGGGGAGCAAGATTATGAAGGACTTTGTAGGTGAAGACAAGGAGCTTGTGCAGAATATGCTCAGAAAGGGGAAGCCAGTGGAGGGAGGAGAGGAGAGGCTGCACGTGGTCAAAGTGACGGGCTAGGTGGATGATGCTGGCAGCAGAGTGTTGAACAGAGATGAGGGAAGAAAGGTGAGAGTGGGGAAGGCCAGTGAGGAGAGGGTTACAATAGTCAAGGCATGAGATGACTAGGGCGTGGATGAGAATTTTGGCAGAGGAGACAGACAGAAAAGGGCGGCTCTTGGCAATGTTGTGGAGAGAGAAGCGGCAGGATTTGGCCACGGAGTCAATGTAGGGTTTGAAGGTGAGGTGTGAGTCAAAGATGAAGCGGGTACAAGGAGGATGGAGACCCCTTCAATGGCAATTGACAGGAAAGAGGGAGAGGAAGGATTGGGAGGGAAGATAAGGAGTTCAGTTTTCTCCATGTTCAGTTTGAGTTGGCGTTGAGACATCCAGGCGGAGATATCGGAAAGACAGTTGGTGAGACGAGTTTGGACAGAGGGGGAGAGGGAAGGAATGGAGAGAGAGAGAGTTGAGTGTCGTCAGCATATAGGTGGTATTGGAAACCATGGGAAGCAATGAGTTTGCCTAGGGACTGGGTGTAGATAGAGAAGAGGAGAGGGCCAAGGACAGAGCCTTCTGGAACCCCAACCGAGAGGGGCAGGGAGGAGGAGAGAGAGGAGTTAGGAGGAGAAACATTGAAGGAGCGGTCAGAAAAGTAGGAGGAGAACCAGTCGAGGACAGAGTTCCGGAATTCCAGGGAGTGAAGCGATTCAAGCAGGAGCGAGTGGTCAATGCCACGGTGTCGAAGGCAGCAGAGAGATCAAGGAGGACAAGAATAGAGTAGATGCGGTTGAATTTAGCCACAAGAAGATTGTTGGTGATCTTAGCCACAGCGGTTTCAGTGGAGTGAAGGGGGCGGAAGTCACATCGGAGGGGGTCAAGAGAGGAGTTGGCGGAGAGGAGGTTGAGGCAACGGGAGTAGACAACCCTTTCAAGGCGTTTGGAAGCAAAAGGGAGGAGCGAGACAGGATGGTAATTAAAGGGTTCAGAGGGATCGAGAGTGGACTTTTTGAGGATGGGGGCGACAGTGGCATGTTTAAAGGCAGAGGGGAAGGAGCCAGTAGAGAGGGAGAGGTTGATGATATGCAGGAGGGGAGGGGCGACGGTGGGGGCAATGGAGGTCAGGAGGCAGGAAGGAATGAGGTCCAGGGGGCAAATGGAGGGGTTGGAGGAGGTGAGCAGGGAGGAGATTTCCTCAAGGGAGGCGGAAGGCAAGGAGGACAGGAGAGGGGGGGGGAGTGGTAGGGGGAGAGGACTTGAAAGGGATTTCCAGGCGGCTCTTGTCAATCTTAGAGGTGAAGAAGAGAGCAAGATCCTGAGCAGAGAGAGAAGAGGGAGGAGCAGGATAGTGGGGTTTGAGAAGGGAGTCAAAGGTGGAAAAGAGGTGGCGAGGGTCCCGGGAGCAGGACTCAATGCGTGAGGCATAGTGCTGCTGTCTAGCGAGGGAGATAGCAGAGTTGAGCCATGAGAGGCAGAATTTAAAGTGGAGGAAGTCAGCTCGGTAGTGGGATTTGCGCCAGAGGCGTTCAGCAGCCCAGGTGCAGGAGCAAAGATGGCGAATGGTAGGGGTGAGCCAAAGGTGAGGGTTACAGGAGTGAGCCGGGCATGAGGAGAGGGGGGCAAGGGAATCGAGGGTGGAGGCAAGAGAGGAGTTGAAGACGGAGATGGCAGAGTTGGGGGAGGAGGAGGAGAAAACTGAGGGAAGAAGAGTCCTGGGGCACAATAGCCTGCAGATCGCAGAAGGGACGAGGAGATAGGGAAGAGGAGGGGGAGCAGTGGGAGAGGTTGAAGGAAGCAAGGAAATGGTCAGAGATGGGAAGGGGCTCGAAGGAGAGATCGGAGACAGAACAGTTCCTAGAGAACACGAGATCAAGAGAGTGACCATTAGTGTGGGTGGGGAAGCTAGTCCAGAGGTGGAGATCAAAGGAAGAGGCTAAGGAGAGGAAACGGGCGATGCCAGGCTGAGAGGGTGCATCAACATGAATATTGAAGTTGCCAAGGATGAGTGTGGGGATGTCATCGGAGAGGAATAGGGTGAGCCAGGACTCAAACTCGGAGAGAAAGGAGGAGAGGGAGCCAGGGGATCACTCCTTTTAATGTGTCTCTTCCCAATTCCAACTCTTCCTCCCTCCCCCTCTCGGTTGGGGTTCCTCAAGGCTCTGTCCTGGACCCTCTCCTCTTCTCTGTCTACACCCTGTCCCTTGGCAAACTCATAGCCTCCCACGGCTTCCAGTATCATCTCTATGCTGATGACACTCAACTCTATCTCTCCACCTCCTCTCTCCCTCCCTGTCCAAGCTTGTCTCATCAACTGTCTCTCTGATAGCTCTGCCTGTATGTCCCAACATCAGCTCAAGCTCAACATGGCTAAGACTGAGTCCCTTATCTTTCCTCCCTACCCTTCCTCTCCCTCTTTCCTGTCTATCCTTATTGATGGGGTCACCATCTGCCTCGTTCCCCAAGCCCATAGCTTGGGCTTCATCTTCGATACTCACCTTTCCTTTAAACCCTACATCGACTCTGTTGCCAAGTCCTGTCGCTTCGTCCTCCGCAACATTGCTCGGATTCACCCCTTTCTCTCTGTCTCCTCAGCCAAAACACTTGTTCACACCATGGTCATCTCTCGCCTTGACTACTGCAACCTCCTCCTTACTGGCCTCCCCCGCTCTCACCTGTCCCCCCCTTATCTCCATCCAAAACTCCGCTGCTAGGGTCATCCACTCAGCCCGTCGTTTCGACCATGTGCAGCCTCTCCTCTCCTCACTGGCTCCCCCTTCACGAACGCATCTTTCACAAACTCCTGGTTTTCACTTATAAATCCCTTCACAACCTGGCTCCCCCTTACCTCTCAGCCCTAGTCTCCTTACACAGTCTTGCACACACTCTCTACTCCCTCATCTCCCCTGCTCCTCTAACCGCCTTTGCCCCTTCTCCCTCTCTGCCCCCCATGCCTGGAACTCCCTCCCCGCCCACATCCGCCTTGCCCCTTCCCTCTGCACCTTCAAATCCCTCCTCAAAACCCACCTCTTCCTTGCCGCCTTTCCTGACGCCTGTTAGAACTTCCCTCTCAATTTTTACTGTCTGCCCTCCCCGCAGATTTCTGCCTAACTGCAACCAAGCCAAGCACGTGCACCTGAGACTTCACATCCGCTTGAATGTTATTTATCCCTATGTCCCCTCTCCTTGTCTCCCCCCCTCCGTGTCTATTAGATTGTAAGCCATAGGCAGGGACCGCGTCTATCTTATTGTTCTGTAAAGCACCAGGTACACAGCTTGCGCTATACAAACGCTTATAATAATAATAATAATAATAATAATAATAATAAATTAATACTTTCTCCCACCAATGGCTGTAGGTTGGAATATGATGGGCCATGTGCATTGATATCTGCAGAGTTTTCACTTGCAGGGGTATGCAGATGAAATGCTGGGCAGTCTGTTTATTATTCATAATAGTAGATGGAGTATGATTTTTAAAGAAATTGTTAGGAAATAATGTCCTGAGGAAATAGGACTGGGAAAAAGATTTAGTTAGTGGAAGGGGAGAATTTTTAGTGATAAAGAGAAAGTTGGGGTGAAATCTTGTAACAAATATATTAGTGAAGGGTGGGCTTTTACTTTCCTTGCATGAGATACCCCATTAGACAAAGGAGCAGAGGGTATGGGGGAAGAAACAGCACACATGGGGTTGCTACCCTCTTTTCTATGAACAGGCAGGGACAGGAAATAGATGAAGCTGTGATTGCCATATGGCAGAGCTGGTAAGACGCAGAAGGGAAAGAATCTGTATCTGGTAAAGGAATGGCAAAAATGCTTTCCCTTGGGCCCCCCTTGTTCTAGGTGAAGAATCAAGGACTAAAATATAACTCTGAATCACAAGTTTCTTTTTGGTTTGCTCCTGGGGAAGCACAACTTCACACCGACTCTTAAGAGTGGATGAATGTGAAGAAATTGCTAGCCACCCCCTGAATAACCCAGAGCTGACAGGAGATGGATTAGTCAGTCAGTAACAGCGGAGCTGGATTCTTTCACCTTTTAGAATTGGGCCTTTTGGGGTCACTTAGTTTTCCTGTCTCCCAAATTTGAAATTGAATTTGACATCAAAGCCTTGTTGCTGCTGTATAATTCTATTGTGCTGTAGCTACTGTGTAGTAGTACAAATATACTAATAGATTGTCATATAACATTCATGTTATGATAACCTACATACTCTATAATATTACAGTATATAATCATTTTTTATTTATGCCCCACCTTTCCCCCCAGAAGACTGAATGCATCTTACAATAAATTTAATACAATATTTAGTATAATTCAATGCAATATTTATAACAGACATATTACAATATAATATACCAAACATTATAGTATATGCTAGCTGTCATATTTATAACCATTATATACATAATATTAAGAGATCTGTAATAAAAACAATTTGAGTAGGAAGACGTGTCGCATAGTAACAGGAACTATGTTACACTTTGTTCCAGTCTGTAACGAGCTTGTTAAAATAATAGTAACCTTAAAACTTCTGAAATCCTTGTTCCAATCCATGCATGAAGGCATCCTGAATGTTTACATTACATCTACTGTTCGGTGCAGAGGACGCATGCTTCAGTTCTTACTGTCACAAAGAGAAGTCATCTTTGACTGACAGACTTGCTAGATGTGCATTTTGATTCCAGCTGAAAAAATTCAATACAGTAGATCTCCCTTGTCAATTTCATTTAAAGAAAGCTTTGTCTACTCCTATTCCCCTACCATGAACTAACGTACATTTCATACTACAGAGCATTGATGAAGAAAACTGGGAAAATATGATGTGCTCACTTCTGCATCATGTAGAGCCTGGGAAAAGAGCTCAAGATTAAGGTGCCTGAACCAAATCCCGATAAGTGAATGTGAGTCTTTTCACTGACCTTGATGGGCGTTGGATTGGTGTCTAATTGGCTTCAGCCATGCAGACAGAATCCTGGAGCAGCTGAACACCCACAGCTACCCTCAAAATCAGTGGG
This sequence comes from Sphenodon punctatus, assembly GCA_003113815.1. Taxonomy (NCBI): domain Eukaryota; kingdom Metazoa; phylum Chordata; class Lepidosauria; order Sphenodontia; family Sphenodontidae; genus Sphenodon; species Sphenodon punctatus. Next base: position 318,826 of record QEPC01013085.1, on the reverse strand, counting down.
AGACTAAATGACCTGAACACATGCAGGAAAGAGCTAGGAGAAATGAATCTACTGGGTTATAACACCTCCTTGTACATTCAAACCTTTTCTTTACTTCAATTAAAAATTCAAAGTAATTCCCACTATCAGTGCAGAATAATGATAACAGAATAGGTTACAGATAAGTAACACTTACCTAATATGCTAAAGAAATGCAAAGCTGCACACACATTAAAGACCATAGACTTGTATTACAAATGCTTCCATAATAGGAAGCATTTGTGTATTTTTATTATACATGATGATATACTGTGGAAGGTGACAAAAAATGGTAACAATGCATGATATGTTTCGTAACATGCCTATTGTGGTTGTTTGAAACTATTCAGTTTCTTTTTATTTAAAAATGAGTTGAAATAACTTTAATGAAAAAAAATAATCACAATATGGTTGTTGGTTATATCATTATAGCTTGCAAAATACTCAATGTTCCGCACTTCTCAAAATAAGCATAATCGAAACCTGATCAATATTCCAGAATATCTTGAAATACAAATATGCTCCCTCCCAGAGGAAACAAGGGTCTCCCTCCCTGCAGTCTGTCTCTGATGTTTATTACATTGGGCCTAAGGATGCATCTATCAGGAGAGCTTTAAACACATTGGGATATAGGTCATCAGTTGGTGCCAAATTATAGAAACTGTGATGGTTTGCGCCAGTTAAAATTTGGCCTCCTTTGCCTAAAACTACTTAAAGGCATTTTTGTGCCAAGTGTGACACAAAATACACTTGGTGGGGATAGACTCTAATTAATACAGTTATTAATAATCTTTTATTTTTATATAGTGCCTCCCCTGCCATGGTACTTGGAGCGCTTCACATAGAACAATTTAACACAACTGTTAATCATCACAACAACCCTGTGGGGTAGCTTAGGCTAAGAGAATATTGTGACTGTCCCAAGGTCACCTAGTGAGTTTCTGGTTAAGGCATGATTTGAACCGGGGCCTCCCCACTACCTCCCAGTCCAGATATGGTGCACTTAGCCACTACACCACACTGGCTCTCTATACTTTGCATCAGGTTCCTACCAAATGGAAGCAAATGTCACTGGAACATGTACAACCGTTGCCCATACTCCAACCTTTGTGGCTGGCTACTGACTGTACCTACGAATGCTTGCTACTTGTGATAGCACTTTAGAGCAGGGATGATCCTATTGAGTTAATGGTAGAAAGCACTGCCTAGTAGCATGCATGTAAAATAGTCCTATGATTATCCTCTAGATTAGAAGAACTTCACTTAGTTGAGCTGTGCTGAGATGAGCCATCATATTTGGCCTTTTGTTTTTGCAGTGATTCCTATAGATAATGTCAAATGGAGTTGTTACAGAAAGTATTTAAAATGTTTTGGAAGGGATATGAGCCCTACTGCATTGGGACATATGAGCGAGCCTCTAACGAAATATGTTTACGAAGACATTTATTTATTTATTTAAATTTATATCCCACCTAGGGCTCAGGGCAGCTTACAACATATAAAATTTATAAAATAAATATACATAAATAAATTCATTTTAAATTCCTTACCTCTGACCTCCCCAAAGCCTATTCCCCCTCTGCCAAATGTTTGGCCAAATAAAAAAAAAATCTTACATTTGTCTCTAGAAGATAATCAGGATCAGGTTTTGGGGAACTTCTAGGAAAAGGGAGTTCCAGAACTGTTGAGCAGCCACAGAGAAGTTTTCTGTATGCCCTGCCATATGGACTTGACATGTCAACGGTACATGCAAGAGGATGCTCCCGGTTGACCGCAGCAATTGCTGTGGCACATAGGGGAGGAAGCAGTCTTTCACAAATATGGTGCCCAGGCTCTTTAAGTCTTAATAGGTCAAAACCTCTTTGTGGTAAAGTTTATTCCATAATTACCCAGTGCAAGATTTCTTACTTGGAAGCAGCTGGTATTAGCTACTGTTGGAGGTGGAATGGCAGACCTGGGCCATTGAAGTACGTCCTGGCTATGGCACTGAGACAGCGTTGGTGGCCTTGGTCGACGATCTCTGCCAGGAGATGGATGCAGGATGCTCTACATTTCTTATCCTGCTAGATCTCTCGGCCACTTTTGATACTGTGGACCATGGGCTGCTGTTGAGACGGCTGCGAGACCTGGGGGGTCTGGGCGGGACTGTTCTTGAATGGTTCTATTCATTCCTCTCGGGGAGAAGCCAGCGGGTGGTGTTGGGAGCTGAAACATCTTGCCCCCGCGCCTTGTCCTGCGGCGTTCCGCAGGGTTCTATCCTGTCTCCTTTATTATTTAATGTATGTATGCAGCCCTTGGGGGAGGTTGTGAGAGGGTTCAGGGTGCGATATCACCAATATGCTGATGATACTCAGCTGTACCTCTCTTTTTCAGCTGACCCAGACCCTGCTGTCTCGTTGCTATCCCAGTGTCTGGAGGCTGTGGTGGGGTGGATGTGGCAGAGCAGACTGAGCTCAACCCCGATAAGACAGAGGCGATGGTGATGGGGAGGGCGAGGGAGGTGTTGGTCCCCCTAATTGGGGGGGGTTCGCCCTCCTATAGCTCAGCGGGTCCAGAGTGTGGGGGTGTTTTGGACTCAGATCTCCGCCTGGATCGACAGGTGGAGGGGGTGGTGAAGGCCGCCTTCCGCTAATTGTATCTAGTGCGGAATCTGTGTCCATATGTCTTCGGACCGGACCTGGACTCCCTCATCCATGCCTTCATTACCTCGAGGCTGGACTACTGTAATGCGCTCTATGTGGGGCTGCCCTTGTTCCTGGTCCGGAGGCTGCAGCTAGTGCAGAATGCGGCGGCTCAGCTCCTGATGGGGTCGGGTCATCGGGAGCATATAACACCTGTGCTCTGGACTCTGCACTGGCTGCCAATAGTGTGCCGAGCCAGGTTCAAGGTATTGGTCTATAAGGCCCTTCACGGTCTGGGCCCCTCCTACCTCAGGGACTGCCTCACCCTCCGCGTCCCAGAGCAGCTCCTTCGATCTGCCGGGGGTGCCTTCTTGGAGGTCCCCCGTGTTAAGTGAGGGGCCACAATGGAGAGGGCATTCTCGGTGGCCGGGCCGTGTCTTTGGAATTCCTTCATGGAGGAAGCTCACCTGGCCCCAAGCCTTTTGACATTCCGGCGGGCTTGTAAAACCTGGCTGTTCGCCCAGGCCTTTGGGGTGGAGGGGGGGGACTCAGGGTTTTGGCTCTCCCCTACCTTTTATTTTTATTTTTATTAATTTTGTTTCCCAATCCTGTTTTAGCTTTAAAATATTGTGGTGTTTTAAAAAATGTTTCTATGGAATGTTTTTATGAAATTGTACGTCGCCCCAAGATGCTGTAGGCATGGGGGGGGGGACACTCAAAAATGCTTAAAATAAATAAATATAAATAAATAAGATAGCAACTTTGGCTAAAGCCCCACATGACGGCCGGGCTGTCGCATTCTGGGATGTCCTGGGACGTGGCACCTTGGGCAGACAGGGTACACCTGCTGGAGCACAGAACAAACATGCCCTTGGCTGGGCCGACGGCAGCACAGCCCAGGGGCAGGGAGAACGGGGAAGGTGACGCTGGGCACCCCCACCCTGTGCCCAGGGCCCTGCTTCCTGCCACGACAGGCAGTCATGGCGGCCAATGACGCCTGCCATGGCAGCCGGCCATGGCAGAGACAGTCCAGGCCAGCAGCCTAGCTGAAAGCCAGATGTGCAGGTTCTGAGATGGCCCACTTTGTCCCTGTCCAGCAGGCCCTAGCCCGGGGCTGTTACCTTGGCTGGTTGCAGAGATGAGAGCCTAGGCTAGCTGCCAGGACAACCTGGGATACCCCAGGTCAATGTCTGGTGGCCTGGGACCATATGCGACAGTGACCCATGGGACAAAGTGGGCCTAAGCAGGCATGTCTGGTTTTACCCATTGTTTTAAGCCCCAGATTTGAGCTCTCAACCTTTTGTGAAAGCTAGTCTTGACTTTTTTATACTGATCTCTAGCACAATACACTGCTTGGTAACAAGAAAACCATTTCTCCTTAGCCTAATTGCAAACTGTTGAAAATCAAACTTTACACGAGAAGACGTTTTCATGATCTATATCTTTTATGTAGAAAACGGAAGTTTTCAGAAGACTGCTTGACTGTAGGCTATGCATAAGGTACGTGTACAGTTCCGAAAATGGAATTCACAATTGCAGACTGCCATCCTTGGGAACAGATGAAAAGCCTGATAGTCATTGGGCATCAAGTAGGATTCTGGCAAAGCAATGGCAGGGCGGTTAGGTTTGACAACTAACAACATGTTAAAGGTTTGACAGAGTAAGAACTTACATGCAGTGTCAATCATCCTCTGGGTGCCACTTCAGATTCATCTTTTCCCAGGAGGACACCCATCCCCACTGGCATCCAAAATATAGCTATCAATTTCACTAAGTCAAGGACAGAAAACATTGGATCTAACAGAGTGTAGGATGTGTACAGCAGTTTCTGTGTTGCCTATAAAAGCCACGAATGTGACAGAAAAGTATGGCTTTGAGATGGCATTATCTCTTCCCTGAAGGGAAATCTTCACAAAGGTAGACAAATGAGAGAGCAGTAAGCGGGACTGAGGGAACCAGCCCTCCTTTCTGATTCTTTTTCATACAGTGAATGGAGATGCGGAGTAAAGAACAGTGTCCAGATGGCCATTGAGGTACATTAATAAGTAATACATTTGATTTATATCCCACCCTGCCCCAAAAAGCATTCAGAGCAGCTTGCAACATTGGGCTCTTCTGTCTAAGGATCTCAAAGTACTTCTAAAAGAAGTGGAGAAAGATTGTAGCTCCCTTTTACAAATGGGTGAGTTGAGGCACAGGGAGGGTATCAGTTGCCAAAGTCCCACAACAAGTCAGTATCGGCACCTGGAACAGAGACTGATTCTTAGGGCATGTTCACACGAATGTAGGGTTGCCATAGAGGGAAATCTTTAGAGGGAACTTTATTTATTTAATACGTTTGTATCCTGTCACTGGCAGTCTGGAACGACTTACAATAATAAAAATGCACAACAATACAATAAATAGTTAAAACAATTCAATCAATAATGCACCTGTAACCTGTATATCTCATATACCAATGCAGCCGTGCTACCTGTATATCTCATAAGTATTCTCTAAAAATCTGCCTATTTGACAACCCTACATGAGTGTCTTCTCTTGCTTTTTAAATTTCTTCTATGAGAGGTAACAATTGTGCCTTGTGGTTTTTCACATGTTACTTCCTCCCCTTTCCCTACTGCCAATTTTGCCTCCTGTATTGCCCCTGCCACTGCTTGCAGTCCCATGGTGACTGGTTTTGGTCTCTGTGAAGCTGGCACCTGAAAGTGGAAAGTGTCTGTTCTCGCATCAGAAATGTACAAAACAAAAGGGAAATAGTACAATTGTTAAACCTTGGTTTGTGCCTTCACACTTGCCAAGGGATCCTACAACCTAATGAATTAATATTATTATAAAAACAAAACTGGTGGAAACAGGAATGAGTGGTTCCCCCCCCCCGAGAATATGCCTTTAGTTCCGTGTTCTCGTCTCTGCTTTCTGCCTGAGCTTGAAAGGTTCGGGCTCTTCCGCTTGAAGAAGAGACGATTGAGAGAGGATATGATAGAAGTTTGACTTGTTCCACACCCCTCATGATTTTGTAAAGAGGGAGCAGCTGTTTACTCTTTCTAAACCATACTAGAACTAGGGGGCATTCATGAAACTAACTGGTAGCAGATTTGAAACAAACAAAAGGAAGTACTTTTTCACTTTGAGTACAATTAACTTGTTGAATTTGTTCAGAGGATATTGTTAAGGCCAGTGGCCTAGCTGGGTTTAAACGGAGACTGGATAAGCCCTTGGAGCATTAGGTCCCCAAAAATGTCCATTTGTCAAGTTGGTCGGGGGATGTAATATTTGACTGTCAGGAGCTGGAAATAAATAGCAGGGCATGGGTCATTCCATTATGACCTGTTGTGTATGTCTGTGAAGCGACCGAAGGTGGCCACTGTTGGAGACAGAATGCCAAGCACAATGGACCATTTGTCTGACCCAGTATGGCACTTCCTATGTTCTTAAGTTATCTGGTGCGGCCTTCTTTCAGATTTCAATTTTCAGCCAAAATTCTGGACTTGTAAGACCTGGGTTCCATTCTTGGCTCAGACACAGACTTTGTCTGGCCTCAGGCCTACAGCGTGCCTTGGTTTCCTCTATAGAAAAGGTGGGTAATGCTTCCCTACCTCACAGAAGTGTTTTGTAAGGATAAGATAGATGATTGCAAGACCGATATAAGCTTACTTGAATACTATAGAAACTGGGTGTGGTTTCCATGTTGGTTCCAAAGGAAAGAAATGGAGACTTTGAACGCAGCCACACAATGCACTTACTAGACGTATTTACACGTGCAGTGCCTCATGTGCCTGGCAGCAGAGAGAGATTCCCCTCCCCACCACATGGTGGGACAGGCAGCTGGCTGCTAAGCTCTGCGTCCTTGGAAGAAGGCCAGGGACGTAGTGCATAGCAGCTTTACCCAAAGTGGGGTAAGGCTGTCCAAGGCACGGTAGCATGCTGTCACTCATGTGCTTGATTCCGATCTGTCCTGCTGCTCAGCGTGGTCTGCGGTAGGCCTTTGAGTGGCGAGTGCTAACTCCAGTCCCACATGGTCATGTCGTGGCTGGGGACGGGATAGTGGGTGGGCTGGGGGTGAGGAATGGGGCAGGGCGGGGTGTCTGCTCATGTGGTTGGCACTTTAGCATGCCATGGGGCATGGCAGGTCAGTGGACAGTGGCCTGCTCTCCCTGCTGCCACGGGATGGGGCAGACCATCTGTCCTGTACCCCGCACTGGCCTGGCGTGTGGCAGCAGTGATTGCCCACCATGGGATGCGCGGGGATCAAGCCCGTGGCAGCTCATGTGGAGGCACCGAAGGTAGTTTAAATGACATGTTGTTTTATTGGACCAACTTCTGTTGGTGGGAATACACAAGCTTTCAGGTCACACAGGGCCCTTCCTTAGGCTTATAGCGTAGCCAGCATGGCAACCACACTCTCTCACTAGACTGCAGTGGAAGATATCGAAATGGCGATGCTATAAACCTAAGGCAGGGCCCTGCATGGGTGGAAAGCTTTCATATTCTCACCAACAGAAGTTGGTCTAATAGAAGATATTATCCGAACTACTTTGTCTCCATCTCATTGAATACAATACACAACACAACAGTTCTAAGTCCAGGAAAGCATTTGGTGTTTTTCTTTTTAGGCATTTTAAAAACCAATTCAGAAACTAATAAGGTCTTGCAACTATGTAGGAGCAAGGTTAGATGTACCGAATGTCTCACTCATCTAGGTTTATCTACAGCTCCAGATTTGCACGCCTAACACATACAAACATCTGTGCACAAGTATGAAAGAGGAGAATAACCTTGGGAGGTGGACAGACGCTGGAAACTAAGCACACTGGTGATCCATGTGGAATGCTTCAAGGAAGCTGTTTGCCAGTTTCTGCCCACTTGGATGCAAGATTAGTTATATGCCTTTCTTTTGCATCTTTACGACTTTCCCTCCTATCCTTTAAAGTTTTCTAATATCAGGTTGGGGCTGGAGAGAATTTACTTATTAACATGTTAGTGATTCCTCATCTTGATATTTAAGCAATACCCCCTTCTTACATGCCTTTAGATTTGGAATTGGCACCCCTTCAAACATTTAGTTATGCCAGAGTACAATGTGCTTCCAGCGGAAGTCCCTTAATGTTCTCCCTCACTTTGGATCTGATTCTTTCTTCTTTCAAGACTCCTTCAGACAATAGTAGGCCCTTTGGGTGCCAATGAATGTAAACTTAAGCTCTCTCGGAGGTATTGTAGTTTGACAGCAGACAGCAGCCTTTTTCTTTTCAGAAACACCTTTTTGAAAAATTCAGAAAACGAAATGTGGACTGGAGAATTTCTTCTACAATAGCTAGGGGCAGCTCCACTATACAGGCTTATATTGTTCAGGCTTGTCAACTCACATAATTTCTGATGTCTCGTTTGAGCTCAAGCTTTTGAAATCTTGAGACTTCTAGTTTCCACTTTGGGGGAGGGAGCAAGATTCTAGCCATTATCACTAGAAAGGAAAAGTTATCCATAAGACTTGTATGTGTTCAAAGAGCTCAGAAACCAAAAGACGACTACAAGCAAAAGTACACTTTTTCAAATCCATGATCTTCAAACCAGTTTTGTGATTGCTGAACATTTGGAGTTGACAGGTGCTATTGTGGTGGCTTCTGGTGTGGCTAAAATACTGAGAATTGAACTGGGGATCTAGAGAGCTAACAACACACATCTTTACAACCAGAGTTAATGACCCAGTCTTGGTAGCCTGGCTGTAACCTCTAAGAAGAGAGGGGACAGCTTGGTTATCACCTTCAGTGGGTTACACTTGCGAACCCAAGTTCACTGCATTCCCCCTCCCATTTCTACCAAATCGGAAAACGCAGTGGCCACAGGTCCCTGGTATTGAAAACATAAGAGAGATAAACCAAGGAAACTCTTCCATCCAGGTGTTCAGAATGGTGTGAGCACAAACAGGTGCCTCATTTTGGACACAATTACTGTGATTCCAATGTGCAGTTGTAGTAAATAAATGCAAAAACCATTTGGCTGTAACGAGTTATCCATGTGATCAGTGAACGTATGCATGGTAGCAGTAACTAGTCTGGGGCTGATTCCATGCCCTGCTGCGTGTGCCATGCATATCCCGCATGCGCGCACACCGCTATAGGGATTGCATTGAGTCATGTGGATCCCACACGGATCCCGCTTAGGACTGCAGCCATGTCTACAAACTGATCATCCTGCCTGCATTTATGTAACTTTGAAATAAATCAACCATTTTTAGGCATTCTTTATGTGACGCGTGATAGTAGGGAATGCCTGAAGTGGAGGTCATGTCTGTCTGTGACCCTGTATCATCTCTGGGACTACACCAGTCCAATATGCCCACCCCCATGTTTGTGGGTTGGAGGGTTCCAGAGATATGAGGGTGTACTGGTTTCAGAGCTATTACTGATCCCTGCCTAGTCATGTCGCAATGGGTGTGATGTCACAGTGGGCCTTAGTGCTATGTGCCAGAGTGACCAGAGGGCAGCGGGGGCTGGGTGGGAGGGACTAGACAAGCGGGAGCCGAAGGGGGAGGGAATAGGCTTGCAGGGGCCAAGGCGGGGGGGGGG
>QEPC01013085.1:276548-300434 GCA_003113815.1 Sphenodon punctatus | reverse complement strand
TTTATGCCCCCGCTACTTCCGGGTGGGGGGGAGGGGACAGGACAGCCCACGTGGCTGCCCTCTGCGTTCTCCCCCCTAACCCCCAACCTCACTGTTAGGTGTTTTTTCTCCCTGCAGGTGTCCGGCGGGGATGAAGAGCAGCGGCGGCGGCCCCAGCAGCGGGACTCAGTGGCGGCGGTGGCGGTGAGGCGAGCAGAGCTCCAGAGCCCCCCCCGCAGCAGCAACAAAGCAGGTAGGTGGTAGAGGTGTTCCCCCTGCAGGCTTCTGCGGCTCAGCCGCTGTCCCTGGGGCTTTATGCCCCCGCTACTTCCGGGTGGGGGGGAGGGGACAGGACAGCCCACGTGGCTGCCCTCTGCGTTCCCCCTCCTAACCCCCAACCTCACTGTTAGGTGTTTTTTCTCCCCGCAGGTGTCCGGCGGGGATGAAGAGCGGCGGCGGTGGCCCCAGCAGCGGGAATCAGCGGCGGCAACGGCGGCGGTGGTGGTGAGGCGAGCGGAGCTCCAGAGCCCCCCCACAGCAGCAACAAAGCAGGTAGGTGGTAGAGGTGTTCCCCCTGCAGGCTTTGGTTCGGGGTAGGGTTGTGGGGGGCGTTGAATGTTTGGATGGTGGAATTGGGTGGGTTTTGTGCGGGGTTGTGGGGTTTTGGGGTTGTTTTTGTCTTTTGCTGTTTTTATGGATTTTAATATGCTTTTATATATGTCTTATGTAATATTTATATTTTATTTGTAAGCTTCCCTGACCTTTTTTTTAGGGAAGGGTGGGATAAAAATTTAAATAAATAAATATTTATTTATTAAAAATAAGTAGTAGTATTTTTATTGTTTTGGCCAAAGCCGTAACAAGTAAATAATAATAGTGGGGGTAGAGGCCTTCCCCATTTGACTATTCCAGAACTCCTGGGGATTGACCATTTCCAAACCCTGTAGGGTAGAGATCAGTGTTACGTTGGCCCTAATTTACGTTTAGCTGGAGACCTTCTTGCCACGTTGGCCACCGGTGTCGGCTTTGGAAGTAGCTGAAATTGTTAAATCCTTCAAGAGCAGAAAGGCTCCGGGACCGGATCTGGTAACAATCGAATTGATCAGTCGTTCTCTAGATTGGTGGGCCCCAATGCTGGCCTCCCTTTTTACTGCCATAAACAATTCTGGCAAAATCCCCCTTAAATGGGGGAAAGCGGTAGTAGTTCCCATTTTTTAAAAGGGAGATCGCTCTATGCCAGCAAACTATAGGCCAATTAGCCTGCTCTGTACCACCAGCAAGATATATGACAAATGGCTGTTGGGGAAGTTGAATAGCTGGATAGAGGAAAACCAGGTCCTGGCCCTGGAACAGGCTGGATTCCAGGGTGGGTGCTCCACCACTGAGCATTGTCTTGTTCTTCAGCACTTAATAGACAAGTATGTTGCCAAGAATGGGAAGCTGTTCGTATCCCTTCTTGGACCTCCGAGCCGCTTTCGACCTTGTGAACAGGGCTATTCTGTGGGAAAAGCTGGGTCTCCTGGGCATGAATGGGCGCCTGCTCTTCCTTCTCCAACAGCTACATGACAACACATCTCTCTCAGTGAAGATGGGTCTATCTGGCCACCTGACAGCAGAAATCTTGACGCTGACAGGAGTCAGGCAGGGATGTGTGCTGGAACCAGTTTTATTTAATCTCTTTATAAATAGAGTGGCCTCTTTATTAGCCTCTCCTGTTTTTTCCCCCCCTAAACTCGCCGATCGTCCGATGGCTGCTATATGCAGATGATATAGCGATAATGTCTCAGAGTAGGGTGGGCTTGAATAGACAGTTATCTTGTTTTGCAGACTTCTGTCACCAAAATAGACTTGAAATTAACTACAATAAATCTAAAGTAGTTCTTTTTTTAAAAATTCGTAAGGTTTACCAGTGGGCTATCGGAGGCCATGGTATCACCCAGGTCAAAACATTTCCATATCTAGGCCTACTTTTTTCAGCATCAGGCGCTTGGAAAGGCCACTTGGAGAGGGCTTTATCAGCTGCCCGGGGTTCCAATGTATCCCTGGGCACACTTTTCAGTAATTCTGGAAGGAGGGCATTAGCTCCCGCAATTAAAGTTCTGAACACCAGAGTGTGGGCTCAGCTGCTCTATGGGGCAGAGGTTTGGACCCCTTATGTTATATCGAAGTTGGGGAAACTAGACAGTGTCCAAACACATTTTTTCCAGCAGTTGTTGAGGATACCTAGCACCATGTCTTTTGCAGCCATTAGGCAGGAGGTTGGTCAGGTTGGGTGGTCCACTAAGGCTTGGATGGCTGTCCTGCGATTCTGGCTAAAGTCGATCATAACCCCTGGTAAGGGCTTGATGCCCTTTTGGTCCAAAGACGCTTTTAAGAGCCCTTGGCAGAAGGCTGCTGAGCTCTTTCTGCAGCAGCTGGGGTTCCACCCAGATTACTGGTCTGGGAAGGAGCTGGCAGCGGCGTTGAAAGAGCTAACCCAAAGGTTAGAGGACAAGGAGCTACAGGAGGAGTCGGCAGCGATTCGTGCTTCGCACCATTTGGTGGACTGCCTTCCTTTTATTAGAGCTAGACCTGACACAGCTGCTTATTTGCTGTCCTCCATCCCGCAGAGGGGTAAATATCTTTTCTTGTGCATGCGAGTAAATGCTCTTCCCACTGCAGTACTGGAGGGTCGACTCCATGCAGTCGATTTTGCGGATCGCACCTGCCCTTTTGATCGGCAACATGTGGAATCTGTCTCCCATGTACTGTTCCAATGTCATCGCTATGATATAATCTGTTTAAAATATCTTGCTACCTTTCTCCAGAAATTCCCAGGCCGCACGGAGCACAACTTATGTATTTTGGCATTGGCAGATATAGATTCTTCTATTACAGCAGCTGTCTCACAGTTTCTGATTGAGGTAATAAATCTGTGTATGCTTTTTCTCCAGTTCAGGCAACCTTTGAGCGAGGATATTTGAATGATGGCACATTTCCCCCCTGTTATGTATTTTCTTGAGTTATGTGTTATACACATTTATTTCTTGGGAAGGTTTTTATTATTGTTTGTATGTCTTTATATTTATATCTTTAGTTTCTGTTCATTTATTGGCTTCTGCCGCAAATAAATAAATAAATAAATAAATAAATAAATAAATAAATAAAAAGTAAATAATAAATACAAAGTAAGTACAGGGTAAACACAAAATTGTACAACATATACATGAAAAGGTTCCCAGCATATAACATATAAAAACCTCAGTACCAATACCCAGGTAACTACCCGGTCTCAAATAAATAAACAACAACATAATCATCTAAGCGTAGTAAACTAATTAACAAGAGAACATACATAATTCTGAATCTGTCCAGGGGATCCACTGAAGGTCGGTTGGCTAAGACACCCAATCATCAGGGCTTGAAAGGGATATCACTAAGGTTAGAAGGAAAAGCTAAAACCAACCTAAACAATAGCCACAGCAACTGCCAAATCAAGGCTAGAAAATCTGCCTTTTGGCAAGCAAAACAGATACACAAAATTTTGCTACTGCTTTGAAATCTCTGGGTCTTGGCACCCTAGGAGTTTCAATAAGAGAATATCCTCTGAATAGACAATAAATTTCCCATCTAAAGCATCAAAGAGTCTTCTACGAGCTGCAGCATACGCAGGACAAAAGAAAAATATGTGGGAGCGATCTGCCACTGACTGGGTACTGCAGTTTTGACAAAACCGGAGCTCTCTGGGGGTACCACTATATCTACCCTCCAACATAGCAGAGGGGAAGGTATTAAAGTAGAATGATGTCAGGGCTTGCCTAAGGTGCCAATCTTCCCATTGATATGAATAAAATAGGAGATTGGATGCCAGTTTAATTTGGAGAAAATTGGGAGATACTTTTTGGGAACGAAGAGCTGCTTCTTCCCGCTGCAATTCCTGGTCACATACTCTTTTGGTAATTAGTGTAGAAACTACCTTGACACCCAAATGGGAAAGAGTCTCTTTAGAATACCCAAGTCTGTTCACTTCACCTTCCACCAATTTGGCCCGTGGATGGAATGCTTCTTTCCCCCAAGCTAAATTAAGCAGGGATTTCACTTCCGGGCAATATAATACAGATTTTATCCAGGATGTAATTATATGGAGAAGAGCCAACGATCTCAGGGAGGAGAACAGGGTTTCTACCCTCAGAAGAACCTGCGGGGTGCCCCTATGGGCACCAGGGACTGTCCGAAGAAAAGAGTTCTGCACTTTCTCCAAATCATTTAAATACTGCAGGCCCCATACAGGTATGGCATAAAGGAACTGGGCCACAGCTTTAGCTTGAAAAAGACAATGCTGGTTCTGTTAACCTGCCACCTTGGGTGAAAAAGAAACTCTGTATTGAGCAATAGGTTCTTCACATAAGACTTATGGCAGCATCAATCATAATGGAGTTTCCATCTCCCAGAGGCAGCAAAAAGAATCCCCAGATATTTATACTGCAGTGTTGCACTTGCTCAGTCTCATTGTTCCCCATAAACCACCGATGTTTTTTCCGGCTCTTGCCCACGACCAGCATCTTTGTCTTGGAATAATTAACAGTCAGATATTCCAACTGACAAAAGAGATTGAACCTCTCCATGCTACGACGAATGTCCACTTGAGAACATGAGATTAGTACTGTGTCGTCGGCATACAACATAATCCAAATGTATCTATCTCCAAGAAGGGGAGGGTGTAGTCCCTCAATATCCATACATTTCAGGACATTGTTGAGATAGAAGTTAAAAAGAGCCGGCGCCAGGATGCAGCCCTGTCTTACCCCACGCTTCACAGGGATCTCTCTCGTCAGAAGATGGTTCCTATTATATCTAACATGGAGTGTGTTGTTGGAGTGCAACTTAATTATCAAATAAAGAAGTCTTAGATCAATAGAAGTGTTATTTAATTGGAACCACGGCTTTTCCCTACTTATCAAATTGAAAGCTGATGACAAATCAATAAAACACAGGAAAAGGGAGGGATTACTATGGGCCTGGGCAAACTTGGATATTAACTGAGCAAGGACAAAGGCATGATCGACTGTCCCTCCTGGAATCCTGCCTGCTCTGGCTCCAAAATACAGTTGACCTTTAGCCAATGTTGGAATTTTATGAGAAGAAATTTTGCATAAAGCTTGCCCACGACTGATAACAAACTAATTGGTCTGTAATTTTGTAGCAGATGTGGATCCCCTTTTTTGAAGATTGGAACTACTATACTTTGAAGCCAACATTTTGGCATATTCCCTGTCAGATTAATATAGGATAATAAAGGGGCCAAAATATCTGCCACCAATCAGGATCTGATTTGAGCATATCTGGAGTAATATAATCTCCCCTGGGGGCTTTCCCTTGCTTAAGACCAGATATCAGTTCTTTCACTTCAATATGAGTGACAGCTGGCAATTTTTGAAACTTTTATACACCATGATTCCTTGTATCTTAGAACCAGGATCTGAGAAGAGGGTACAAAAGCGAAGTTCCCACACTTCAGGCAACAGTTCTGGTAGTCTGGAATCTGAATGGTTAGCATAAATTTTTAAAATCAATTTCCAAAATTGACTCCAAGTTCTTTTCTGAGAGTCCAATTTCTTGGCTGCCAACAATGTTTTATTTTGTTTCTGAATATTTATCACACCTTCAATATTCTCTCTAGTTCGATTAGTTTTCTGGATTCTAGCTAAATGCCGACATTTAGATCGAAGATTATGACAGTCCCCATCGAACCAAGACAGACAACCTCCAGCAGTCAGGGGTCCCTTTTTCTGGTCCGTAAGAAGAGGATGTTAATAGATCAATGAACTGCTCAAACCACAGAACAAGATCAGCGCCGTCAGCCACAATTTTTAAAATTAAATTGCTAATTACCTGAGAGCCGCAGAACGCAGAAAAAGCTATTCCCAGCTCACGTGACCATTTTTGTGTGTGTCTCATATGTCCCTTTCCTTGTAAATCTTTCCTCTCTATCCTCTATGGGTTTGTTCTGTAGCTGTAAATCATCGAACACCAAAACCAGTGGGAGGTGGTCCGACAAAAAATTAGGGACTACATGCAATTCTCTCATGATATGAAGGAAGGATGTAGAGGTCATCAAATAATCTATTACGCTACCCCCCCCTTCCCCCCAGATGCGCAATGCATAAAATTGCCTTCAAGATTCCCAGGCAAGAGTCCATTTAGGATCACTAAATTATTAAAAATAAATAAATATTCAGTAAATGAAGAATAGGGTTCATTTCCAAGGCCCTTTTAACATGGGCAGCAGTGGGTCGCGGGATGGGTGTGCTGCCGCGGTGGGTGTGCACCTGTTCTCACAGGCACACACCCATCTACACCCACAGAGCCTCCTTTGGTTTGTTGGATGGCTCCATGGGTGGGTGGAGGTGGGTGTTGCATGGGAGTGTGCACGTACGCACCCCCACCCACCGCCCATGCTGTTCGCACAGACATATCCATCCCCCACCCCCACCGCTGCGGCATTTATACAGACGCACCCCCCCCCCACACGCACACACACACACCTGCCCGCACACCTAGCGGGGGGTGGGGATGGCATCCGTGTAAAAATGGCCCAAGCTCTGGTCCAGGAGTTGTGACTTCTGGGGAAGGAGGTATGGCTCATGGGACAGGTTTGGGCCCTGGCAAGTCAATTTTTTTGTACAAATTAAGCCCTGACTAGAGCGTATTGCATTCCTACCACAACGCATGTTGAGCTTTGACTTCAGCTGCGTGTTTGTGTCTGTTGGATAGAGGGAATGTAGTGATACCACACCCTTAGGCAATGTATGAAGTGTGCCTGGCAGTGACAGCTTTGAGACGAAAGAATGACTTTGTTTGTCTGCATGTCAAAGTGCAGAAGGCAATGATTTCAGCGTGTGTCCTTGCGACTGCATAAAGCTGACTGAGGGGAATGAAATTCCAAATCGAGACTTACAAGTGCTGCTTTCAGTGTATTGGGGTCCACTGCCAAATTCATTAATATCTCTCCATCCCTCTTTTAAAAAAAGAAAAAAAAATGTGATGGTGCGAATTCTATTTTTTATGACTCAGCTAATGATTGACACAGAAAAGCGCATGTAGGATTTGTTCATGTAGCTAACTCTTGGGAAGTGTCTTCCTCTAACTCTTTCCAGTTGGAAGGCTCACTTACCACTTGCACATCCCACAATCGTGCGTGCTTTCATGGGAATGGTGTGTGGAAAATCTGTTGTCCACTTGTATGGATAACACCTTGAATACTGTATGTAGCTCTAGTCGCCCCATCTCAAGAATGATATAATAGAACTGGAAAAGGTTCAGAGAAGGGCGACAAGGTTTAGGATGATAGAAGGGATGGATCAACTTCCATACGAGGAGAAGCTCAACAGGTTAGGGCTTTTTTTTTAGCTTGGAGAAGAGGCGATTAAGGGGGATACGTATGATAGAAATCGTGAGTGGTGGGGAGAAAGTAAATACGGAACTGTTGTTTGCCCTTTCTGACAATAAGAGAACACTCAGGGGACCCTCTCTGAAGTTAAATGGCAGCAGTTTCAAAACAAACAAAAGCAAGTACCTTTTCATGCAGTGGACAATGCAGTTGTGGGGAGCTCCTTGCTAGAGGAGGCTGTGAAAGGCAGCAACATAACTAGCTTCAAAAGGAAATTGGATAAATTCTTAGAGGATAGAGCCATAAATGCCTACTAGTTGAGACTTAAACTCCTGGCTACTAGTAGTTGAGAGTGATTACTAGGAGGAGATGAGTCACATCTATATGTCCTGTACATGTACTTCTCTGAGCTACCGGAGCTGGAGACAGAATGCTGGGCTAGATGGACTGCTGGCCTGACCGGGTATGGTGGTACTTATATGCGAGCAGAGTTGCACAAATCTGGTCTTTTGAGAGTAAACTCGCCATTTGCTCCAGAAAAATATTATTGAGACACCATAAGTTCCCATATGACTTATCCGAGCCATATGAACACACGCCACCATACCCCGCAAAGGGTGAAGGCAGCGGGTGACAACATAAAGCTAACCAGAGCTAATTGTCTTCCTCACTGATTTCCTTCCAGGATCCCACACCCCTGCTCCCCAGCCATCCCTATGCCGAGATCATCCTAGGCAAAAGAGAAATTGGAGGCTTGTAACCTACCCTGGACTGGAGACAAATGCTGTTTTGGACTTGGGGGATAAGTAAATTTCCAAGGTCTGGGGGTCCTCTTATAGGTAGGGCCATTACAGACAGGGCTGTGTGATGTGCTGGAAGATGTATTCCTTTGGCACTTGTTGTCTAGGAGTTAAGCCTCTGAAGCCAACAAATTGGTTTCTTGTTTAAGGAACAATGGAGAGCAAAAGGCATGCAAAATTTAGTAAGAGCTGAGACACAAAGTATTGTTTAATCTTTTTAAAGTACTTAAGGAAATCCAGTCTTTCTGAGAAATGGCATCTCTCCTGGAATGTTTACACTGATCATCCAATATCATGTAAAAACATAGTTTGCAAGGAGCTGCATCTTCATTGCTGAGCATACTGTTGATGGATAAGTTGTTCTGTGTTTAAACTATGTGCCTTTAATTTGGTAACTTTGTAAACAAACTTCAAAGTTCTATTCTTTACAGACAACAGTGCAATAAGTCTGAGGTTGCATACAACGTACATCTCTGCTGCTCTGATAATACCTACCTCTTATCTTGTGCTTCTCATTTGTAGATCTCAGACGTTTACAAAGCAGTTTACAAAGAGGGCATGCTTTGCCAATCAATTCCATTGAAATGATGGGGAAAGGATAGTACAGGCAAGGGATGAGACTTTCCCAAGGTCCATGGCAGAACTCGGAATAGAACTTGGGTTCTCTGAGTTCCACCCTCATGCCCTAGCTGTTTGTCAGCACTGTTGACAAACACTGTTTGACCCCAACACTGTTATGATGAACATCTTTTGAAATTTTTAATAACTCTGGGGAAAATTGGAGATTCTGAAACATGTCTACCTAGCACCATGCCAAGGGTGTTCCAGGTCCAGTTCAAACACTCAAATCTGGATCCCCCTCCCACTGCAGGAAAAAGCAGCAACATTTTCAAAATGTATATGAAATTTCACACCAATTTTTTTAAAAAATTTGGTTGACTTTCCCTAGCTCTAATTAAGCCACTGATTTGCTTCTACCCCTCTTACCTGTGACTGAGTAGAATCTACAATAATGGTGATACAGTTTAGAATGGCCGATATCAGTCTAAGTTATTCATTATTTTAAAAAAAAATTGTTATAAGAACATAATGCTTCTGGAAAAATGTTCTCAATTGCTTATAATTAACAAATGATTTTCAATCGTTAGTTCATGTAAGATTGGTAAAAATCAAATGTTCGGCCAGCATGGCATGACCCAACCTGGGCTGGGTTGAAAAGCCGTAGTGGACACGGTCTGGACTGGGTCAGGGCACTGAACAGACACGCCCATGGCCAGGGTGGGTGAGAAGCATGCCCCCTGCTATGACAGGTCACCTTGACGATCAGTGTCAGACAACCATGCCGGCCAGCCAAGGAGGGCCCAACGTGGACCATGTCTGCTGTACCAAACAGACATGAGAGCCCACTGTGGCCTGCTTCAGCTCAGGTGGATGGGCCTTAGCCTGGGCTGTAACTTTGGGGGTTTCCCAAGGTCTGAGCCCAGGCTAGCCCCCGACACAGCTTGGGGCAGTCCTGGGCCAACATCGGGTGGTGCCTGTACAAACATGCAGGCAAGGTCCGGGCCACACCATGACAAAACGGGCCGCTGACGCATCTGTTTTTAGTGAAAAGAAGGAACAATTGTGTCTTTAAAAAGCAGGTTCTTCCCCTTACAGGCCCCGGCCTGGTTTCAACATGCACCCACCTTTTGCACAGCCCTGTGTCTAGCAGATCTTGAGCCTGAGTTCACAACAGCAGTGGGCTTCCCCTTGCATGATTAAAAACACTTTTCCAGATTTGAAAACCCAGGTAGCGGAGACCTGACGTTTGATTGGCATTACCTTTTCTTATTTTATGTGACACTAAGGCCATTTTTACACTGACGCCCCCCCCCTCGGTGTTCTGGCAGGTGTTTCGGGCGGGGGGGTGTCCATGTAAATGGCCAGCAGTGGGTGGGTGGGGGGATGGGTGTATGCTGGGTGTGCGCCCGTGGAAACACCACGAGTGGTGGGTGTTTGCATGCTCACTCCCAATGCACACCCACCTACACCCATCACTCACCCATCTCCACCCATGGGGCCCTCCAGAAATCCGGAGGAGTCCCCATGGGTGATGGGTGTGTGTCCGGGTAACTGGACACACACCCACCTCCACCCACCGCGGCCAAACACCAATCCCCACACTCATCTCCGTCCTTGTAAAAATGACCTAAATGCTGACGCACTTGGAGAAGGGCACATTGGGGTGCCCTGAAAATGTAGGTAATTATAATGAGTTACGGCCCTTCAAGGCCATGCCAGAGTGGTGGTTATAATAGATACTTAATGATTGTTGCTTTAGAGGTGTAATGGATACATTTAATTCCCACTTCATTTTGTCTTCAGTTATGTGCAAGGAGATGTTTTAAGCGTCCTGTTCAACTTAAGGGCATGGGGCAATGTATTTACGGGTATAAACGGATGTGCTGAGAAAGCTCTGTCGCTGCACAGAGCCCAACAGAAAGGTGAGAGCCTCTGACGAGGAGTCTGCAGCATCTGTTGGATGGAGTAATATGATTCTACGCTGATTTTTCTATTTTTTAAAGTTGATTTAAATATTGTTGTTTTGGTGGAAGTCTGTAGGCAGAATACACTAATTTTGGAACTTCATTATTTTTTTAATTTCCATTCCCCCCCCTCGCAAAAGCAACTCGGGGAAACTTACAAATTCAAAAATAAAGAAAACAACCACAATAATATAAATATAAATACAAACATATAATAAATAACAGTATAAAACTAAGACTGAAAACCTTTATGGACATTATAAATGCAAATACAAACCTCTAATAAATAACAATATAAAACTAGACTAAAAACTCTGGCTGTGCATAAAGGACATCGTTTTGTGTAGATTGGGGGTAAGTGTGTGTAAATCAGCCCCTGATCAGGGGAATATTTAATCATCTACTCTGTGACGCCCGAGAAGGATTACAAACACACCACGAGTAGGAAGAAGCAAAGGGTGCAGCCAAATGGTTATTCCATTCTGGGCACCATTATTCGACTTTGGGCAATGTTCACATGCAGTGCAATGGCTCGTATCTCCTGTGGCTGCCAAATGTTCACCCAGCCTGGGGCCCGCAGCCAGCTGCTAGGAAATGCATCTACTGAAAAAGACTAGGGATGCAGTGTGTAGTAAGGTTGCCCAAAGTGGGATAAGGTTGCCCAAAGTGGGTTAACAGGCTGCCTCCCGTGTGGCCAGGTCATGCAGCCCTGCTGCAAGGTGGGGTCTGTGGATCGGGCCTGGAGGATCGTGCTGCTCCTACCCACCTAACAGCTGATTGTGGGTGAAGGGGACTTGGGAAGAGCATGAGCCCTCTTTCCAGCCACCTAATATTTGATTGCGGGGGGTGGAGGTGGAGCACACTCCCCCTTCCCAGGCCCCACTCCTTGCAATCAGCTGTTGGGCAGGTGGATCAGGTGGAGGGGGGCCAGGGAGGAGCCTGTACACTCCTTTGGGCCCCTCCTCCCCAGCTCAGCTGTTCGATGGATGGATCAGAGAAGGGGGGCCCTGGGAGGAGCACACATGCTCCTCCCACCCTCCTAACAGCTGATTGAGGGGAAACTGAGAGGAGCGTGCACACTCTTCTGGGCCCCTCATCCCCCCCGATCAACTGTTGGGCGGGTTGGAAGAGTGTGCGCCTAGGCTTCCCTCCCCTGTGATTAGCTGTTAGGCAAGAGGATAGGAGTGGTCCCCGCTCTTCCCAGGCTTCCCTCCCTTGCAATCAGGGGTTAAGTGCCCCCCCCCCCCAGCAGCTGCCTAGTGGCAGTGGGTCCAATCCTATTGTCAGGAGTCTGGGCATCCAGCCCTGTGTGGCTGTCTGCTCCAAGGCATGGAGGGGCTGGTGATGGCTGCAGGGGTGCAGATCATGTGGCCAGCTCTCGCTGCTGGCTCAGAATGTGGTAACTGCAACTGCCCGCCACGGGGCACATGGGGGATCGGGCCCACCCTAGCTTGGGTACCTGCACTCAAAGTCAGTGTCTTCCGAAACCCAGAGGCCCCTGGTAGCTTCTGTGGGCCAGGAGCTCCTTTTTCCTGCATGAGGCCCTGAGGGTTTTAATAGCTGTTGAAATCTCGTAAAAAACCTGTTTGCAAAATGTAGAAAAATGCAGCAAGTCCAGAAAAACTGGTATTGTTGAGTGCAATTATTCAGAATGTCTGCTCAGCACAAATGAACCTCCCCTAACAAACCACTGCGTGGAAGAAGCTCTAAATGCAACCACTGAGCAAAATGAAAATAGGGCTTGTTAAGAATTGGTGATCTTATTCAAGGGAAGCAATGGCTTAGGTGGAAGATGCACCCTAATTTAAGATTACCTTGCCACAGTTTTAAAAAAAAAAAAATTATTATTTCAGTGGCTTGTGAAAAATATTATTCTTTTGCAGTCACTGGAAGTGCAGAGCAAGGTGCTTCTTCTGGATCATGTGTATTGTCTAGTTCCTTTTGAAAAAATGACAATCATGACTAGTGCGGCTAAGCCACAATAACTTGCTTGTGCCCTTATGTCCTTATAGTTGATCATCATAGTAATAATGCAGACTTGCCAGCCAAACACATCGACAAAGCTGACCTGTTTTTCACAAAGTCTGGCATGATGAGCGCCCTACTTTTGCCAGGATTTTCAAACTCTTGGAAGTGCATCGTGAGCCTGAAATTGTTTATTATAACTGTCAAGTTGCAATGATGCCTGAATTTGGAACTGACCAAATGTGTATCTCTCCTCCATTCTGCACCCCCACCTCCCTGCAGAAGGATCATACTGATTTAAACTGTGAACTTTACAAAGGTTAGTCTTGCAAGAGCGCACACACAAATGTATACTTTGCACGTAAGATTTGTGAGGCTCCACGAGCAAACCTGGAATTCGACCAGTAAAAGGCATAAAAGGCTTTTTGTCGGGATAAAGTTTTAATACGTAACTTCAGTAATTTTGTAAATTAGGCATGCATTTTTGCACAAGTAAATGCAACCTGATATATTTTTTTTCCCTTCAAAATACAGGTTGTTACTTTACTGTTAAATTGGTCAAGTCCTTGTCAGCACAGAGAAGAAGATCCCCTTTGTGCATGTCACTGTCATGCTTTTATGCTGCAGTGCTTACTATGTCCCTATTAGTACTGTAGTAATGATAGTGATGTCCAGGAAAAATTAGCCTACTTACAATCTACCCATTTATATTAGAATTGGAAAACCACGTGTGTATATGTACACTCTCCAATAACAATCATCATCACTTCTTTCAAGGTGGTTCTTAGCAAGGTCAGCTGCCTCTGGCTTTTTGGCTCTCCTTCAAACCAGTCTTGTCAGCAAGAAAAACCATATCAACTTGGAGATTGAAATCAATTGCCCCAGGGATACCAGGTCCGGTTTCTTTTTAATAAGCTAGGATGCGATGTCTTTTACCAGACAGGTAGTTACCACCTACATGAAGGAAGAGTCATTATGGTGGAACCGGAATTATCTTCAAATAAGGCATCAGATAACTCTTAACACATATTGAATCTTCTTTGTTGTACCCATTCACAATTGCTGCTCCTGCAGTGCCTAACTGAGGAAGAGTCAAATGCTGGGCAGCAAGCCAGTACTAGCTCTCTTCTTCCCCCGTTTAAAGAAATGACCATAAAATTTGTTCACATGGTACCTCTAGGAGGATTGCAGGTAGCTGTGGAGGCCGAATCCCTAGTGCTTTCAACAGGATGATCAGCAGTTTTCAATAACTTACGGACATAGTTTTGTGGGAAGTCATGCCTCACAAATCTGTTGGAATTTTCTGAGGGTATAAATAAGCGCGTGGCTAAGGGAGAGCCGGCTGAATATTAGTATATCAGATTGTGTTTGATAAGGTCTCTCATGAGAGACTCTTGAAGAAATTAAATAGTCATAAGAAAGGAGGCAGTGGCCTGTCATGGATCAGTAACTGGATAAAGGATAGGAAGCAAAGAGTAGGACTAAATGGTCAGTTTTCACAATGCGAAGTAGTAAATAGTGGAGCGCCCCAGGGATCTGTACTGGGACCGGTGTTGTTTAATATATTCATTAATGATCTGGGAAAGGAAGTAAAGAGGGAGGTGATCACATCTGCAGATGATGCTAAGCTATTCGGGGTAGTTATGACCAGGGTGGACTGTGTGAAATTAAAAGAGGCGCTTGAAAGACTCGGAGACTGGGCGGCTAGATGACAGATGAAATTTGATGTTGACAAGTGGAAAGTGATGCACATAAAGAAAAACAATCCAAACTATATGTACACAGTGCTGGTTTCTAAATTAGGGGTAACCACTCAGGAAAAGGATCTTGCGGTCGGTGGGCTCAATCCCATGCTACACGAATTGGATCCACGTTGCGGGTACATTGTGCCCTGCAGAAACCGTGAACATGCGCACACAGCATGGGAATGAGCCCATTATAGACAATACCTATTATAGACCCATTGAGCCCATTACATACAATAGACCCATTGAGCCCATTATAGACAATACATTGAAATTCTCAGCTCAGTGTGTGGCAGTATACAAAAAAGCAAACAATGTTAGGAATTATTCAGAAAGGGATAGAGAATAAAACTGAAAGTATTATAATGCTTCTATATAAATCTAAGGTGTGACCACACCTTGAGAACTGTGTGTAGTTCTGTTTGCCCCATCTCAAAAAAGATATAGTAGAACTGGAAAAGGGACAGAGGAGGGCAGTAAAAATGATAAGGGTATGGAACGTCTTCCATATGAGGATAAGCTTGATAGGGTAGGGCTCTTCAGCTTGGAAAAGTGATGACTGAGAGGGTATATGATAGAAGTTTATAAATTCATGAGTGGTGTGGAACATGTAAATAGGGAGCAGTTATTTACCCTCTCAAATAGGTTATTGAGCGGGTGGTGGTGATCCAGCTCCAGGCGCATCTGGACGGCATCAGTTTCCTGGACCCTCTTCAATCTGGGTTCCGTCCCGGCTATGGCACTGAGACAGTGTTAGTGGCCTTGGTCGACGATCTTCGCTGGGAGATGGACGCAGCATGTTCTACATTTCTTATCCTGCTAGATCTCTCGGCCGCTTTTGATACCGTGGACCATGGGTTGCTGTTGAGATGGCTGCGAGCCCTGTGGAGTCTGGACGGGACTGTTTAATGGTTCTGCTCATTCCTCTCAGGGAGAAGCCAACGGGTGGTGTTGGGAGCTGAAACATTTTGCCCCCACGCCTTGACCTGTGGCGTTCCGCAGGGTTCCATCCTGTCTCCTTTATTATTTAATGTATATATGCAGCCCTTGGAGGCGGTTGTGAGAGGGTTCGGAGTGCGATGTCACCAATATGCTGATGATACTCAGCTGTACCTCTCTTTTTCAGCTGATCCAGACCTTGCTGTCTTGTTGCTATCTCAGTGTCTGGAGGCCATGGCAGAGTGGATGTGGCAGAGCAGACTGAAGCTCAACCCTGATAAGACGGAGGTGATGGTGGTGGGGAGGGCGAGGGAGGTGTGGGCCCCCCTGATTGGGGGGGTTTGCCCTCCTATAGCTCAGCAGGTCCGGAATCTGGGGGTGGTTTTGAACTCAGATCGCCGCCTGGATCGACAGGTGGTGGGGGTGGCGAAGGCTGCCTTCCGCTAGTTGTATCTAGTGCAGAGACAGCGTCCATACATCTCCAGGCCGGACCTGGCCTCCCTCATCCATGCCTTCGTTACCTCGAGGCTGGACTACTGTAATGTGCTCTACGTGGGACTGCCCTTGTTCCTGGTCTGGAGGCTGCAGCTAGTGCAGAATGTGGCGGCCCGGCTCCTGACGGGGACGGGTTGTTGGGAGCATATAACACCTGTGCTCGAGCCAGGTTCAAGGTATTGGTGTTGATCTATAAGGCCCTTCACGGTCTGGGCCCCTCGTACCTCAGGCACCGCCTCGCCCTCCATGTCCCAGAACGGCTCCTTTGGTGTGCCGGGGGTGCCTTCTTGGAGATCCCCCGTGTTAAGCGGGGGACCACAATGGAGAGGGCATTCTCATTGGCCGGGCCGCGTCTTTGGAATTCCCTTCCGGAGGACGTTCGCCTAGCCCCAAGACTTTTGACATTCCGGCGGGCTTGTAAAACCTGGATGTTCGCCCAGGCCTTTGTCAGGGAGGGTGGGTTAGAGTTTTAATGCTTCCTACCTTTTATTTCTATTTTATTTTTCCCAACCCTGTTTTGCTTTAAATTGTTGTGTTTTTAAGGGTTTTTAAAAATTGCTATTTTTATGAATGTTTTAGTGAATTGTACGTTGCTCTGGGATGCTGTAGGCTTGAGGGGGTGACTAACAAATGTTTAAAAATAAATTCCATGAAACTACTTGGCAGCAGATTTAAAACAAAGTCTTTTTTTTACGCAGCGCACCATCTACATGTGGAATTTGTTGCCAGAGGGTGTGGTCAAGGCCAGTAGTATAGCTGGGTTTAACAAAGGATTGGATAAGTCCTTGGATTATAGGTCCATTAATGGCTATTAGCTACGTAGGTTGGGGGATGTAACCTCTTACTGTTGGGAGCTGGGAGTGAACAACAGGGAATTGATTGCCCTGTTTTGACACACCCATTTCCCCAAGCTACTGAGATTGGTTACTGTCCAAGTCAGGATGCTGGAGCTCATGGGACCATTGGGCTTATTTAGTATCGCACTACTTATGTTTTCTTTTTTGACCGAAAACTTGAGAACTTACTAGTGCTATCTAAAACTTCCAAAGAAAGAACTGTCGAGGTGATTCTCCAGCCTCTTCTTAGTGTTAATGCCAGGGTTATCATATACTGTTAACCCGGTTTCTCTCTCGGGTATCATCAGGTTTCGATTACCCACCACCCAGTGAGATTGCAGAGCTGAGGAATTCATACAAGGTGCTAATGCAGAAGTACACCTATTTGATACTATAGATAATCCATCGGTTACATTGCTTCCGATGCCTCAACAAAACATGTCCATTATGTAGCATCTCATAGAGAGATAAATTGTGCTATAATGTTACCTTCATCATCGGGAAAGATTTTCAGACTTGCATGGTGAGACTTCAAATAATGATGGCACAGGATCTGTGTTCTTCAGCAGCTCCCAAGTGGCTTCTTACTAGGTGCATTGTCTTTTTTGGCTGTTCTTGTTTGCCTTTGCAATGCTGAAAACGACTCCAGACGGTGTCCCATTCTGAATAGTATGACATTCTCAAAATAAGCTCCGAGTGCCTTGTTAATTGCAATATGGGACACGTGTTTCAGTGCCACAGCAGGATGGAGGGTTGTCAATGGCACTAAAGCAGCTGTTGGCTATGGTTTTAATTGCTGGTCTACCCTCTTGATTAGAGTGGGGGGAAAGCCCTGCTGGGCTGAACCTTAACAGCTCCCTACATGAATAATCCTTTTCTAGGTGCTCTCGTTCATCTGGTTGAGGGGATTGTGGTTCTGTCCTCATTATTGACATTGTTTCGTGTACAAGGTCCGTGTATTGATGCCACTGAAGCTGCACTAATCAGGTTTTCTCGAACAACAAGAACAAGCTGATATACCTGTTGGCTGTCGAACTACAGACATCCTTTGGCTGTCAACCATAGCCACATCAGGTGAGCTGACTGGAATAGAAATCCCCCTTCCTCTGTCCTTGCCAACTAGAGGGGAAGAAATTTGTCGACCCAGTTTCTCAAAGCAGCTGGGTGTACAAAATTGTATTTGCAACTTGTATGTTGTCTTTCTGTGATAGTGTGTGCCAACAGGGGATGATACTGCAATCGTACTGGAGGTAAAACGATCAGTAGTTCTGCTGCCAGTGGTACTTGTTCATTTTCTTATCCACTAGGGACCTTCTTTCTTGGTGAAGCTGCTTTGTCTTTCCTTGTGTCGTCTTGTTGCTAGCGCATTAATCTTTGATACACCTGGCTCCCTTTGATCTGATGCTCCCATTTATCTCAGGCACAGAAAATGTTGTTCAGCAGGATGTCAGCTCCTTTGACCTCCTACTCAGAATACATGTGTCCCACGCACTGCAATACCACACTCATCTTGAATTTGGAGCCTGTGATCTCATAAGATTGAGCAAGGTTGGAATCGGGTAGGATTTTGTGTTGCTTTCATCTTTTGTAGGGCTTTAAGCAATCTGGAAGCCTCACTCTTTCTACTTTGGATTGCATGAATTTTGTAGAAGTTTGCTCAACCACAGTCTGTTCTCTCCCCCCCGCCCTTTCTTCCCTTTGGAACTAATTTAAAATAACTGCTCCCACTATGCAAAGGAGAATTTTGTTCTCATTTTATAGGCCCACCAAGGCTTCCCCTGTAGTCTTTTATAAACCTAGAAAATGCTCAACTACTCAAGTGAGTTTACTGAACTCCCTACCTTTCTGCTACTTTTGGCTGTTTTTGCATGGATGCCCCCCCCCCAGGTGTGTGTGTGGTGAGGGGGGGGCATCTGTGCGAATGGCACAACAGTGGGTGGGAGGATGGATGTCTGCCCATGGAAACTCTACCAGTGGTGGGTGGGGGTAGGTATGTGCTCCTGGCGCACACCCATCACCCACCCACGGAACCATCTGAAAAAACTGAGGAGGCTCCGTGGGTGGAGATGGGCGTGCACCCGTGGGAAAGGGAGCTCACCCACCACCGCCTGCCGCCGGTGCACACCCATCCCCCCCACCCACTGTGTCTGTGCAAAAAAGGCCAAAGTCAGACCCACAAAAGTAAACTGAGATCAGGAACCAGTAGATGGAGATGGTGAGCTCAGGTCCATGGCCCGCAGAGTCCACGTGGAAGGCTGCGTGGGACGCGTGGAAAACCCCGCAAAAAACCCCGACAACAGGAGGGCCATAGAAAGGCTGTGTGTGGAAACCGCACAGATGTCCTGTTTTTTCCGTGCACAGCACAAATGTATTTATTTATTTATTTATTTTATTTATAAAAACTTCATACCCTACCCCTCCTGACACAGCAGCTCGGGGTGGCTTGCGCGCATCTCTTGCTCTGCGCAATGTTTTGAATCGTGTACAATTTTTGAATTTGTTGGGCATTTCACTTGTTCACCTAGTTCAGCCACTATAGCAGTAGGACATTCAGGGCACACTTAAATTTGTCAGTGAGCATAATGCTAACCTCCCTTTCCTCTCATGCCTAATGCCTATTCTTCCTGGTCCATATATAAAACAGAGAGAATGTTAATTTAAAAGAGACGGCTCTTGTGACCATAACAGTGAAATCCTGGCTTCATTGAAGTCCATAGGATCTTTGTCCTTGATTTGACTGGAGCCAGAATTTCCCTCTTAATCTGTCGTGTCCCCTGCAGTGACACTTTTTGCCTGGCTGAAAAAAGCAG
Source organism: Sphenodon punctatus (assembly GCA_003113815.1). Classification (NCBI taxonomy): domain Eukaryota; kingdom Metazoa; phylum Chordata; class Lepidosauria; order Sphenodontia; family Sphenodontidae; genus Sphenodon; species Sphenodon punctatus. The sequence continues at coordinate 280,971 of QEPC01013085.1, read as the reverse complement.
CAGGGCCAAGTCAACACACTTTCCCATCTTTCACACATGTAAAAGCTAAAGCAAACAGATGTAACCTGCAAAGTTGTTGAATACTGTTTGTGAGACTAACCACATGTTTAGCCTGAGGGAGAAAAAGTAGTTGATTATTATTTTTTTCCCCCTTATCCAAAGCAACAGAAGCCTCCTTTTTTCCTGAAGGCAATTTCTAGCTGTTACCCAAGAATGAAAATTGATATTAGTTATAGCTGTACTCAGTTGATCTTAATTTTAGTGAAGCTCCAGGCTAGCATATATGAAAGTATCAGTTTCCTGGATGATAAACTAGTTAAATGCAACAGTTCAGGATTCTGATGAAGTAGCAATGGCTGGTATTTGTTGTTACTTAGCAAAGAACAATTACAATGGTAGTGTGTTAAGAAGCAAGCTTTGGATCCAAACCAAATTGTGTGGGAAAACAAGTCATGCTGCAGAATACATCTATACATATAGCATTTATTTATGCATAAACATTGCTGTGTAATCTAAAAGAGTTAATGTGTAGCAAGCTGGGTGCTAGGGAGAAGAATACAGTGATGTTTTGCTGTTTATGGATTTTATTTTGTTCACCCCTGAAATAAAAGAGATCCAGTTCTATGGAAAATGTCTGTATACTCCACAGTCTAGAAATACTGTTTTGGGGCATTCCTTAAAATTACACAATTTTCAACTGAATATTTAATTTTATGTTTCATGTTCACACACACACAAAATTTGCCCTACTAAACTGTGCCAAGGAGGCTTCAGAGGGAATGGGAATTGTGCTAGGAGACCTGAGTTCTGAGAGATGTCCAGTGTTGTTCTGGGAGAGCCACATCTGTAAAGTGGGGACAATGAGACTTTGTAAGGGTGTTGTGGAGGGGCAGCTGCCTCACCGGGATTACATATGGTGTCTTCGGGTCCACAGGAGCCCTGGGGCTGGAGTGCACGTGGGCTGCTCCTGTGACAGTGGACGCTGTGTGTGTGTGTACACGTGTGTGTGATTGATTGTGTGGATCTCTCCACTTTTTCTAGGAAGCATGGAGGGCAGGTGTGCATAGGACCAGAGGGCAGGTTAGTGCATTTCTCATCCCTCACCCTTCGTACACATAGGACGGGATGGGAAGATGCTCTCTTATGCCCATGAAACACTGGTCACACCACTGCTGTTTCAGCTGCGTTTGCATGTGATAAGTTATCAAACATCCCTTCCCCCACCTTTGCTTTTTAACATTATTATTATTATTATTATTATTATTTATTATAAAATGTTAAAAAGCAAAGGTGGGGAAGGAATGTATTATTATTATTAATTATATAGCACAGCAATGAACCTGGTGCTTTACAGTTATAGAGAGGGTCCCTGTCAGAGTGGGTTTCCAATCTAGGAGAGACCAGAGAGGGGAGATGCAAAGGGAAGGAAACAGAGGGAGAGACAGGGATCCATTCATGAAGTCGCAGGTGCAGGTGCTTAGCTTAGTTATAGGAGCAAGGGGGACCCGGAGTAAATCTGGGAGCAGACTCAGCAAGATCCTGCGAATGTTTTAATCATGTTGAGAAGGTTAGGTTGCAGGATGCAGCAGGTATAATGTGCATTGAAACAAAAATAAAATTAACTTGGAAACCAAGGTTTAACATTCATGAGTATTTCCTCACACACCTTTTTCATTAACATGTGAAGAGATTAATATGGCTGTGAGTCTGCCTGCTAGCAGGAAACCACCAAGGCTGGGGCACTGGAATTCTGGAGGCCGCTAACCACTACACAAGGGACTGGAGGAAATTTCCATGTAGTGGAATTAGGCCGCCGCTGCTCTGTGGATATCTGCAGTGGCTAAAGTCATTGGCGTTTCTCAGTGACAAGAGTATCCGGCTCTACCCACTAAGGCCGCCATGGATTCATCCCTTGAGGGCGAAAGGACCTTCCCAGTCACTCTTGCATTGATTAGTTGGCTTTTTGTATTTCCAGTGCTTTCCTAGCAAGAAAGAACTTAATTGCGACATTATGGGTGGTAACTTTCAAAGCAGGAAGGAGGGAGAATGTGGGAACAGTTAATACACACAATTCTGAACTTGTGTAACAAGTAGCAGAGGTGGGAGAAGTCTCGTGTGAATGCAGTCTATTCGTAGGTGTTTTTAAATACTTTCGAATTTGCGAGTGAGTTATCTTAATTGGGGATGGAGAAACCAGTTTGGAAAATGGGAAGTTCTTCATGCGCTTGAAGCTTGGCATGTGCACAAGCATTTTGCAGGTAAAGGTCACAGTGCACTGGCCAGTACCTCCCAGGATTGTATAGCTTCTCCCATTAGAGAAATCCATTCTGGATCAAGCTGAGATTCTTATATGGCTTTGAAATAAAGCTTGGCTGAAATTTGTAAACTATTTTACATGTTAATCCCACAGAAGAATGTTTACACAGAATATCCCCAAGAACCTCTTGTATTTTATTATGAGAGAGTGAAATAAGAAACGAAAAGGTATCTTGTTAGTGTCTTCAACATTTGTTGTGGGGTAAGAGTCCAGCGTTTGAGGATTTGATGTAAGGTATAGTAACATCTATGAAGTATACGATTCTTAAATGAATTCTGGTTCTCATTATAGTTCTGGAAATATCTGCCATGCAGTTTCATTGGAATATGTTCCACTGGCATATACATAAACATGTAAACACAGTTGATGACCAGAGGGACAGTCAGACTTTAAAAAAATACACATCTATGAAGAAATTTATGTAATGTCTAAACAATATTCTGATAGCAACGGGAAGAACTTGCATTTAAAACAAACATATGCCCCAGCTGATTTCGGGGATGTGGACAAAAAAGCACTCTGGTACTGTAGAGTTTAAACAGATAGAAACATGGGCTCCTGCCCTGTAGAGATTTAAGCATAAGAATAGCCCCCAAAAGGTCTGGTCAGTGAGATTATTCAATCTCAGTGCAGTTATGTTTGTGCATAGGGGCTGGGTGGGGTGGCAATAGGTCAATGTAGAACTGGGGTCAAACAGACCAGAAGGCTAAACAAGACCCCTAGACACAAACACATCAAGCGTGCTTTTGCTGAAACGCCTGTGGTAATGCAAAGTCAGATTGGTACTAGAAAGGAGAATCCAAAACTCATCATTACCTTAATGGGCGCCTTCAGACGCAACAGCAAGGTGAGGTGGATTGTGTATTGACACCATTCTGTGATCCACATTTGCCCCCAATTAGCCCTTGCTACTATTTTCCCCATCCAGGGGCTAATTGGGGTCCTGCCTGCCACTCATGCTGGGAGGTCACCTGGCAGAACTCCCTTGGAATTATGGGTGTTGTAGTCCATGCGGGAAAGCGCTCGGGTCTGCCTGATCCTCTGCTCTGTGCTGCATCTAAACAGCTGATTCTTCGCTGCTCACCCCCCACCCCTTGGGTGCTCCAGGAGAGTGCACGGATGGTGTGCAGCAAGGAATGAGATGTGTGGCGGGGGCGTGGAGTGGAGGATTTGGGGTAGTAGACTGGAAATGGCTGTAAACACACCACCTGATTTCTTTAGATAGGTTAGCCACGGGTACAGGGGAAACACCCAACTCTGCCGGAGGGAAAGCTGCCAGAGAGACTGCTGTGTGTTGCTGTTTACCACCTGCACCCGGGCTCCCAGCTCTCCCACAAAGGGGGCCCCTGGCTTTGGCTGGGGAGAAGCTGCCAAAGGGACTGCTGGGTGTTTCTGTTTGCTACCTGCACCTGGGCTCCCAGCTCTCCCACAAAAGGAGCCCCTGGGCGCAGGCAGGCAGCTGCCTGTGGGTGGCTGACGAAGGACGGTGCCAGTTAAGTGGCCATAGGGGCCTTATTTATTTATTTATTTAATTTTAAATATTTCTGAGTCACCCCCCATGCCTACGGCATCCCGGGGCAACGTACAATTCCATAAAAACATAATAAAAACACTTAAAAACACAATAATTTAAACTTAAACAGGATTGGGGAACAAAATTTAGAAATAAAACAAAACAAAAGTTAGGGGAGAGCCAACACCCTATCCTCCCCTCCCCCCCACCTCCCCAAAGGCCTGGGCAAACAGCCAAGGTTTTACAAGCCCACCGAAAAATCAAAAGACTTGGGGACAGGCGAGCTTCCTCCGGGAGGGAATTCCTGAGACGTGGCCCGGCTACCGAGAATGCCCTCTCCATTGTAGCCCCCCGCTTAACACGGGGGACTTCTAAGAAGGCACGCCTGGCAGACCGAAGGAGCCGCTCTGGGGCACGGAGGGCGAGGTGATCCCTGAGGTATGAGGGGCCCAGATCGTGAAGGGCCTTATAGATTAACACCAACACCTTGAACTTGGCTCGGCACGCTATTGGCAACCAGTGCAGAGTCCGGAGCACAGGTGTTATGTGCTCCCGACGACCCGTCCCCGTCAGGAGCTGGACCGCCACATTCT
>QEPC01013085.1:223605-275750 GCA_003113815.1 Sphenodon punctatus | reverse complement strand
TTGTGAAGAGCTTTATAGGTGAAGACTAGGAGCTTGTGCAGGATTCATTCAGGAAGGGGGAGCCAGTGAAGAAAGGAGAGGAGGGGCTGGACGTGGTCGAAGCAACGGGCGAGGTGGATGACCCTGGCAGCAGAGTTTTGGAAAGAGATAAGGGAAGAAAGGGGAGAGCTGGGGAGGCCAGTGTAGTAATTGTTTATTTGTTTGACCAAAGGTCAGTGAGAAGGAGGTTACAGTAATCGAGGCGAGAGATGACCAGGGCATGAACAAGGGTTTTGGCAGAGGAGGCAGAGAGAAAAGGGTGAATTGTAGCAATGTTATGGAGGGAGAAGTGACAGGATTTGGCAACAGAGTCGATGTAGGGTTTAAAAGAAAGGGGTGAGTCAAAGATGAAGCCTAAGCTATGGACTTGGGGGATGGGAAGGATGGTGACCCCGTCGATGAGGATCGACAGGGAAGAGGGAGAGGAAGGATGAAGGGGGAAGATAAGGAGTTCAGTTTCAGCCATGTTGAGTTTGAGTTGACGTTGAGATATCTAGGTAGAGATGTCAGAGAGAGAGGTGGTAAGGCAAGCTTGAACAGATGGCGAAAGAGAGGGAGTAGAGAGGTAGAGTTGAGTGTCATCAGCATAGAGGTGATATTGGAAGCCCTGGGAGGCAATGAATTTGCTTAAAGACAGGGTATAGATAGAGAAGAGGAGAAGGCCAAGGACAGAACCTTGGGGAACACCAACCGAGAGGGGAAGGGAGGAACAGGTGGCCATTGACACTGTTGCACCCTGTCATCTGCGCCATTTTGTTAGCACAGGTCCCCCTGGTATGCGGAGGCCCCAAGGCGGATGAAGTGGGAGGGTAGGTGGTTAGAGTGCCAGTGGTGCTCAACCTGCACTGAAGTCGACCATTTATTGCATAGATCATTTTAAAGGATTATGTTGTGGCTGTTATGGTGAGAAAGAAAGCTTTTTTCTCCTCTGTCATAGCATCTGCAAAGTCTTGTGCAGCGGAACTGTTTCAGGTGGTGAGGGGCTTGGTTAATCCGGTCTGCTTGTGCCTAGAAATGGAGTCCTCCAATGCCCACTGTGACATTTTTATTAATTACCTTGCAGACAGAATTGCTTGAATTCACCCCAACTTTCTGCAGAATCAGAGTTTGGGCTTATGGTAGCTTGGTCATGTTGTGTTTATTTGGATCAGTTTCAATCTGTATCACTCGCTGATGCCCGCTTGTGGCGGGAAATCAAGTGCCTTAGAAAAGGGCTGTGGGCGGGGTTTAGATGCACATAGATGCGTCTCTTTGCCAGTTGCATATTTTTTTAAGCCGCTTATTAAATACCAAGGTATTTAATAATTAGTGGCTTTAAAGAATGTGCAATTGGTGCTAAGGAGTGTCTACGCATGTCTGAACCCAACCCATGGCCATTTTTGAAGGTGCATGATTTCCTGCCGCATGCACCAGTCGTCTAAAAGCAGCCTAAGATCCTTGCCCATCCTGGCTGGTGAAAGCCAGCTGGGAGACTTGGGGCTGTTGCTGGCTGGGGATGTCAACATCTTTGGGAAAGTAGGTAGGTAGGATGTTGAACGCCCTTAAAACAGTGGTTGTCTGGCCTCTGATTAAGACGACATATTTGGACACTGATTCCCCAGTCAGCTATCAGTCTGTCTCTATTGAATGGGTGCTTGCCCATCAGCAAGATGTCGTTGGATTCCTGGACCTATTTCAGTCAGGCTTTCATCCTGGGTATGGCACAGAGACTGCACTTCTGGCCTTAGTCGATGACCTGTGCCTTGAGATTGACAAGGGGAACTCTACCCTGTTGATCTTGTTAGATTTTTCAGCAACCTTTGATACAGTTGATCACAAGGTGGTGTTGGACATGACTGTGGCAGCTGGTGGGAGTATGTGGGACCGCTCTTAAGTGGTTACGTTCCTTCCTGTCGGGGAGGTCACAGAGAGTGGTGATGGGCGATTGCTCGTTGTCCTCTTTGGATTTCCCCTGTGGAGTCCCGCAGGGTTCTATTCTGTCTCCTCTCTTGTTCAACGTGTATGTGAGGCTGCTGTGCGAAGTCATTAGGTGGTCTGGTGTAAAGTGTTTATATGCCGATGACACCCAGCTCTACCTCTTTTTTAGGCCCTGCAGTCTTAGTGCTCACCCTGTGCCTGGCTGCTGTTGGGGACTGGATTAGGATTAGCCGACTAAAGCTGAATCTAGACAAGACTGAGATGATGATGGTTGGCCAGTCTTGTGACCTGGAGTGGATTGCGACTCCTGTTACTGATGGAGTCCAGACCCCTCTGGTCGGTCAGGTTTGCAGCCTTGNAATGGGAATGAGTGCCCTGGCCCGCCCTGTTAGAGGAGGGATATAGGCAGGGGGGGAATGCAGTTGGAAGGGGTGTCCTGGCCCCCTATGGGAGGGGGGTATGTGGAGGGGAAAATTGGGTGGGAGGGAGTGTTCCTGGGCCCCCTTTGAGAGGGAGCTATAGGCATGGGGGAAAAAAGTGGGACGGGAGAGGGTGGGAGGGAGTGTCCTGGCCATCCTGTCTGATGAATCCACCTCTGGGAGCATTCAGCTTGGGGGACCCTCCCTGGCTACCGATTCCCCTTGGCCCCTTTGGGCTTTTTTACTGTTGTCATCCTTGAAGTATGGGAATTGACAACTGGGAGCCAGGGGGAGGCCTTGTGTGGGGAGGGAATGCGGGGTGGCTATTGGGGTTGTTCTGGGCATGGGGAGGTACAGTGGGAGGAGGTTAAATCAGCGGAACTGCCAGTAGAGGCACTTGGTGTCTTTGCCCTTGTCCCACTCCCCGTCTCAGGATATTTGGGGATTACGGCCAGTGGGGCCCCTGATCTGACACTGTTTCTGCACAACTTGATTCAGAATGAGGCCGCCAATCTCATATGTATTATGGCTGGATGAGGCATCTGGTTCAATATTGTTCCAGATGGTGCCAGCCGGGTACTCTGGGCAGCATCAGTTTTAGCTTGGGGGCTGTGGGGTGGGGGCAGAGTGGCTGTAATTTGTAAATATAGCGTGGTCTTTTGGAGGTATCTGACGGGTGCCTAACTCATCTGACATAGTGTGTGTCCACCTTGTTTTGGATTTGGCTGGGACTAGATTGGGAATTTTTCTGGTGTACCAACCACCCCCTGCACAGTTGATTCCACAACTGCTCTAGCTGAGCTGGTCTCTGAGGTGGTGTCGAAATCACTTATTGTCTTGGGTGATTTCAACATACACACTGAGACTAGCCTTTAAGGGGCGGAGCAGGAGTTCATGGAGGCCACAACAACCATGAGCCTATACCGGATAATAGGCCCATGGTGGGGCACATGTTGCATTTGATGTTTTGCACCAGCCTGGATACAGGGGTTCTGATTATTGGCAGCAGTGTAACAAAACCATTGTTGTGGTCAGATCATTACCTTCTTGAATGCCCAGATCCTGGCCCTCCTATGCCCTTGAGTTAGGCTGGTCTGCCTCTGGAGGCTAATGAATTTGATTGTTTTCCAGAATTTTCTGTGGGATTTACCTAACAGACAGCTACTCTGTCAATGGTCTGGTCACTTTGTGGAATGACATCTTGACCATGGCTGCTATTATTATCACCAACATCACCATCCTCATGATGCATTTATATAGCACCAGCAGTGTACCTGGCGCTTTAAAAAGTAATGGAATAGACACGGTCCCTGCCCTAGGGCTTACTATATGAGGGACGGGAGGGGGAGAGACGAAGGAACAGAAGGAGAGACAAGGAGTGTACATTCATGAAGATGCGAGGTCCCAGGTGCATGTGCTTGGCTTGGTTACATCAAGAATGATGGCTGGTTGGACCATGTGGTGAGGATACAAGTACACAGACCTTAGGTAACAGATTGTACTGGATGGAGGGTATCAGCACTGTCTCTTATACACATCTAGATGTGTATAAGAGACAGCTTGTTCACCTAGTTCAGCCACTATAGCAGTAGGACATTCAGGGCACACTTAAATTTGTCAGTGAGCATAATGCTAACCTCCCTTTCCTCTCATGCCTAATGCCTATTCTTCCTGGTCCATATATAAAACAGAGAGAATGTTAATTTAAAAGAGACGGCTCTTGTGACCATAACAGTGAAATCCTGGCTTCATTGAAGTCCATAGGATCTTTGTCCTTGATTTGACTGGAGCCAGAATTTCCCTCTTAATCTGTCGTGTCCCCTGCAGTGACACTTTTTGCCTGGCTGAAAAAAGCAGCAGGGCCAAGTCAACACACTTTCCCATCTTTCACACATGTAAAAGCTAAAGCAAACAGATGTAACCTGCAAAGTTGTTGAATACTGTTTGTGAGACTAACCACATGTTTAGCCTGAGGGAGAAAAAGTAGTTGATTATTATTTTTTTCCCCCTTATCCAAAGCAACAGAAGCCTCCTTTTTTCCTGAAGGCAATTTCTAGCTGTTACCCAAGAATGAAAATTGATATTAGTTATAGCTGTACTCAGTTGATCTTAATTTTAGTGAAGCTCCAGGCTAGCATATATGAAAGTATCAGTTTCCTGGATGATAAACTAGTTAAATGCAACAGTTCAGGATTCTGATGAAGTAGCAATGGCTGGTATTTGTTGTTACTTAGCAAAGAACAATTACAATGGTAGTGTGTTAAGAAGCAAGCTTTGGATCCAAACCAAATTGTGTGGGAAAACAAGTCATGCTGCAGAATACATCTATACATATAGCATTTATTTATGCATAAACATTGCTGTGTAATCTAAAAGAGTTAATGTGTAGCAAGCTGGGTGCTAGGGAGAAGAATACAGTGATGTTTTGCTGTTTATGGATTTTATTTTGTTCACCCCTGAAATAAAAGAGATCCAGTTCTATGGAAAATGTCTGTATACTCCACAGTCTAGAAATACTGTTTTGGGGCATTCCTTAAAATTACACAATTTTCAACTGAATATTTAATTTTATGTTTCATGTTCACACACACACAAAATTTGCCCTACTAAACTGTGCCAAGGAGGCTTCAGAGGGAATGGGAATTGTGCTAGGAGACCTGAGTTCTGAGAGATGTCCAGTGTTGTTCTGGGAGAGCCACATCTGTAAAGTGGGGACAATGAGACTTTGTAAGGGTGTTGTGGAGGGGCAGCTGCCTCACCGGGATTACATATGGTGTCTTCGGGTCCACAGGAGCCCTGGGGCTGGAGTGCACGTGGGCTGCTCCTGTGACAGTGGACGCTGTGTGTGTGTGTACACGTGTGTGTGATTGATTGTGTGGATCTCTCCACTTTTTCTAGGAAGCATGGAGGGCAGGTGTGCATAGGACCAGAGGGCAGGTTAGTGCATTTCTCATCCCTCACCCTTCGTACACATAGGACGGGATGGGAAGATGCTCTCTTATGCCCATGAAACACTGGTCACACCACTGCTGTTTCAGCTGCGTTTGCATGTGATAAGTTATCAAACATCCCTTCCCCCACCTTTGCTTTTTAACATTATTATTATTATTATTATTATTATTTATTATAAAATGTTAAAAAGCAAAGGTGGGGAAGGAATGTATTATTATTATTAATTATATAGCACAGCAATGAACCTGGTGCTTTACAGTTATAGAGAGGGTCCCTGTCAGAGTGGGTTTCCAATCTAGGAGAGACCAGAGAGGGGAGATGCAAAGGGAAGGAAACAGAGGGAGAGACAGGGATCCATTCATGAAGTCGCAGGTGCAGGTGCTTAGCTTAGTTATAGGAGCAAGGGGGACCCGGAGTAAATCTGGGAGCAGACTCAGCAAGATCCTGCGAATGTTTTAATCATGTTGAGAAGGTTAGGTTGCAGGATGCAGCAGGTATAATGTGCATTGAAACAAAAATAAAATTAACTTGGAAACCAAGGTTTAACATTCATGAGTATTTCCTCACACACCTTTTTCATTAACATGTGAAGAGATTAATATGGCTGTGAGTCTGCCTGCTAGCAGGAAACCACCAAGGCTGGGGCACTGGAATTCTGGAGGCCGCTAACCACTACACAAGGGACTGGAGGAAATTTCCATGTAGTGGAATTAGGCCGCCGCTGCTCTGTGGATATCTGCAGTGGCTAAAGTCATTGGCGTTTCTCAGTGACAAGAGTATCCGGCTCTACCCACTAAGGCCGCCATGGATTCATCCCTTGAGGGCGAAAGGACCTTCCCAGTCACTCTTGCATTGATTAGTTGGCTTTTTGTATTTCCAGTGCTTTCCTAGCAAGAAAGAACTTAATTGCGACATTATGGGTGGTAACTTTCAAAGCAGGAAGGAGGGAGAATGTGGGAACAGTTAATACACACAATTCTGAACTTGTGTAACAAGTAGCAGAGGTGGGAGAAGTCTCGTGTGAATGCAGTCTATTCGTAGGTGTTTTTAAATACTTTCGAATTTGCGAGTGAGTTATCTTAATTGGGGATGGAGAAACCAGTTTGGAAAATGGGAAGTTCTTCATGCGCTTGAAGCTTGGCATGTGCACAAGCATTTTGCAGGTAAAGGTCACAGTGCACTGGCCAGTACCTCCCAGGATTGTATAGCTTCTCCCATTAGAGAAATCCATTCTGGATCAAGCTGAGATTCTTATATGGCTTTGAAATAAAGCTTGGCTGAAATTTGTAAACTATTTTACATGTTAATCCCACAGAAGAATGTTTACACAGAATATCCCCAAGAACCTCTTGTATTTTATTATGAGAGAGTGAAATAAGAAACGAAAAGGTATCTTGTTAGTGTCTTCAACATTTGTTGTGGGGTAAGAGTCCAGCGTTTGAGGATTTGATGTAAGGTATAGTAACATCTATGAAGTATACGATTCTTAAATGAATTCTGGTTCTCATTATAGTTCTGGAAATATCTGCCATGCAGTTTCATTGGAATATGTTCCACTGGCATATACATAAACATGTAAACACAGTTGATGACCAGAGGGACAGTCAGACTTTAAAAAAATACACATCTATGAAGAAATTTATGTAATGTCTAAACAATATTCTGATAGCAACGGGAAGAACTTGCATTTAAAACAAACATATGCCCCAGCTGATTTCGGGGATGTGGACAAAAAAGCACTCTGGTACTGTAGAGTTTAAACAGATAGAAACATGGGCTCCTGCCCTGTAGAGATTTAAGCATAAGAATAGCCCCCAAAAGGTCTGGTCAGTGAGATTATTCAATCTCAGTGCAGTTATGTTTGTGCATAGGGGCTGGGTGGGGTGGCAATAGGTCAATGTAGAACTGGGGTCAAACAGACCAGAAGGCTAAACAAGACCCCTAGACACAAACACATCAAGCGTGCTTTTGCTGAAACGCCTGTGGTAATGCAAAGTCAGATTGGTACTAGAAAGGAGAATCCAAAACTCATCATTACCTTAATGGGCGCCTTCAGACGCAACAGCAAGGTGAGGTGGATTGTGTATTGACACCATTCTGTGATCCACATTTGCCCCCAATTAGCCCTTGCTACTATTTTCCCCATCCAGGGGCTAATTGGGGTCCTGCCTGCCACTCATGCTGGGAGGTCACCTGGCAGAACTCCCTTGGAATTATGGGTGTTGTAGTCCATGCGGGAAAGCGCTCGGGTCTGCCTGATCCTCTGCTCTGTGCTGCATCTAAACAGCTGATTCTTCGCTGCTCACCCCCCACCCCTTGGGTGCTCCAGGAGAGTGCACGGATGGTGTGCAGCAAGGAATGAGATGTGTGGCGGGGGCGTGGAGTGGAGGATTTGGGGTAGTAGACTGGAAATGGCTGTAAACACACCACCTGATTTCTTTAGATAGGTTAGCCACGGGTACAGGGGAAACACCCAACTCTGCCGGAGGGAAAGCTGCCAGAGAGACTGCTGTGTGTTGCTGTTTACCACCTGCACCCGGGCTCCCAGCTCTCCCACAAAGGGGGCCCCTGGCTTTGGCTGGGGAGAAGCTGCCAAAGGGACTGCTGGGTGTTTCTGTTTGCTACCTGCACCTGGGCTCCCAGCTCTCCCACAAAAGGAGCCCCTGGGCGCAGGCAGGCAGCTGCCTGTGGGTGGCTGACGAAGGACGGTGCCAGTTAAGTGGCCATAGGGGCCTTATTTATTTATTTATTTAATTTTAAATATTTCTGAGTCACCCCCCATGCCTACGGCATCCCGGGGCAACGTACAATTCCATAAAAACATAATAAAAACACTTAAAAACACAATAATTTAAACTTAAACAGGATTGGGGAACAAAATTTAGAAATAAAACAAAACAAAAGTTAGGGGAGAGCCAACACCCTATCCTCCCCTCCCCCCCACCTCCCCAAAGGCCTGGGCAAACAGCCAAGGTTTTACAAGCCCACCGAAAAATCAAAAGACTTGGGGACAGGCGAGCTTCCTCCGGGAGGGAATTCCTGAGACGTGGCCCGGCTACCGAGAATGCCCTCTCCATTGTAGCCCCCCGCTTAACACGGGGGACTTCTAAGAAGGCACGCCTGGCAGACCGAAGGAGCCGCTCTGGGGCACGGAGGGCGAGGTGATCCCTGAGGTATGAGGGGCCCAGATCGTGAAGGGCCTTATAGATTAACACCAACACCTTGAACTTGGCTCGGCACGCTATTGGCAACCAGTGCAGAGTCCGGAGCACAGGTGTTATGTGCTCCCGACGACCCNCTCTGGGAAAGGGCAGAGTATAAATGTAAATACATAAAATAAATGAATAAATAAATAAAACTCTGCACCCGCTACATCCATGCAACCAACGAGGAGTTAATGGGAGGCTAACGGGGGGTAAACTAGCAGTCAAAAATAGTGACGGTGCATTGCTTAGACAAAATGTACAGCCACGTGGCAAATATCTTAAGCATCTGATCGCTGTTGTGTTTAAAGACATCCTATGTCTGTCACATAATCCCGTGTGCACAGGAAATTTGAAATGCCCAATATTTTTACAAGGTATTTTTCCCACATCTCTAGTGCTGGGAACCTGTTGTATTTTTGTTTTTCTGTACATCAACATTTAGTTTTTATGAAGTGCTCGAGCTCTGCAAAGAAAATTAATCCTGGCACCCCCACAATTTCTGACACTTAAGTAAAGAAGGATAAATGACTGGCCTGAGGAAGCCTGCATGCCAGGATCAGACATGCAGCCTATGTAGAGGTGTGCCAGGAGTAGGCCTGAAGCAGCACTGTTGTTTGCTGTTTACTGTTGATGTTTTGACAGTCTTGCCGCCACTCCAAGGGCATTCACCGTCAATTTTCAGTACTATTCGACATTTTGTAACAGTTCCAGGTATTGTGCGGATCTTAAGATAATTGTGACAATTTCCGACAGTTTTGTCGACATTTCCGACAGTTTTGCCGACATTTCCGACATTTCCGCCGACATTTCCGACGGTTTTTTTTATACTTTTGTAACACATTCTGACACTTTGTGGCATTTTCCAACACTTTATGGGAATTGCGACATTTTCTGTCAATTTCCTCGCTGCTGAGAAATAGCAACAGGCACTACTGAAAAGTGGCAGCAAGCATCGGAACAAGTATGGGGATGCCATGTCCGTGCCGTGTCAGGAAAACAGCAACGGATGGGAGGTTTCCAAAAGAATTGTCGGACACTGCTGCATGTCGTTTCAGGCATAGCCAGGAGGGGGAAATGCAAGGGTGTGTGCTTGCAATTTCCCCAGTTCCCACCTGGTCCCACCCTTTTTGAGCATTATGACATCACAGCATTCAGAAAGGGGTGGAGGGAAGTGACTCTCTTGTCCTTTGCTCCTCCCCCCCCCCCCCCAATGTAATTCTCTTGGTGTCCTTTCATATTGGATCACACCCATAGTAGTCCATCTAGCCCAGCGGCCGACACCTGATGTCTCGGAAGGTGGAAGAAATCAAACAGTAAGAACATGAATGAATATCTGTTTCCAAAGTTTCCGGTCATACTAGCTTATTCTAGCCATTACGTCTGCCACCCAGTCTTGCATCTCAACTCCTGGGTATTCTCCCACATCTGATCCCTTCAGTTTTTCTTCTCTCCTTTTTGTTGTTTGTGTCATTCCCTTTCTACTGTCCTTGTCTGAATTTGTATGAATATGGCTTTATGATGTGTTTTATAAACATTTTAAAATTGCCCTTTGGTTCAATGCCCCAAACACTGTTCAGGGGTGGGGATGTTTTATAAATAAAACCGTATGCAAATGTAAAAAGAAAATACTGCTGAGAAATGAATGATTTGCAACATATATTCTTCCAACCCAAGAGAGACCTACAAAGGGTATAAGCCGTACTGCTAGTACCAGACTCTGTGTCTCTAAGCATACAATGACTTTTCCATTTTAAAGGCCTAAAATTGGGACATTTTCTGCCTCTACTGCTTACCTAAAGGCAGGCTCTCTTGTCTAGGTATTATCTGCTATACAAATATTGGCCTTCTCCTTAAAGCTAATTTCATAGAAAGTTTAGTGTAGTCTAAGGGGTAGAACATATCCTTTTATATGTGTTGGATAAGGTAAAGGATACCAAATAAAATGTAGGATTAAGGCATGCTTGAGCTTGAGGTAATATATATACAAAGGACAGGATTTATTGTTGACTTACATTTTTCAATTGGGTGTGTACAATCAGCTTGCTAAGGATTTATGTATCACAGCAATTGTTCTGCATCCGGTGCCAACTCCCATAGCACAGCTACATACCAGAAACCTCCATCATGAACTAGTCAACATATCGGAGTCAATCTCTTTTGTGTGTGTGTGTGGAAAAGCTTCCACTAAAGGTCTTTTAAAATTAGCTTTAACAAAGGAGTCTGAGTCTTAGCCCCTTGAATGCATCATACTCAAAGGGCTCATTGGGATATGCACTTATCCCATGAACCTTCATAAAGCCCGTGTCCTCAGAAACTGATCTTAATTTTCTCATTTAAAACTGTCCAGCATATTTACGTAATATATGTATATGAAATATTAAAAAAGTTAAAATATCTATTTTATGCTGACACACTACCTGCTCCTGAGTCCGCCCGCTGTTTTTAGTCTGGTGTCCTATGGAAAAAAGACTTATGCAGTTACAGTCGCTATATGTGTTTGTGTGTATGCGTGCATGTGTGTCTTTGATCCTGTAGTTTGATCAACTTTCAGCCAAATTTTGTAGAGTGGTAGAAGGCCCAAACGTAAGCAGAATCTCAGAATTTCATAGCAATGGGTGCACTGGGAGGGGAAATATGACTCATTTTACAGCAAAAACGTCCCACAGACTTACATTGAGCATTTCCTCCTGTCATTAGTTCAGGGTTTCCTGCATGGAACTACTTGGGTGAACCCACTAGACAAAGTAGGGGGGCTTGTATAGTCTTACCCACTCTGGGCATCTGGTTGGTGCCCGCCAGTTGTTCCCCTATCCTAGGGCAGGGTAAGGCTGCCCAAGGTGGGGTAAACCGTGTGCCCAGCTTACATTTGTCCTATCATGTGGGGAGCACTGCTGCAGGGCCTTGAGTGGTGGGTGCTGTCACCCATTGCGTGCGGCCATGTCATGGGTGGGGGGGTTGTAAAATGTAATTTGATTTTTATGTTGAAATGTGTGTTCTGGGAATTGGCTGTGAGTAGGATTAGGAGTGCTGGGCCCAGGGTGCAAAATGTGCAGGTGCCTGGGAGCCACTGGCGCCCAGAAAACTGAGGCTGATTGGTTCAGGGGTGTAGTGGGGCAAGAACAGTTTAATATCTGGATAAAGTCTGGTGACTGATTTTATTTATTTATTATTATTTTTTTTGTCTCCCAGAGTTCGATCTGAAATTTCATGCCCTGGTTGTGCCCTCCCCTGTGGGGGTGTGGGAGTGGGTAGGTTGGGATTGCATAAATTGGAGTTTGGAGAACTTTATGTATATTTTATGTTTGGTTAAATAGTTATTTTTTATTATTGTGAGCTGCTCTGAGCCTCTTTTGGATAGAATTGCATATAAATTCAGATTATTATTATTGTTGTATCTGCAGCTACTGTTCTGTTGGGTTTTCTGCAGATTTTTGTTTGGGATTATCCTGCCACTTCTGTGTGAGGCTAGATAAATAGGAAATAAATAAAAGAGTAGCACTAATGTGAATGCTCTCATACAAAAAAACAATGGGGTCTTAATTCTCCCATTAAAATGAGGAATGTTTCACAGTTTGATCATACAATGTGATTTATGGTCGCTATAGTTCATGGCAGACATGGCCAAAAAAGCAATATTGGCAATGTATAGTTGAGGAAAAATTAGAAAAAACAAAATAAGAAGAAACGAAAAAACCCTATTCCGAGCAAAGTTTTTCGTTACATCACTCTTAGTGCTAGTTTCTACCAAAGGATTCAAAATCAAATGCAGTGGAAAGCTTTATGTAAATACACACATTAAAGTACAACCGCAGAAGTTTGGCTTATTTGAAATGAAATTTTTTTTGTATAAAACATTCATGCAAAAAGAGACTTCAGTAAATCATACCCTGTGCTATGGAGTAAGGTGTATTGACAGTGTTCCCCATGCAATAAATCCCATCCTAGCAAAGTATTTCATGTACACAAGCATACTTTAAATGGCTAGTGAAAGGCAAACCAATATAATCTTCTCTAGTCAAATCACCTCTCAGTTGGGCTGATGCAACAGGAAGGTAGGCTTGACTTCCAGGTTCCTTTTGCATTTGGAAGTTTAGAAAGAGGGGAATTAGTGAAGGAAAAATGTGAGAAAATAGATGGTCAGGTACTGATATTACTGGGATTGTGCTCAGGTTCTTAGAGAAAAAGGAAACTTCAGTGCTTCAGGAGCTATTTTCAGTTTCCAATTCTCAGTTAAACTAGTGCACTTTTAATTTTTTTTCATAAAAGGATTTTAAAAGTGCCCTGCTTTGTTGTTTCCCTAGTTTTAGATGAAGGCTTGCTTTCCCATGCTGGATCAGTGATTTTTGAAACAGCACAGCAGTGAAATTTCCACAGCCCAATGGCCATCACCTCTTTCTTGAGCGAATGTGGTGGTCAGGTTGCTGAAATTTGAGCGAGTGCTGAGCCATGCCACTACTGGTAGGATGCCCAAAGGAAGCGGGTAGTAGTTCAGAATACAAGCTGGGGTTATGAGTACTGGCCGTAACTCGTTGGTTCAACTTTGCATGACAGACTCTAAAGAACTTACTGGAGAGGCAAACGATATTTCATGCCTCCCAACATTTCATGTGGTCAAAGAGGGATAAGCCCCATCCCGTTGGCCAGCAAGCTCCACCCCTCAGTGAATATGCTCCATCCCTCAACACTCACAAGTACGCACACACCTCTCAACGGTCTAAGCGCACAAAGAGGGATGCTTGTCATTCCACTGAGTTTCTTGTCATTCCATCATCTTCCCGTGGTCCTCTCAAGGGCTTTTCCTGGGAGGCAACCAGGAAAGAGGTGCTTGAGGACTGAATACCGATCTTTTTAACTCTCTGGCTGTTTTTACACGAGCACATTAATTTGAATTAGCGTTTAATGCAGATTACTTGATTTGATGTTGTTATTCAGGATTTGCCATTTACACAATCATTTTTAATGCAGATGAATATTTAATACACATTTGCAATGTGAACATGTCAATGCATAGTAAGGGTCTCTGGGAAGACTGTAAAATCCCATGGTGCAGTGCTTCCAGATTTACGTCTACTTTTTCGCTTTGATTACTGGGATTCCAACGTCACTTCCATGTTGTAGCTCAGTGTTTTGGAAAGAAGAAGGCAGCAGCCTGGCGTCATTTGCAAATTGGACTGTGAACATGAACACCCTACCATCTGGCATAAAAGGAGATCTCCACCCGGTGAGTCTGTACCCTTAAGGGAGGGTTTTCTGCTCATGGCCATAAAGAGAGTTTCTGGCAGGTTGGTGACTGTGAGAGGTTTGAACGGGAGCAAGCAGACTGCTAATTCAAGTGTGAGAAAGGGAATAAATTGGATGCAAGGCCACAGGCAATGTCCAGGGCTCTGACACCAGCAAGCATTTCATGGGGATACTCAGCAGAAAGTTGCAATCGTGGAATTTTCCAAATAAGTTAAGGTCACTCAGGCATGCCCCACAATTCAAGGGGCTCCCCTGGTAACTGCGTGCTGTATGCAGTGTGCTTGTTAACTCCCACAGCAGGTCTGGCATGCCCAGTTTCTGGCATTCCGACACCTTAAGTACTGTGAATAGATCCAAAAGTGATATCATCTCATGAGCCACCCCGATCTTCCTGAGGTGGGATAGAAATGAATAAATAATAATACACTGTTCATTCCAGTACCAGTACCAGTACTGCTTCCAATGGCCTTGAATTCTAGTATAGATGCTCTTTCACATACCTCCGCTGCGCAGATGGAGTATCCCTCTTGAACCCTTCAGTTGTGATACTAGGGCAAAAGTTGGCTGTTGACCTGACAGCAGAAGGGCTGTTTGGACAACCATTTGAGCCTTTAGACATGCAAAAAAATCAGACTTTTCAATATATAACCTATAGATTTCTATTGCCACACCACATACATTTTCATACAGTGCCTATTGCCCTCTATACAGATACTGGGAAAGGGGTCGTAATGTATTTCAGAAGCAGGAGTACGTATAAAACCCCAAATTGCAACATTATATACTGTGTGGATGATGATTCGTTCATGGCCATATTTTCATTTGTTTTAATGTGTCTCCTCCTTGGGTTTGGACTTTGGCTGTCTGAAGGAAAAGCAGTCTGTACCTGTGAATTTTGCTTTCCGTAGTGACTTAGATGCATTTTGAAACAAACCTTACATATGGACCATTGTTACTGAATTACATGCTGATTATTTGATTTTCCAGATTTAAAACGATGGATAACCAGCCAGCTGAGAACCTTCAAATCATTAGGAACTCCCTAACACAGCTTATGAACTGTCTTTTCATGGTGCTTACGCACTTAGAAAACATTTACAATGAAGATGAATATAGCACAGCAGCTCTTCCAACAGTATACTGAACTACAGAAATGTTTCATGTCAGTAAGATTTATCCACTTGCCCATGTCTTAAAGAAGTAAAGAGATAGTTTGCATGGATGTATCACATACTAATACATTAAAATACCCTACAGTACAAGGCTCAATTAAACAGTATATATCCCATAGTCCCCCTCCATGCATACATCAATGGACAGAAAGCAATTTCCCTTTAAAATAAAAAAATGTTAATCTATCTTTAAGCACCATTAAAAAAAAAAAAAAAAAAAAGTCACTACTGGTTTCTATATGTTAATACTTATGTTACGTTGATTTGCCATACGTTTCTACACCAATGTTTACGCTAATAAACTTATCAAAAATCTAACCATAAATCAAGAAAAACAAATTAAAACTATGTTTCCCTTGACAGGCACTGGATATAGTGCATTCTGAATAAGTGCTTTACTGAGTGAAATAGACAGTGATACTCATATAAGTACAGTCTGGATAGGCAGCTTGCATTTACAAACATGCTTGTTTTCCATTGATTAAACCTAGCATATGTTTCACAAACATAGCAATCATGTATTATGGTTTTTGCTGTTGACGTTTAAATGTAAAGGTAGGCCTTTTTTTGCATGCAGGCGGGTGTGGTGTGTGTGTGGGGTGTTGTCTGTGCACATGCTGAGGTGGTGAGTGGGGATGATGGATGTGCGCCCATGGAAACACGACGGGCGGTGGGTGGGGGTGCGTGTGTGCTCCCGGCACGCACTCACCTCCACCCATCACCCACCCACGGAGCCATCCGACAAAATGGAGGAGGCTCTGTGCGTGGAGATGGGTGTGCGTCTGTGGGAAAGGGAGCGCACCCACCTCCACCCACTGCCGGCGCACACCCATCCCCCCCACCCAGCAGCGCCGTGTGAAAACAGCTGTAGTCGATGCTCTGTCAAATCAGCACACCTATGCGGGGCTTGAAACCTATCCGTGGTTAGCACAAAGGTTTGAGACCAGAGATTCTATTCAGCCAACATTTTGAACTCATTGACATCTGAACCAGAGCACAGACTGGTGGGGAAAGGTTTTTAATGCTCCTGGGTTTGGCGGTGCACGATGGATAGCAACATTTAGAATGAGAGAGGATATTTTCTTAAAACTAGTGGATACGTTATGCCATGTTCTAGTTAAGAGGGACACTAACATGAGGATAGTTATAACCCTAGAGAAGCGTATAGCAAGAGCTCTTTGGAAGCTAGCAAACCCAAATGCATACAGAACAGTTGGTGCACAGTTCAGTGTGGCCACAACCACCGTGTGTAAAATTGTGCATGAGGTATGGAAGGCAGTAAATGTTGTCTTGCTAGAGACCATTGTAAACTTCAGGGACTTGAATGATGTTTTGTGTGGGTTTCAAAGTCATGCTTTCCCTCACTGCATGGGTGCAATAAATGGCACTCGCATTAACATGATTGTTCCTGTTGACGATGCTGATCAGTACTTTTGCTGCATGAAAAAGTGGTCATCAGTGGTACTGCAGGCCAGTGCAGATAGAAGGGGTATCTTTTAGGGACATAAGGTGATTTCAGACGTTACGGGATCACAGTGAACCACGGTGAATACCCACCTGTGGTCACTGTGCCTCGAACGTCTGTTCGGCGGCAGCCAGATGTTCGCCATGGTCAATATGCACATGGGGTCAATTTCAACCACGCTTCCCGGGCTAGCCGGGGGAATGTCCTGGGAAGCGTGGTCAAACGGACCCCTGTCGGGGACCAAAGTGAACCACGGTGAATACCCACCTGTGGTCACTGTGCCTCGAACGTCTGTTCGGCGGCAGCCAGATGTTCGCCACGGTCAATATGTTCAACCACGCTTCCCGGGCTCCCCGGGGGACTTTCCCGGGAAGCGTGGTGAAAGTGATCCCCGGCGGGGACCAAAAAAAAATCACGTCTGGTCGGGCGCCACTGCCCGGGATCACCGGTGGGATCCCGGGCCATGACGAAGTCGGCCAGACGCTGCGGCCGCATTGGCCCCACCGCCCGCCCGTCCGTCTCCCCAGAGGGCGGGCAGTGAGGAGCATGGAGGGGGTGGGGCCATGCGGCTGCACGTTGCACCGCGCGGCCCCGCCCCCTCCCAGATTCCCCGCTGGGATCCCCCGGCACGTCTGATATGGCGTGACGGGGTCATCCCAGCGGGGGATGAATGGGTTGTTTTCCCAACCGGCCCCATAACGTCTGAAAACACCCATAGATGCTGGGGAACCAGGATCATCGCATGACTCCTACATTCTACACCAGTCACCCATTGTTGCATGGAAGTAGAAGGGTTCTTTTAGGCCAAGTCCAGAGGTAATGACTGGAGGTACTCCTGTACAACCTGTTTATACTGTGCAACAGTGCACACTTTATTCATCCTTAGCTAATGTGGTCTTACAGAACAGAGGAAACTCTAGGCCATAAAAAATTTAACGAACTGCTGAAATGTTGTTGAATTAAGCTTTGAGATACTTAAGAAAAGGTAGTTAATGCTTTCTAACACCATAGATATAGCGTCAGAGAACATGACCAGTGTTATCACGACATGCTGTGTTCTCCATAATATCTGTCAAATAGATGGGGACAAGGCTTAGAAAATGATGCCCCAGACAATAACGTTCCTGTCTCAAAGGTTGGGAAAGTTCCTTTCCAAATTAAAGCTCGGGGAAGACTTATCAGGGATGCATTCAGCAATTTCTTTGAAGGTCAGGAGGGCCCTGGCAAGCAATGCAGTTCCCTGACTTATAAATCGGTATTGCCAGATTCTAACCAGTAGAACTGCAGGGACAGGCACAGTTCTTTTTTTTTTCTTTTTTTCAAATTTGAAAACAGATACAATCGGGGGGGATTGTATCTGTTTTCAAATTTGGTCTGGTCAGTGCAGAACAGAGTGGAATAGAGTGGAACCATTACTTCAAACAATGTTTGTTTCATTCATTTTGAATATAGTTATTCTACATGTTTTTGAGCTCATCATGAGCAGGTTTCATTTGTAATTACTGCAAAGAAGTAGCAGCAACCTATGCTTCTTGATTTATTTTTTATAAAAATATATTTTTTCAAATAAAAAAACTGATCACAATAAGCAAGGGCTCACAGTGGTTCTTTTCATTAACGNTTAATAAAATAAAAAAAATCTCCATGTTAAACCTCCCAATTTCTTTTGCACTCACCCTGGCAACCCATGCTGTTTCCCAAACTTCTAAACAAAAGTACTTGTCTGTAATCATAGTTTGGTACACCTCTTCGTGATTACATGACATACGTTAATGAAAAGAACCACTGTGAGCCCTTGCTTATTGTGATCAGTTTTTTTATTTGAAAAAATATATTTTTATAAAAAATAAATCAAGAAGCATAGGTTGCTGCTACTTCTTTGCAGTAATTACAAATGAAACCTGCTCATGATGAGCTCAAAAACATGTAGAATAACTATATTCAAAATGAATGAAACAAACATTGTTTGAAGTAATGGTTCCACTCTATTCCACTCTGTTCTGCACTGACCAGACCTCATCTTGAGTACTGTGTCCAGTTCTGGGCACCACAGTTTAAGAAGGACATTGACACATTGGAGTGGGTTCAGAGGAGAGTAACACAGATTGTCAGGGGTCTGGAACCAAGTCCAGGAAAGGTTGAAGGAGCTGGGTATGTTTAGCCTGGAGAAGAGAAGACTAAGGGGAGACAGAATAGTTGTCTTGAAGTAACGGAAGGGCTGTAACATAGAAGATGGGGCAGACTTGTTCTCTGTTGCTCCTGGGGGCAGGACTAGAACCAATGGGCTCAAATGACAAGAAAGCAGATTTCGGCTAAACATTAGGAAGAACTTCCTAACGGTAAGAGCTGTTCGACAGTGGAACAAACTGTCTAGGGCACTGGAGGTTTTCAGTCAGAGGCCGGACAGCCACTGCTGTCAGGGATGCTGTAGCTGTGGATTTCCTGCATTGAGCAGGGGGTTGGACTAGATGGCTTCTGAGGTCCCTTCTAACTTTATGATTCTTTACAAAAACAAAAAAGGCTGCACCGCCACCAAATGCCATTTTCGCAGTCCCGTCCACTTGCACGTTTTGCAGCTTGAGGTGATGTTTCCAGAGAGACGTGCCTCCGGAACAGCCTTCCCACAAACACCGCCTCTTCCTGTCTTTGTGTTAAAGTTTGGTTCATCTCCAGGTGGTCCATGAGCAGCTGCATTTGATTGTGCATCAATAAACGCGCTGCAATATAAAAAATTTTTTTTGGGGTAAGTAAAGTACCACAAACGCGCAGTCAATGAAAAGGTGATAGTGATTGCTTGTATTTCTGTTGTGATTTGTTAGGATGCACATAGGCACTCACTTTTGTTGTGCGTCTCCTCTACCGCAGTAGAGGTGCAGATACTGCATTTGGGGAAGAACTTCCCATAACTGCTGGTTCTCTTCAAGGAGATTATCACAGGTTGCTGTTTAGTAAAGCATTGTGTCATTATTTTCTTTGCTCTTTGGTAATTGCACTGCAACTTCATTACTCTTTGACTTGGTTAACTTTACTTTTTCTTTATTTTTGTATGGCAAATCTCCTTTATGGTAATGTAGTTATAATGGCTGCATATTTTATTGATGTCTTTCTATTTCATGTTGTCGAATTCTAGCCATTGGAACATCAAGGACAGGAAAACTGAGGTTTGTTTTTTTAAATTGGCAGTAGTATATTTTACATTTCCTTTGTCTTTCAAAATAAAAAACTCTGCGTTGCATAAGTTGTCTCCAACTTATCCTCCCATTAGCGTGTTTTAGAATTTATGGTTCAGCTATCCTTTTAGAATAGGAAGCAGTTTTCAGCATATTTGAGAAAATGAAGTTGTAATTATTTTAAGCAGTCTAGATATGCATTGAATTGTACCAATATGCTATTGACAGTTACTTGCATTAAGGTAGTACCTTGTGACACCATTCATATGACTTTAGAAAGTTTGTTTGTTTTGTGCACCTTTTGCAAAAACAAAATATAATTTTATTTTTCCTTGAAAGTATCAATGACTGTCTGTGTATGCCTCATTTGATACTTCAGAGAAGCAACCATTGAAAGTGTTGGTGGCATCATGCTTTTGCAAATAAATACCTTTCCTGATTTTTTAAATCGGCATTAGTTAATTGGATCTCCTCTTAGAACAGATAAAATAATGTGAATTTTTATCTGCCTTTTCCCAGCAAGCAGAAGATGTCTGTGATAAATTAATTTCTTTACATGATATGCATTGAATGGAACCAATGTGCAGTGGAACCAGTGACTTACATGAAACACTATTAAAAGTAACTGCAAATGTATGCTTCTATAGGAGACTTCATGGTGCATCACATTGGAAAGGTGGGATTGAATCATGCTTTTGCCTATACCTTTCCTATTGGTTTTAATTTGGCATTAGTAAGAGGATCTCCACTTAGAACATATTAAAAAACGTGGTTATCTTACACTGTAGATAGAACTGATTTTTCTCAGCAGTCAGAATTGGTTGATAATAACTTAATTTTTAAAATTATATGCATTAAATGAACCCAATGTACTATTACCAGTGACTTGCATGTAACAGTATTATAAGTGACTGCCTATGTATGCCTGAACAGATCCTTCATGTAGCAGCACTTTGGAAAGGTTGGATTGTATCATGGTTTAGCACTAACCTTTTAAATTGCAGTTTAATTATCATTAGTAAAAGAGTCTTCTCTTAGAGCAGGTAAAACAATGTGATTACTTCGTTGACTCAGCTGTAAAACAAAGGCGCAAGAGCAGTAAATAAGCTCATGGTAAGGGGAATTACCTGCTCTGCCCAGCGTCCTCTGTTCCTACCTTCCCCTCTGCCGAGACACAGTGGGTGTTTTTACACACACATTTCTCCTGGATGTTTGCTGTTACATCCTGAACTTTGTGTGTCTAAATCACTCACCCAGATCTTNTGTATCTTGCAAATCCATTCAGAGATATTAGGTCTTATGTGGTTCTGCACACAATGTAATATTAATGGTTTGTTTTGCACAGCAAATTATTAAAAGGAAAGCAATTTCCTTAAGGCAATCTGGACATTTGTTTATCACCCAGTGTTATTACACGCATTTAGAATGTGTTTGGCATCTTCTGTGGAAAGACTGGATCTGCAGAGATTCACAACTGGCATCATTAGAGCAACAATTGTCCAGCAGAAAAGCAAAGGATGAGGTGTCACCTGCCCTGCTTTTTAAGCCCACAGAGGAGGTCATTCCACACCCCAATGGGGCCCCAGTGCTCCCTGGTGTGTGTGTGTCTGTGTCTGTGTCTGTGTGTGTACAGGCAACAACCTCACACAGCATGGCTCAAGACAATGATATTACACAACACAGGATTCCCGCCCAGTCATTCACCTTCCTATTGCCACACTATTCCACAGAGCCAGGTTGCTTGCCTCCCCATTACACACACATTTCTCCTGGATGTTTGCTGTTACATCCTGAACTTTGTGTGTCTAAATCACTCACCCAGATCTTAAACATCCGGATCTTTGAACTTTTGCGTGAAATGTTTCCCAGAACTTTTGTGTGTAAAAAGTTCTCCTGGTAAACTGCTTTGCTCCAGGCAGCTGTGGTTAATTGGTTTCCATGGCAGCCCCTCACATCTACAGCTGCGGCTACTTTAGGCTGCCTCAGGGCAGTGTTTGTGTAAAGAATGCATCCAGGAACTGCGTCAGGCAGTGTGTGTGTGAAGAATGCATTCGGAACTGACTTGTGGCCTTGTACACCCAGAAGATTGAAAAATCCAGAACTTTAAGGTTTGTGTAAAATCGCCGTTCCCCACCCGCCCCCCTTCCTACCTTGGAGGGGGGCGGTGTACAAGGGAGCGGGGTTTCTCCAACCCGAGCGGGAGAAGACAGGAGGGAGAGTCCGCGGGCACTGCTGCAGCATTTCTGGGAGCAAGGAGCCAAGTCTTGTGAGGCAAGAATTGGAAGCCACCATCTTGGGGCGTGGCTGGAAGGAGCCAGTCGCGCTGAAGATGGCGAAGAGAGAGGAAGCAGGAGTTGTAGCTCCGATCTCCTTGCTGACTGACCGCCCCCACTCTCCCCGCATGGCATAGAGAAAGTAGTAGCTCCTCCACATTGTGACGGCGGGCCGCGGCAGCACCTAGGCACACACAACGGAGAGACCTGAGATCCGGGCAGTAGCCCACCACACTCCCCATAAAGGAAGCACGCCATGGGGAGCAGAGCCAGTCGGGGGCAGGGCAGATAGGAGCAGGCAGGCAGAGGCAATCTTGGCCTTCCTACAACAAAGAATGTGAGGGGGTCCTGAGGGACTTAGCTAGCTTTCCCAGGAACCCCCAGTTGCTGACCAGTCTGCCGACTACACCAGGGAAAGCAGGGTGGCCATATCAACTGACACCCGCCCTGGGGGGAGCAGAGAGATCTCATCACCGTCCCCCCCCCTGGGGGGGGACCCAACCGCTGATGGGGGAGGGTTGCTGGGCCCCCCTGAAGTGGGCATGGGGCAACCCCCCCAACGACGAGAAGAACCTCTCCCAATTCCTAGGCAGGTGGAAAGAACCTCCAGGCTCCCGCTCGATGCAGGGATGATGCGCCACTGCAGCCATGACCAAGGTGGGTCGCGAGGCCCCCCCCCCAGCACCCAGGCGACATAGGAACCCACACCCCCTAGGCGGGCGACCCCACTGAGTACCCCCTCCTCACCACGGCGAGGAGGGTGGCGTGATTTATCTCCTGACAGCCAAAGTGAGGAGATACCGCCCAGGCGACGCCCACGGAGCAACCCGTCAGGGCTATACTCGAGCAGATACAGGACTTTGCCAGTAGGATGGAGTCACTTGAGGTGACCGTGCGAGCGATGGCAGATAAGCATTCACACCCAAGGGAGCCGCCAGTGCATGAAGCAGAACCCGAGCCATCAATGTCCGGCCTTCCCAGCCCCCGGTGCCAATGCAAGCTCCCACAGCCAAGCCCAGATAGGTGCTGCTATGACACTTCCCCGCGGGAATGAGAGCTGGACAGCGGTGGGTGCTGTGCTGGCCCATCACAGCAGAGGTTGGGCTGGGTTGGATCATGGGTGCCATGGCCCAAATAGCCACCCCCTGTCCCCCAAGCAGGGTGCACTCAGGGACAGCTGCCACGGGGAGCAGACACGTGTGGGTGGGGTACGGTGCACAAGTGGCCCAAGTGTGGGCACAACCGGGGCACCATGCCACACTGTGTCGAACGGCCCACCTGAGGGTGCAGGAGATTCCCCCTCCCAATTAGCTGGTGAATATGCAGAGGTGAATGCCCTCATCGGGCCCATCTGATGCAGGCTACCAGGGACAAGATATGGAAGGGAGAATACGTTGATGTATTCTCCCTCCTCTTCAGCGACCGCATCCCAGACCCTAACTCCAAGGAAGAGGGCAGGGACAAGGAGAAATTTAGGAGGCCCAAGGCGGACTGTAATTGGTCCATCTGGTCAGCGGCCTTCTCCATACGTATGGGCGTTATGTTGCAGTTGGCTCCTGAGGGTGCCACCGAACTCATTAAATATCAGGATATAGTTCGGAGGGCCTTCGACACGGGTAATCCTGGGGTGTGGTTGTGTTATGACGAGCCTTTCTGGAAACGGGCCTCCATAACCCCGGTGCTACGTTGGGATAGGTACGCCCAGGACCTGTGGCTTGAATGCATGAGCAACGTGACCAACGTTCCACGCACTGACAGCGGCCATGACCTGGTCAGGGGTGGGGTGGCACCCATGAATGACCCCTTTCGGTCAGACAGGCACCATCCCCCCACCAGAAGGGCAACATGTTGGGAATATAGTGGGGCGGGGAGCTGTGCCCGCTCCCGCTGCCATTTCTGGCACGCCTGTTCCCACTGCACTGGCAATCACACAGCCTGCCACTGCAACAAAGTCAGATCCCAGCCCAAGTACAAGCCACCAACCAGACAAAACCAGGGGGCCAACCCCCAAGTGGCAGCAAGGGCCCCAACCCCAGTACAACATAGGGCCTTAGATAGAGCCTTACGTGACTTCCCTATGTGGGGGGAGGTGCAGTACGTGGGGGAGGGTTTTAGAGAGGGCTTTAGGATCCCTGCAGGCTGGATAAAGCCACAAAAATGGGTACGTAACCTCAAATCCGTTACGGGTAAGGAGAACTTGGTGCACGCCAAGCTCCAAAAGAAAATAGCGGAGTCGCCGGCCCTTTCGAGTTGCCACCCATGGCCTTGCTGCATGTCTCCCCAAAAAAAGTACCAAAAAAAGACCCCGGGGGAGTACCGTATCATCCACCATCTATCCTACCCCAGGGGGGAGTCGGTCAACGACTTCATCCCTGAGGAGCTCTGTTCTGTCTACTACGTCTCTTTCGATTTGGCCAAATGGCCAGGGCCTGCGGCCTGGGAGCACTTTTAGCGAAGTCTGCGTCTGCGTCTGCGTCTGCCTCCTGTCGATCCACCCGGATGATTTCAAGCTACTGGGTTTTCAGTTCCAAGGCAGCTTTTACTTTGATAAAGCTATGCCGATGGGGTGTTCCATATTCTGTTCGGCTTTCAAACATTTTAGCTCGCTTCTCAACTGGTTGGTCCGGCACAGGGCGCAGTTACGTTTTGTCATCCATTATATCAATGACTTCCTGTTTTTGGGCAGGGCAGGCACGGGGGAGTGCGAAAGGTTACTCCACACCTTCTAAGACATAGCCCACAAGCTCGGAGTCCCCCTTGCCCTGGAAAAGACAGTTGGCCTAGCCACAGTACTTACCTTCTTGGGGATAGAACTAGACGCGGTCAAGGAAGAGTCACGCCTCCAACAGGACAAAATAGTCCCCCTACTTGAGGCGATCAGGCAATGCCTCGCGTCTGCCAAGGTCACGGTCCGCCAACTGCAGGGCTTAGTGTGTAGCCTGAACTTTGCCTACCTAGTGGTAGCGCCGGGACGGGCATTCTTGTCTCGCCTTTATGCCAAGGTTCCTGGCAACCTGCCCCCCCCCACCATATATGGGTCACAGCAGACATGAGAGAAGATCTGTTATAATAATAATAATAAATAATAATAATATTTATTGTTTCAACCTTTGGTTATAACAAAAATATACACAATAAACAATTAGAAGCATAACCACAGAGAGCCGCCATTGGGTCCTGACCAAAGAAGATTCACAATAATAAACATTTATCCAATAATAGTAATAATAATAGTAAATCTTCAATAAATTCATACATAATATTATATAATTAGGGTAAGCCCACTTGGTTCCCCTCTTAACTAAGACTCGATGGAAGCGAATAATTTCAGAATTAAATATAGCCCTGAAAGTACCTCTGGGTAGCAGATTATTTAGTTGTAATTCAAACTGCTACCCTCCTTCCTCCCACCTACTATACAGAACTGATATATTACTAGCCATAATATTATTGTCCCCAAAAGAAGTAGTAATCTAAACTTTAGCCCTAGCTCTTCCACGGAGCTTGGGTGCGGGAAGACCCTTGACCCCTGAATAATTTAATTCGATCTTTGAGGCACGGACTTTAACCAGGCCAAACTTCTCTCACATCCCTTTACTTCACCTCAGTCAATACAAAATGACACATCAAGTTTTCAGAGGATAATATCCATCCAAGTAATATCATATCAAAATATTACTTTGTTTGATGATATAACTAAATTCAATATAATGATTACCCTGTGCCATCACATAAATCACAAGACATAATACATATAATCCAACAATACAAATAATCAGATAAAATAAGAAGAAATAACAAATAACCCGAGATCAGGGATCCTACTATCTGTAACACAATCCCATCCAATCAGTGCTGTGTCCCACTAACCCGTAAAACTTTGTACAGAAAGAAAGCCACTTTTTTAGTAAGTTTTTCTTTCCGACCTTCTAACAATACACATCATAGGGAGGTCGTATGCCTAGAGGGAAGATCTTCACTATCTGGTACCAGCCATTTATCCCTAATATCCTTAACTTTAATACAATCTAGGACGATATGTTCCAAAGTGCCCACCAAACCGGGGGAGCATCCATAAAAACAGAGAGATAAGGGCCAAGCACAAAAATGGCCCTCTGTGGCTGCTGTTGGAAAGACATTCTGTGCTATTGTAATACACCTTCGGACCTGGGGGGGAAGCTGCCATTGTAAATACGATGGGGGGAGCTGGGCGTATTCATATAAATCCATCAATTCCGCCAATGATCCCTTCTCATGCATGGTGGCCAATTCGGTCTGGGTACTAACATCATTGATTCTCTGCTGAATAAGTCTCCTGGCTCCAAGATACCCCATGGAAAGGAAATTGTCCCATGGCAGCCCTAGGCTACTCAACTTCCTTTGAACCTGTTGTCCCCATACATTATGGAACCCTTCCTGTAATATTAGGATCACCAAGGGCGCTGTTAAACCATAATGGAGCTTCAACCAATAGCCTGTTGCTGAGAACAATATTCTAGTCTCTATGGGTTGAACTCTGCACTCTAGTCGCACTGCACAACAGGGTGCGTGATTAGGCAAGGTCAGGAGTGAGCGAAGGAACGTTGTCTAAACCGACTCCAAAGTGGCAGATTTCCCTAAAGCCCACAGTTGGGCACCATATAATAGTTGGGCACAAGGCATTTAGCCCTATATACCCTCAAGACTGGGAGAACCGAGTAACCTCGGTTAGCCCTAAAATAACGGCATATCGCTCTCCCTACTTTCAATGCCTGCCTACGTGCCGCAACTGCATGGGTACCCCAACAACCACTGGACTGGAAGATCACCCCCAGATATTTATATACAGCCACCTGTTCCAGTTCATGTACATCCACAAACCATTTATAGATCTTCCGCTTAGGGGAAAAAAACATCACCTTGGTTTTTTGGTGATTGATCTCCAAATAATTTACAGAGCAGAAATCACTTAATGCCTGTAATTGTCTTTTTAACCCCATACGTGTCCTTGACAAAAGGACAGCATCATCAGCATATAATAATATTGCCACCTCAGTATTTCCAATCCTGGGGGGATGATTATCAGAAGAAGCGACTGCTGGGATTAGATCATTCAGAAACATGTTAAGAAGCGTGGGGGCCAGGACATATCCCTGCTTAGCTAGGATCGCTTCAGACAACGAATCCCTTTGGCCCAACCTGACTCTAAGGGAGGTATTAGTATAAAGCCTTTGAATAAGGCACAAAAGCCTTTTATCACTATTAGTAAGAGCAAGTTTCCGCCAAAGATGGTTTCTAGACACCAGGTCAAACACAGTCCGCAAGTCCAAAAATGTGGCATACGATCCTGTAGCTCGATAATACTTGGTGACCAGGTGTCTTAGGACAAAACAGTGGTCTATTGTTGAGCGCCCTGCCCTGAATCCATTCTGTTCGTCATACAGAAAATTTTCCTTCATCAGCCAATCCTCCAATTTTTTGGAAAGATACCTAGCATAAATCTTGGCAACTACGCAGAGTAGGCTAATAGGCCTGTAATTACCTGGCTCACTCGAAGGGCCTTTTTGTATATAGGGACAATTTCTTCCTGCTCCTATTGCAATGGAAACTCCCCCGTGAGATTAATCCCAGTAAAGAGATGTGCAAGTATAGGGGCCCACCACCCTATATTAGATTTAAAAAGCTCCGCAGGCAAATCATCCAAACCTGATGCCTTCCCAGATTTTAATCCCTCAAGTAATTCTGCTATCTCTATGACTGACACAGGAGTCCATTGAGGAAGAACATGTAAACCAGGAGGCATAACTGGAGGAGCAGGGTCCATTGCATATAGATTAGTAAAATGGGTTACCCAACTTTCTGCTGTTACATTGTTTAGATTCTCCCTCCTGTCCCTAGCACATCCCCTGAGCAGACTCCAGAAACGAGCAGAGTCATTCCACAAAGCTGCTTTTTCAATCTCCTCCCACTGATCCCAATTGTATTTGTGCTTCTTCTGCTGGATGATAGTTTTATACTT
Organism: Sphenodon punctatus; assembly: GCA_003113815.1. Lineage (NCBI taxonomy): Eukaryota > Metazoa > Chordata > Lepidosauria > Sphenodontia > Sphenodontidae > Sphenodon > Sphenodon punctatus. The sequence continues at coordinate 247,898 of QEPC01013085.1, read as the reverse complement.
AGCTCTCATATATCGAAACAACAACAACAACATGAGGGGCGAATGATCCCTTCTAAACTGCCGGTATGAAGACCTTAATTCCTTTCTTGCCTGAAAACACTCCCCATTGTACCATGGACTAATTGAGGGCCTTACTTCTGGCCCTGGGATCCCTAAGAGCTGGTTTAAGTAAATCTTTCGTCCCCTCTGCAATACTTTGGTACCCTACCAATAGGTCCTCCATATCCTGGACTGTCCCCATTATATAGCTAGAGCTAATGCCCTCAGCTGAGGCCATAAAATGTTGGACCTTAAGACTCGTTGCCTGGTTCCATTTAGTTCTTGGGGGTGCCTGGAGGACCTGCAGAGTTTGGGGGGGTAGTTCGCTCAGATTTCAAAGGCCCCTTTCTCAAGAGTTGCATTACCATGGGCAGATGGTCACTCCCAGAATGGTAACCCACCTCAAATCGCCCCACCAGGGGAAACAATGCTGCCGATAGAATAATTAAATCGATAACACTACACCCCTGCGAGGTTATAAATGTAAACTCTGCTGGACAATCATACAAATCCCTACCATTCACTACCACCATATCTAATTTTATCATAATCTTGACTAGGAGCAAGCCATTCCTATTAATCACCCTATCCTTCGATCTCCACTGTGTCCAAAACTCATCCTCCAGCACTCCTAGTCCCCCCGAATAGAACAAATCCTGATCTCCCCAAGGCGGGCATTAAAATCTCCCAAGAGAAGTATCCCAGCCTGGGGATAAAGTTCTCCAATTAGATCTATCAAGGTCAGCAGCTCATTCCAGCAACCTTCCTTGTAATAATGAGATGTATAGGGGGGTATATATACATTAATTAAAGCCAGTGTACCAAAAGGAAATTCCAGCAGAGTCCCACAACCAAAGGACAAACAACCTGGTAATGGAGAATATATGACCACTAGTGCCGTAGAAATGAAACAAAAGCAACCTCCACTGGCATGCCCCTTCCCCCCTGTGGGTATTGCATCCAGTTTAAAGGAGTCAAAGCCTGGTAGAGATACAGGGCCCCGATGCCAGGATTCCTGTATACAAATTAACTCCCCATCGGATGCCTTGGCCCTCCACCCGGTGATGTTCCAAGAAGTCACCCTGATCTCGGGAATACCTCAATCTACCACCCCTCCTAAATGGGACGAGCTTTCTAGAGAAGATCTGTTGGTTTGGAGCCGTTTCTTGACCTCTTTTAACGGGGTGAGCCTCTGGAGGCAAAAATTGCTTTTAGAGGCTGAACTACAGGTCCAGTCAGATGTGGCCGGGTCCCTGGGTTTTGGACTGTACTTTCAGGGTAGGTGGTGTGCTCCCACATGGCCCTCCACGTGGGTGGAGGAGAGGACAACACGGGATCTCACCTTCCTCGAGCTCTTCCCTATCATACTCGTGGTTCACTTATGGCCCAAGGAATTCGCAAACAGAACTGTCCTGTTCTGGTGCGACAACCTGGTGGTGGTCCATGTCCTCAACAGCCTTTCTTCCAAGTCCGTGAGAGTAATGGGTCTGGTCAGGGTGTTCATGCTGCAGTGCCTAAATAATAACATTCTGTTTACATCTAAGCATGTCCCGGGAGTAAACAACGGCATAGCCGATGCACTCTCCCGCTGCCAGATGGACCGTTTCCGACAACTGGCACCTTCAGCCAGCAACGAACCTGAGGTCATGACAACCCACATGTGGAACATTAGACAGTAGAGCTGTATGAGGCGGTTCAGGGGTCATTAGCGCCCAGCACCAGAGTGGCATACTTCAGGGCATTCGCCCCGTTCCACAAATTCAGGGAGTCCAATGGTTGGGATGTGGGTTTCCCCATACCAGAGCCACAAGTGCTGCAGTTCGCCATGTCACTATGCACGAGTGGCCTCACACTGGCCACTATAGCAGGCAAACTAGCAGCAGTTGCTTTTATCACCAAGCTGGCAGGCCACACACCCCTGGACCAGGGTTTTTTCTCCGCAAATTGATCGAAGCATGGGCGTGCGAGCAGGGCCTAAAGGTGGATAGCAGATTACCCATCACCCCAGGGATACTCTTAGAGTTAACAGCCTCCCTTCCCCAGGTGTGTTTCAATGTTTTCGAAGCCAACCTCTTTGGTGTGACCTTCGAGTTGGCTTTCTTTGAAGCCTTCTGAGTTGGCGAACTGACGGTGGCCTCCAAATGGGACCCGGTGACCAGAGTAGTTAGAGGAAGTGACATTAAAATTAAGGGCCAGACTCTCTCTAGTCTCCTCCGCTACGCAAAAAATGACCAGAGGTCTACGGGCCATACTATAATGCTCCACTGTGCGAATTCCCCTGAGCTGTGCCCAGGAGAAGCAGCACGTCAATACATGACCTTCCGTCCCAACTTTCTGGGTCCCCTTCTTATACACGCAGACGGTGCCCCCTTGACCCGCCACCAATTCTCAGCCATTCTTTATCGGGCACTGCAAAAAATACATCAGCCAGCTCACTGTTTCGGTTCACACTCCTGCGCTGAGGCTGCGAGTTACGCGTTGACCCCAGGGCTGTCGGATGACACAATCAAGGAGATAGGGAGATGGAGATCAGGGGTATTCTGATCATACATACATAGCTTAGCACCCTAGGCCTGCCTGTATTGACCACGATCTGTTTTATCTACAGAACCAGGAATGGGGGGCGAGCGCAAGCTGATCTGGATAACCAGCCACAGCATTTGTGTACCGGGCGGGCAAAGCTGCGGGTCGCACCCATTGGGGCTCCCAACTTCAGCCCTGTCACTGAGGCCCAGCTATCTGGAAGGCCAGGAGCGGTATGAGATGGGAACAGCTGATGCCGTTGATACATGGGGCCTCCAAGGACCGGCACTCCGATATTTTAGTAGTGCACTTAGGTGAGAACAATCTCCCCAAATCCACAGGCCTAGAGCTAGTGGTCAGGATAAAGAGGGACTGGGTAGAGGTCAGCAGGCTACTGCCTGACACCAACTTGATACGGTCACACATGATCGAGAGGATCAGGTGGGCCAACGCGATCCACCCAGGTGGAGTAGATAGGGCCCACAGGAAGATAAGGAAGTGGAAAAGTTGGTCCTCGCTCATGGCGGGGAAATCATTGTCCACATGGGGATTCGCTTTTCGCGGCCTGAATTGTACAGGGCAGATGGAGCAGACCTCTCCGATGAGGGTATCCAGGTGTACCTGATGGCCATAAAAGAAAAGCTACTGCAGTTTCTATGAGGTCAGGGTGTGGGCCTAAAACTAGCCAAGCATACGCTGGCAGTTTGTGGTGGCAGGGGCCCAGGTGATTAATAATGAACAGGTTTCAGTAGATTTAGTGGATCATTAAGTCATCTCCTTAAGAGATGGGGCCACAGGTTCTAACCCAGGCCCAGAAGGGAGGGGTGAGCTATACACTGCAGGTCAGGGGTGGCCCCCGTGGCGGCGGCGGCCTCCCTCCTACTTCGGTCACGAGAGGTCCTTAACTCCCCGACCAGCTGGACGGCTGGAGTGAGAGTGACCTAGCAGTAGTTAGTTATGTGGTACCGAGGGACATTGGACCGCACATGTTAGATTGTCAGTTAGTTGTTAGAAAATTAGTTAATAAATTTAGTCTAGGCTGGACCCAGGAGGGAGGATGCCCCCTCCCTGACTTTAATAATGTCAATAAAAGTGCGGCCTTTTAACCCCAAACATATGTGCTTGTCTTCTTCCGGTGGTGTTGGGGCAAATGACCATTGTTACTATTTGTAGGCGTGAACATGTGCGTAGCGCTATTGCAAGTCCTTGTGTGTGCTCACGCGCATACGCACATAAGCACTAGAAGCAATTGTTATGTTGCTAACTGAGGTGGCTGCCCAGAATTTGTAAATAGGAGGGCTTACAAGAAACTGCCCATGACAATAACTAGTGAATTGTACAGTCATCCACCTCACTCAGCAGCGAACAGTTTCGTGGGAGACTCTCTCCAGTCCAAAGGCAGATAGGGGACATCCGTTACATCACTCTCTTGCACTTTGTTTCCCCCCGCCCTCCCTTTATTTCATTTCTTACAAAAAAAGAGGAGCGTGCGGGACCGGTGTTTTAATAAGGGTCTTTTGTTCCCAAGGGTTACTTGAATTATGGAATGCCCTGTCTCCTTGATCGTCTGAAGCCAAACATTCAAAGAAGTTAAAAGGTGTTGTGTTTTTTTTGTTCCTTTATTTATTTATTTATTTTAAAAAAACAACACTTTATTTAACAGCATGATGTTAAGAAATTCAGCAATTTGTTTTAATTTGGGGAATAAGCTTCCTTTGGTACACATGGACGTTTTGAATTCTGGTAACTGAAACATCAGCTGTACTAGGCAAGGGATCATTTTGTGACTGAGTAGAGTTATGCGGTTGGGGAGCGAGCACGGTAGTTGATGATGATGGATTGACAGGGTGAGGGACAGAAAGGAAACACTGAGCAGAGGATGGCGGATAATTTGAATTCCTCACAGCTAACTGGTTTCCAGCAGCAGGTTCCAATGAAGCACTTTGATTTATTGGGGCGTTAACGTTGTAGGCATTCTGAATGCCCACTGCCGCTGAATGCCCCTGCATCGCAGGGGTACTTGAAAAAGAATAGGGTAATGCATTGGAGGTACTTTGAGTTTGGGAAGGACATGCAGGGTGGGCTTGTACCCTATCACAAATCTGCCCAAGGCATTTGCAGTGGTTACCATACTGTCCTTAATTTTATCCCACAGAAGCAACATTTCCTTTGTGTGGTTCTTTTCAACCTGTGCCCTGTGACAGTAATCACAGTCATATCAGAATCCCGTACTGCTGTAAAGAGAATTCAGAGCGGCAAGAGATGATTGGGAGCGCTCTGAAAGTCGAGCCTGGTGCCTGCATCCCCCTCCTTGCCTGCTTTCACCAGTTCGTGAACAAGTGATGCTCTTCGATATATTATTTTCCTGGCATGCATCTTGCGCATGCGATTTCTGGAGAAGCCTGAGGCTGCAGCGTCTGTGGCGTGGTGACTTGTTCTGGGGTTGCTGCCACCACTGGATCACACTGGGTTTCTGTATGTAAAAGTATTTTAAAAATTTGAATGTCTTAAAAAGTTCATCATCCTAAATTGATTGCACTGGCTTCAAGCCATGACAAATACAAGTGACAAATGCACCTTAAAATAGGACATAAATCAGTCCCATATAGTTTTAAAATCACATATTTACATATTCCATATAATAATAATAATAAATTTATTATTGCATGACCAAAGGCCGTTGCAAAAGGGAGAAAGACCAAGGAAACAGAAAGAAATTGATACAGCACAGTATAAAACAATGTAAAGCAATATCAAACCAAAACATTGCCCACAGTTTCCACGATTGATTAAATAAAAATAGCATAACCAGTGGCCATCCAAACCTTATCCATAGGTTAGTGCGACCAGGTAATTGCCATAACTACCTTTTAAAATCCTCAATGAACAAGAAATAATCAGCAAACCCTCATCCACTGTAAGAGTGGGTTCTACACTTGCTAAGTTGTAGCGCCAAATTAGCCACTTTATGCAATAATTTATCAGAATTAGATGACAGACAGGATAACAATAATTGCTCAGGGGCAGAGAAAGGTCGCCCGAGTAGCCAGATCCCAAGGTAGAATTCTCTCCAGCACGATGTGAGAGGGCAGGTGATATTCCATATATACAGACAAACGTGCTCCTATAAACACATACCTTTGTGAACATCCATGTAAATCAGAAAAAAACAACATATATTAGTCAAGATCATGGTAAATTATACCAGAACATATTGAGAAGGTTAAAACCCAGCCGAGTCCTTAGTGTGCCTTAGTCTACTCTGACTGCAAATACTGCGACCCTCTCTGTTCTAATTGGATCAAAATCACCCAGAAGAAATATCAGTTTTTGAATAGCTGGTCGTTGCAGGTTCAGATCCAAGAAACGCAACGGACTTTCCCAAGGGGCCAGATACAACTTAAAAAGTTACCATAAGCAGCCGGAAAGCAACTACCTCTTGCGGGGTAAAAAATTAAGGTGTCATACTATTTCATGAAGACCACATAGTTTGTATTGTCTCTGGAACTGCAATTAGAGGTTGTGATACCTTCTCTAGAATTTCTGGGGGCTTGCAAAAGTTCACATTTAAGACATAGAATGGCTCTGCAGGCTCAGGGTCTGGCTCCGGTTCCTGAGATAGGACCGATGAGTTATGACTGGGGCCGCTTATGTCCTCATCTGAATCCTCTCCAGGTTCCTCGGACACATCCCTGGATGAATTTGAGGACATTTGAATTTGATTTCCTGCAGCGGGGTGGGGGTAGTCACTTTTTTCTGTTTGGGAACATGAAAACAAGTGTCCATAAACTCCTCATACTCCCAGTCAGTTCTTGAATTTCCGAACTTGTCATTGGGCATTTTTACACACACCTTAAAGTGCTGGTCGTCTTTCAATCTTCTGCTTTTACAAGTCCACAAGTAAGTTCCGGATGCATTTTTCTCACACTCACTCTCTCTCTCTGCCCTGAGGCAGTTCCTGGATGCATTCTTCACACAAACGCTGCCCTGAGACAGCCTAAAGTAGCCGCAGCTGTAGACATGAGGGGCTGCGGAAACCAAGTGACCACAGCTGCCTGGAGCAAAGCAGTTTACCAGGAGAACGTTTTACACACACAAGTTCTGGGAGAAGTTCTATGCAGAAGTTCAAAGAGCCAGATGTTTAAGATCTGTTGTGATTTGAGCCACTGTGGTGGTGTATCTTGTGTGTGTGTCCTTTAAGAGCTTCCGGTAGGACTGTGGGTGGTACTGGGGAGGCAGCTGGGCTGCGGACCTGTCTGTGGGTGGGCGCCCTGGGTCATATGGGTGGGGGATGGATGGGTGTCTGTTCCCACGCACCTTTTTGACTTCCATCCACATGGAGCACTCCAGATTTTTTGGCAGTGCCCCATGAGTGGATGTTGTGTGGGTCACAGGAGCGTGCATTTCCCCAGACCACCTTAAAATGGGCGTTTGGGTGAGCGGTTAACGGGTGGCCATGCACGGTAGCATCTCATTTAAAAACACCCAGTTAGTGGATGCAAACTGTTAAAGCTGGGAGCTAGAAATGAATGATTATTATTTATTTATTTTATTCATTTATATCCCACTCTATTCCCCAAAGCTTAGGACGGTTCACATATTAAAACTAAAATACAAATAAATGACACACAAAAACATCTTACTCTTCTCAGCATTTCCCAGCTCTGGTCAGACAACCCGTAAACGTTCCTGAATCCCCTCCACGCTCTTGTATACCCTGTAGCATTCCCTGTACCCTACCCCCAGTACAAGTGGAGGGAAAATTCTTGGATGGCTTTCTCCAGATGTCTTATTTTTGTACACTTCATCGGAAACAGAATATTGGACTAGATGGAACATCGGTCTGAGCCAATTTGACTTTCCTTCTGTTTTTCACTCTGCCTTGGTTTGTGGAGCCCATTTCCCAAATGATGGCAACTTGGACAGCAACAAAAAGGATAGCAAAGAAAAATGGTGTATATTGGCTGTTTTTCTTACCCTTCGTACCCAGCTGCTTCACTTTCTAAATGCACCCAACTTTAACAAGATTTTAAAATGTAGCACAAATTCCTTCAGAATGGAAACCATGTCCCCCTGGTTGGGAAATGGTAACATAGCAACTCTTGTGTACTTTAAAATGGTATAAAAGTTTACTTTCTTTGTCTCCCTTGTAGTGATTCAGGCTCTCTGGGTGTGGCAGCTGATGAAATTTGATCCACGGTCTATTTACATAAATTGAAAAGTGTTTGCCTAAGCCTCATGAGGCGGATAAAAGGCCTTAAAGAATTCTCTAGCAGAAAGATCCCCTGATGCCATGAATTAGAAACAGACAAATGCTTTTACAACAGGATTTTTAAAGACTAGTTAAAATTACTTTTCTAGCTCAGTCATGCTCCTCTCTTCATTTTACTCCTAGCTCGGGGTGTGGGGTAATTCCCTCCTTCATGGGCAATAGAACCTCTTAGGCCTTAAAGAGGGCAATAGAACCTCTTAGGCCTCATTGTGTTGTGAGCCGCCCCGGGCTGCTTTGCAGGAGGGGCGGGATATAAATGTTTTGAAATAAAAATAAAAAATTAAAAGTAATAATACTTGGGGTGGTTTCACATGTATTCCTGTGTGTAGCAATCGTGCAGAGTGGCGCATACATGAAATCTCAGAATGGGGTTTCACACATGTGGCAGGACACTCCTGATCTGTCCATACAAGCCAAGCCAGGGAGAGACCAGGTCTGATGCAGGCAAGCCAGAAGCTAGAGGTAACGTCAGTGTATTTAAATTAAATTTCCATGGCACATTCAAGATGTGGTCAAGACTGTTTGGTTTCCGTTTGTGGGGGTGGTTTTAATGGATGTGGATGCTGAACAGATAGGATCTGGACTAGAACCCACCCAAAAACATTTCACAGGAGATAATTTAACTGCCAGCGCAACCTGCAGCCAAACCTGAATTGAAAAGCTGAGCTTTCAGTTTCATCCTATGCAGCGTAAGGCAAAACCAGATTAATTAACTACTGTAATCTTTTATAGAGGGAAGCTACATTCAGGCAGCATACAAAGAAACACATGCAAGAAGAGAAAAGGCATGAGTAAAAATAAATAAATGCTTCTGCGTAGAGCTAAAAGGACTATCCGAAGTGAATATGATATCTGGTGGAGCATGTTGCCAACTCCACCATAGATATTTGTCAGAGCCGAGTCTCAAACTCCCAGCCCTGGGCTTGGGTGGTGATGGGTCTTGGTAAGAGACTTTCTTGTAGAATAGAATAGAATTTATTTATGGCCATAAGCCAACCACAGTTTAAAATCGTAAAAACTGCGATCGGCTGGGAGCGCCTCCCTGTGAGTACTGTCTGTTAGTCTTGTTCGTGCAACGAGAGCTCGTAAGGAGGCATTCTCGGTTGCTGCCCTGATGTTATGGAACTTCCTTCCCCCAGAGGTTCATTTGAGCCCGAGCCTGAGTTTCTTCCGGAGGTGGTATAAGACCTTTTTGTTTGTAAAGACATTTGGCAGGCAGGGCTAGGGGAGGGGGGCTGGTGGGTGGGCTTGGGGTAGGGTTGTGAGGGGGGTTGGATGTGGGAGATCGGGAGGTGGTATTTGGTGGGGTTTTGGGGGAGGGAAGGTTGGGAGCTTTTGTTTGTTACTGTTTTAATTAGCTTTTCAATGCTTTATATGTAAGCTGCTCTGAGCCTTTTTTAGGGAAAGGTGGGATAAAAGTATAAATAAATAAACAAAATAAAACAATAATATCAAGAAAAACGTTTCTTATAAAATACGTTCCAAATTTACATAGGTTTCATCTACAACTACTTCTATCCCCTAATAATAAAAGGAGGAAATCACCTCCCATCACAACCTCAGATATACTTATACCTCATAAATGTTTAATGAAAACAAAATTTCTATTTTAAAACATTATTTTTTTAATTTTACATAATCTGCTTAGTTTCTTATCGGCTAGACACACACACAAAAAATCCTAGAGCATATAGGACAAAGGAGTTGTTGTTTTGTAACAACCAAACTGTCTTTTCTTGAGGAGACCAATAATAGATCTTTTGGGTCACTGAACTTTTGGTACGTAAGGAAGCATCCATGTAATGCTTCCTTACATCTATCTGTAGAGGGCAGTACCAAAGTAAATGATACTGCCCTCTATAGATTGTCTCTCTCCTTGTTAACAGACTGGTTTATTGTTGCCCCTCTGTGCTGAGTGTGCTTCCTGTATGAGCTTCCTCCCCCGGTTAGCACACTTGTTTTCTCTTTAGGTTTTAGCCTTAGTCCTTTTTAGTAGCTCCTTGTTGTGACCCTCCCCCCAATTTCCCCTCCTCTGCTCCCCTGCTGTATATTCTTAGTTCCTTGTTCAGTATCTTGTCCCCTTTTGTAGTTCCCTAGTCCCTTCTTAGGCCATTTTTAATCAGGCGGGGGGTTGTGGGGGAGACTCGGTGTGCACTCGATGGAGTGCGCACACACTCCTGGTGGGTGAGTGGGGGGTTTAGATGATGGTGGATGGGTGTGCAAACCCATCCGGCCACCCAAGCCCCCACACGGTATAACCCAGGATTTTCTGGGTTGCTCCGTGCAGGGAGATGGATGGAAGTAGGTGGGTGTGTGAGAGTTGTGGAAATGTGCACCCCCATTTTTACATGGGCGCTACCAGGTGTGTCTACTGGTGGATCTGCATGGTAGCGTCTCATGTAAAAACACCCTGTGACCCGATTGAAATACTAAAGAAATCCTTGCAATCCTGAACTTCTAAATTTGTATGTTTAATCATGTGGACAAGTCTTGCTTTTCCATACCTGTTTAAGAGGGACAGTCCCTCTTTGGGTTCTGAATCCTGTTGTTCCTCTTTCTGAGGTCAAAGCCCTTCTTTTAGGAGAGAGACAAAAAGACCAGTATTCATACCTAGGGCACCTCTTTCCTGGTTGCGTCCCAGGAAAAGCTTTTGAGGGGGACGGTGGGGACATGATGGAATGGAAAGAGACTAAGACTGCATGCCCACATTACAGGAGGCGGGGAATTTACGGGAGGCAAAATTACGGTAGGAAAACTCAAGTTGCTCATGGTTGCAGGGGTAAAAACCTCATCAGGCGATTCTCCCGGCGATTTCACTCATGGATCACAGGGCTGGATTTTGACCCCTGTCATCTGTGAGTGAAATTGCCGGGAGAATTGCCTGATTAAAAAAAATGATGTTTTTACCCCCGCATCCATGTTTTTACCCCCGCGTGAGTGAAGCTTTGCGTGAGTTTCCTTGCCATGATTTTGCCTCATGTTAAGTTCCTTCCCTGCTCTCGGAACATGAGCAAGTAGCCCAAGTGGAATGAGAAGCAGGAGAACTCCTGTCCCGTCTGCACTGGGAATGTTGGAAGGGGTGTATGCACGTGTGAGTGAGGGGGCGGAGTTTATTCATTGCGGGGTGGAGCTTATTGACCAAAGTTTTCCCCTTTTGGGTGGTAGAAATGTTGCGGCGTATGCCTCTCGACTTCAGCAGGCTTCTGGAAGTTTTGTACCCATTTTCCAGCAATGGATTCCCTGATGCATGATAACATCTGCTCATAACACAGTCTAGAGATGTGCTGAGTTTGACCCACGCTGTTTCTAGTTTATAAATAAGCATGTGCTGTGGATGTTGTTCCTTTATTTATGTTTTTAATGGAAATTGTAAGTAAATTCTAACTAGAAAAAACACACAAAGGAGCGGCAGGTGAGGGCAGGGGTGCACGCCATATATGTCAGACCTGCCTGGACAGGAATGCTTTAAAAGCCAGCCTTTAAGAGTGGCACAGTTCCTGAATGAGATTTCTTTGTATGTCTGAAAATGAGACACACCCTTTTCCTGCTGCTTGGCTAAATAGCAGTAACCAATGAATGAATTGAAAGCTTAGAATTAGCATGGAGTGGGGGTTGGAGGCGTGATGGTGGAGGAATATACTGCATCATTTCCCCAAACTAAGGCAATATAGTGCCACGTACAGATGTCTCCCCTGGCTTTTCAGTTCTAATGAATAGCAAAATTCACCCTGCTGTGTTAGCTAGAAATGCTTGCGTCTTTCTTTGTTACCAAATTCTTTTGATTTTTAATAATTCACCATTGATGTTGAGAGAGGCCTTCCTTTGTGAGCTGTTCTGTTTCAATCATTGCTACCTTTTTCATTTGGAAAGGGATTTCAATGAAATGTCAGTGTCACCTTGAGAAGTTGCAACTGTTTATTCTGACTTATGGTGCGTGCATGCATGCAGCAGTTAGGCTCACCATAACATGCCAAGCTGAAATCTTGATGTGCAAGCATCATTACGGACATGGATGATCCCTTGATAAAAATAGCACTGTTGCTGTTGTCGACGCACCCCCCAAGGAAGACACGACACCATAAGTGGGTTTAAAAATGGCCGCACTCTTTATTTCAGATTGAACAAATTCTGATATCCGAATCGTAATGGTGGGGGCAATTCGCTACGTTGAATTGGGTCCAGCACCCATAATTAACATAAACTCTAACTCAAGGATTGGCCCAATATCCCATTGGTTGCCAATCCCTTTTAACCTTAAACGTCTCCCCTTCCCGCTACAAAATTCATGGAAAGGGGACAAGAACCCATGTGGGCCCAGGAAGGAGGATAGTGCCCTCAAGCCGGGAACAGTACATGTCCCTACGGCCTTCGCGGTCACTTCTCCCAAGGGGTTGACTCCGCCGCTTGCCCTACCCTGCTATTGCGGCTGGGCTCCCCTCATCTCTTATGGAGATGCCCAATCAAATATTTACCCTACCTAACTTTGGTGCTGGACCCCTGCCACATAGGGATTGCCAATCCTCATTGGACAATCCCGACCCCCCACCACCTATACCAAACCTACTAAGATCTCTCTCAACTTTTCCCTTAACGCTGCCAAGTACCATTCGTTCCCAATGGGGGACAAATGGACACCGTCAGCTCTAAACAAATCTACCCTCCTATGTGTGATGGCTCGATGCGTAATCGTTACTCCTCCCACCAGGCCCAGCCATCTTCCTATCTCCCTGTTTACCGTCTTCCTTGTCTTATCAATCTTACGTGGCGGCACACCGTGCCCCCAGGATATCCTCTCTACCCACTCATTCCATAAGATGATCACCCCAGGAAACATGTCCTTAATTGTCCAAATGTCATTTCTTATGTCCTTCAACATTTGGACCCCTTTTTCCCTTACTAAATCGTTCTCCCCAAGATGAATGACTAGTATATCCGGCCTAGACTCTACCTCCCGATTCAGTGTGGGAATCAACTGCCTCCAACGCATGCCTCCGCGGCCCATCCACTTGATCTGCGCGTAAGCTGACAAGCCTAGTTGGGTTCCCCAATGCGAGTTCTCTGCCGCCTTGCCGGCCCATCGAACCAGGCTATGACCCACGATCCAGACCTTGTGTTTTTTCTGGCACCTAGGACCTACGGAAACAAAATTCATTGTTGATGTTACATAGGCAGTGGGGACCTGACATATGCCCTGTACGCCCTACTACGCCACCTGCCTATGGCTTGAACGTCTCGGCCACTCAAACCTGCTGCCGTGGCAAAACTGGCCGCCCCTATCCTAAATGAATGGGTCCCATACAGCCCCGCTGGTAAGCCAAGGGCTGTGAGGGAGGCCCGCATAACAGACATCAGCTGATATCTTGTCAGCGGTTTGCCATCCCCGTGCCGAAACAATGCTCCAGAAATAGAGGGCCTCACGGCCAAGTAGCGAGACAGGGCCCGAACAGGGCAAAACTCCACATTCCCTGCTTGGGATAAACACACAGAGACTCCTCTTCCCCGTTGATCGGTCTTAGAGCGGCGCAGTCGTAATACTACCCCATTTTGCTTGATACTGACATCTTCTATGGCTATGGCCCTATTAGTCCTATCCCTGGCGGAATCCGCCACCAGCTCACTCACCCTGAAGGCTCCGAAAAATGCCACTGTGAAAACGGCTGTGAACAGCCTGATTTCCATGTCTGATGAGCAGATGCGGGGCAAAATCCCACACATGCTCACCAACAATTGTGGTGTAATGGGCGGCCTAGCGTCTTGTGGAGTACCCCGCTCCCTTGCCCACGATTCCAACATACGCCGTGCAAAAAAACCACGGTCAGGCGAGGGGTAGCCTGCCACTCTGCTCATAAAAACTACCGCCGCCAACTTTACACCAATAGTGCCCGCCGCCGCACCTTGTCGCCTAGCGACTAGCATGAACTGGAGGACCTGCTGTTCAGGAATAGGGAAACCCGTATGCCAACCCTGAGATAAACGATAGCCCTGAAATTCGTTGAAGGCCCTTTGGTACATGGCCCTGGTGCGCGGCGCCAAGGATCCCTGGACGGTGTTATAGAGGTCTACGATCCAAGGTTCCACGCCCAGTGAGGTAAGGGCTCCGGGTCCTGCCTGGCTCCAGGTGCGAGCGAGCGAAACCGCTCCATCTGGAAGCGAGATATGGCATCAGCCACCCCGTTATTCACCCCAGGCACATGCCGAGCCTTGAACAGAATGTTGTTGTGTAAGCATACCAGCACAAACCTCCTAATCAACCCCATGACCCGCAGTGACCGGGACGACTGGGAGTTAATTATATAGACTACCGCTTGATTGTCACACCAAAAGGTCACTGTATGATTAGCGAACTCCCCAGTCCACAGGTGGACAGCTAGCACTATCGGGAAGAGCTCTAAAAATGTCAAATCCCTGGTCACCCCCTGCTCCACCCATTCAGGTGGCCAAGGGGCTCCACACCATCTATCCCTGAAAATCAAGCCGAATCCCATCCCCCCAGCTGAATCTGAGTGCACCTGTAACTCTGCTTCTACCAAGAGTTCCTCCCTCCACAGTGCCACCCCATTGAATTCCGCCAGGAATGATGACCAGACAACCAAATCGTCCTTCATCTCCCGGGTAACCCGTATATGGTAATGGGGCTGTGGAGAGCCGGCTAACCTGCTATACAGTCGGGACAAAAAAGCTCTTCCCGGGGCCACCACCCTGCATGCAAAATTCAGGCTACCTATTAAGGACTGGAGCTGCCTCACTGTGACCTTGCGGGCCAACATACACGCGCCGATTTTTGATCGTAAATCGTCTAATTTGTCACCTGGCAGCCTGGAGAGCCCGGCGATCGTATCAATCTCGATACCCAAATACTGGAGTGAGGTAGTCGGATCAACTGACTTTTCCGGTGCCAATGGGATGCCCAGATCGGCTGCCAATTCCTGAAAGGAGTCCATTAACTCCCTACATTCATTGGTCCCAGCGCCACCGATGAAGAGGAAGTCATCCAAATATTTGGTGACCTCCCCTCCCTTAGCCCGCCTTCGGATCAGCCATTCTATCAACGTACTAAAACGCTCAAACGCTGAGCAGGAAATTGCGCAGCCCATTGGCATCGCCCTGTCAAAATACAACTGCCCTTGAAATGTCATCCCAAGCAGATGGAAACTGTCCGGATGCACTGGTAGCAAACGGAAAGCGGACTTTACATCACACTTTGCCAGAAGTGCACCCGGCCCTTTACTCCTCACCAGTCCCACGGCTGTATCAAATGAAGTGTACCTAACCGTAGCCAGTTCCTTGGGGATGGCGTCGTTCACTGACCTCCCCCTTGGGTATGACAAATGATGGATCATACGGAACTCGCCTGGTGCTTTTTTTGGAACTACGCCCACTGGGGAGACTACTAAGTCAGGAAATGGCGGTATACAGAAAGGGCCGGCTAGCCTACCCTCGGCACACTCTTTCTCTATCTTCGTTCTTACCACCTCCTCCAGTCCAATTACTGACTTCAAATTAGGTGCGTATCTATGCGGCTGGACCTCTCCTGCTGGAATGCGAAATCCCTCCCTGAAACCTCTGATAACATAATCCACCTCCTCCTTATCTGGATGGAATTCAAGGGCCGCCGCTAGCTGCTCGTACCTAATTGGAGTTGGGGCCCTTTGCATAAGCCGCCTGCCCCATTGCCCCCTGTCCTCCCTTGCCTGATGTACCTGCTGGGGGCCTACCTTTGTTGTTCTGCTTGGCCCTGGGGCACGCAGCGGCATTATGCAAACCGGCACAGTTGGGGCACGAGTGCCTGAATCTGCACATTGCACGGGAACATTTCCCCGTGCGTTCAAATTCAAAGCACTGATTCGCTTGACCCGCCCCTGACCGCTTGCCGTCGCCACGAAAAAGATCATTTGACGGCGCCACTCCGCCTTTCGCTAACAGGTGGCCACTGTGTGACCTGGGAGCTCTAGCCATGTCCACCATGCAGTCCAACCACAGGTCGGGTGCATGGGTGTCCCAACGCATACCCGGGGTGAATGCCGCCCGATGCCGAAACTCCTCATCATACCGCAGCCAGGCCCCAGATGGTCCCGACTCGTATGCCCTTCGAACTATGTCCCCGTATTTGAGAAGCTCGGGGGCCCTGCCCGGATATGCCTGGATCATTACCCCCTGATAGATTGCAAAGGCTGCTGTCCAGTTGGTCCAGTTTTTATCAGCCTTTGGGCGCTTAAAGCGCTCCTTCTCTTTTTTATCTTCCGTATCTGCTGGGTCCACCAGTGGGTCCCGAAACAGGAGGGCAAATAAGTCAATGAATTCCCCCCTCCAAATCTTCTCCCGGGTGGCTGGTAGCAGGTGAGCACCAATGGGTGCCGACACTGCTGCATATCCAACCCCAGGAAACATATACTGCCCCATCCCGGGACGTTGAAGGTATTCAGGGATCCCCTGCACCCCCTGCCCCCCCCACACCTGAAGTGCCTGTCCAGGTTGCAGGGGGACTAAACCTGCGCCCATGGCCTGCCCCCCCACTCCGGGCGGTGGTGGGCGGTACACCGGCACCCACGCGCCATTCCACCATATTAATTGGGTAGTCGCCTCCCCTGTTCCTCCGGCCCCACCCCCTACAGGTCCCGCCTGTTGCACCTGTGCGGTGCCGGGTTGCTGTGATGTCCCCGCTGTAACTGGCGGACCACTAGGAGAGTTCAGTCCCCACCACCCCAGCGGACTCACTCCCCCCCCTGGAAAGGGGCATGCCCCGCCCATTGGAGCCGCCGCTAAAGTGATGGGTGGGCATCCTACCATACCCCCAGGTGTCCTGGCTGTCAGTGCTGCCGCTCCACTGCGGCCTTATCGACCCGCGATGGCGGAGATGGCCTGCTCCAGGACTGCCACCCGTTGTCGCAGTTCGTCATCGTCACTCGTGTTCTGCTGTGCTCCTGACCCCTGTCCTTGTTGTTCCTGCTCCCTGCTTCCAAGAGATGGGGGAAGGGGGGGAAAAGGGGGGCAGATCCCTGCCCCCGGGGCCACCCCCCCACCTGACCCCCCCGGTACTCTCGGCAGGGGCACTCCTGCCGTTGCTCCAGCCCCCCCTGTCACCGGCTGCCACTGAGGGGCCAACTGCCCGTGCTGACCGTCCCATGGGTTCCCCTGCACCCTGGGGACCATCTGCTCTACCCCACCGAGTCCCAGGCCTCCCGGTGCCAGGGGCTGCCACTGCGGCATTGGCAGCCCTGGCTGGCCAGGCCATGGGCCACCATAGGCCTGCCCTGGCTGGCTAGGCCATGGGTTGCACTAGGCCTGTCCTGGCTGGCCAGGCCATGGGCTGCAGTAGGCCGCAGAAACTGCCTCCCCCACCGCACTGTTCCCAGTGCAACTTGGCCCTCCAGGGCCATCCGTGGGCTCCGGCAGGGCCCGCGCCGCCGCGGCTGACACCCATTGGGGGTCCACCCGTGCCCGCCTTGGCGCTGGGGGATCCTCGATATAGCACGCAGGTGGCTTTGTCCTATGGCTACCCCTGCGTAGTGGAGGTGGGGGGGGGGAAGGCCAGCGGGCCCTTCTAACCCCCCTTGTCCAACACCATCAACTCCCGTTAGAACCCCACTCGTTCCCCCCATACTGCGCAAGAAGGCCTCACAGCCCTCCAACCACTCCCGTAGTGAGGACTCCCCACTGGGAGGGTGCTGATCACCAGCCTCCCCTTCATCTAAAATCCGCACTCCCTCCGGTTGGTGCTGTATAGCAGCCTCGTCTCCCTCATTGCCCGAGGCCAACAACTGCGGTGCTGCTGCCTCCTCCCTTTGTGGCACCCCTTGGAGGGGCAGCTCTGCCTCACTCACTCCTGAGGGGGTGGGGTGCCGACCGCTCCTTTGCCCCTCCTGGGGACCACCTTTCTTCTTCCTAGCCCCCATTTGATATTTATTTTGTTCTTTATTTAAACACCGTGACTGGCTTCTACAGCGGGCTCCCACTCTGCCCGGGGGTGTGTGTACACCACCGCACAGACTTCCCTGCCGCTGCCTCTGCCACCTGGCTTCCCCGCACCGCGCTACCACTGGCTCGCCCGAGACTCCAAGCCCGCTGCCTTTCTCGCCGCCGCCTCCACTCTAAGGAGACACGCGGCCGGCTTTCCCTTTTCTTCAGCGCCCGTTTCGGGCGGCAATCCAATCAGGCGCCTGATCAGTGCTCCTCCCGGCGAGGGTTGCCTAGCAACCCATGTCGGTTCAGATACCATGTTCCCACCATGCGGGCTTTACCACACCACCCCCTCCCCTGCTGCTGGGTCAGATACTCCTGCAAGGAGGGGGTGCACACATCCGGCCACCGCAAGCTTAGAGGGGATGCAACACCCCTCAGCAAACTCCCCTCTCCCTACCACCATCCCTGTCGTGCCCCCCTTTCCTGCTGGGAGAGGGGCGCGACAACTCGCCTCTGCAGGCAAGGTGCCTGCAAAGGATCAATTGTCTGTATGATCAGCGCACTCTCTCTCTCTCTCCTTGAAAACGCTGTAGCAGAGTCGAGAGAGAGCACATCACGGTAAGACTGAAGGAAAGCACCCAGCTGATTTTTACAAACCACCTGGGTATTAGGCCGTATACCACACCACAAAATGCAATTCATCCCAGGATGGTCTTTTCCATCTGAACGTTTGCATCAAGACACATTGTCTGCATTGGGACGATGACCTTGTTATTACCTGTTGAATCTTCGATTACTCCATGGCAAAGGGCAGTATATGAATACACTGTGCAGAGAACCTTCATCACCTGAGAGCAAATAATTCTGCCCTTGATCCAGATTAATTTGCCCTAAAATCTATAAAAATGCTGAAGTGCAGAATAAAGGCACGCTTCAAGTCTACACTCTCTATATAGTGACAAGGTGCAAATGAAAATTTCTGGCAACTCCTGTCCAATTCAGGGGCGCAACTAGGTTGAAATGGGCGCAGGTGCAAAAGATGGCTGTGGGCCAACTCGCTGTTGAACACCACTGCCCCCACCATGTCAGCGCCAGCCAGAGACCCCAGAGTTACCTTTTCTTCCCAACAGCAACAGCCAGAGCCCCCCAAAGGCCCCTCTTCCCCCTCCCCTCCAGCACCCCTCCCAGATGGGTCTAGATGCAGCTGTATCTGATGTCCCTATGATTCCCAGCCCTTGGCCTGCTTCCTGCGTTCACTATCTGTGATTTCTTGTGATTTCTGCTACCTCATGGACATGATTTGAAGGTGAAAATCAAGCCAGTACTCTACATTTATGCTCGGATTCTAGGCTATCCTATTTATTTATATATTTATTAATTTATTTTTATTTATATCCTGCCCTATCCCCTGAGGCTCAGGGCAGCTTACAATAAACACATAAATACAAATATAAAATACAAATAATTTAAAAAAAATACCCCAAAACTAAAAACACCCCCGTCACCCTCCCCCCTCCCATCTATTCTTGCCCATTGAATGCCTGGCCAATTAAAAAGGTTTTACACTGCGGCCTCCAGAAGACATTCAAACTAGGGCTCAGACGAGCCTCCAAGGAAGGGAGCTCCAAAGTTCTGGGGCAGCCACCGAAAATGCCTCTCTGAGGGCTCGAGTCCCATGAAACTGGGCCAGTGATGGAACTCACAAGAGGGCAGCCTCAGCAGATCTTAACAGCTGCAAAGGGACAGAAGGCGAAAGACAGTTCTTCAGATATGCGAGGCCCAAGCCGTTTAGGGTTTTAAAGGTCAAAGCCAGCACCTTGAATTGTGCTTGCAAAGCTATTGGCAGCCAGTGGCCCTTGTTCTGTGATCCTTATCCTGGGCCTGCACGTATACATTTGCTGAAAAGGTGGCAAATCTTTCCACTGGGAACAACTCTACCCTAAAGTTAACCTAGAGCATATTGGGGGTGTCCACACAAGTGCCATGGACCTGATCCTTGCGTGGCCCTGTGGCAGGCAATTGCTGCTGCCACACTGTGGGGGAAGCATGGGGAGCCAGCCACATGGTCTCAGGGAGGCCTGGCAGGTTGGCCCCTGTCAAAGCTGCTGCCACAGCCAGGGGCTGGAGGCTCTGACTCCTGCAGAGGTGCAAGTTTGGGCCTGCTGGGGGAGGGTAGAGGAGGGCGTACGCTCCCCCCCTTCCCCTCACCTGACAGGTGACAGCTGATGGGGGAAGGGGAGGCTGGGAAGAGCACAACATCCCCTTCCCAGAATCCCTCCCCTGCAATAAGCTGTCAGTCGGGTGGATTGGGGGAGAGGGGAGCTTGGGAAGAGCGCAGGCTCCCTTCCCCCCGATCCATCCAACTGACTGCTGATGAGGGAGGGGAGCCCAGAGGAGCGCACATGCTCTCCCCACCCCAGCAGCTGATCTAGGGAGGAGGTGGGGTCTCGGAGAATGTAGAAGGTGAATGCAAGCTAATGGGTGCCCATGTGTCTGCGTCCTGTCAGTTAGGTTGCATGCAGCACCTCCATGAGGACAGGTCCACCAGCACAGTAGAGTCACGAGCAAAAATCCTAGACTGTTCAAGGAGCAACCGCTTTCTGCCCCTCCGCTCTCCCTCTTACTGGTACTGCCAGTGGGCACTGCCCACAAACAGATGAAATACATGCAGAGGGCTGCCCACTTATTAGGGCGTTTATAAACGATCCCGCTTACAAGCGGGATCGCTAAACGATGGCTTTTCTCCCCGCGCAGCCTCTGCATGCCGTGTCTGATGTTCAGACACGGCGCAGAGTGCGAGGGCGCATGCGCGCGCTTCTGTGCATGCGTGCGCGCTTCTGCGCATGCGTGCTTGCCGCGGAGCCAGGAAGTGCGGCGTAAAGCCAGCACTTCGGGAATCCACGTCGGAGGGGGCAGGCTCACCTGCCCCCTCCGACGCGGATTAAAAAGCAGGGCAAGCAAGTAGACGAGCGGCAAGAAAGGCGGCTGATCAAAGGATCAGCCACTTTTTTTGTCTCGTCTATAAACGCCCTTAGTCTGGACACACTAAACATGTAGGTGAGGGCTGCACGGACTGAACACGGACTCCAGCAGGCTATCGTCTCGTTTAATACCCATGGAGATGGCTGTGCACCTGTGAACTACACTTCCAGAGAGCCAGAAGAGGGGCAATAGGATGTAATTCTACTCTTCCCCAGGAGTAAATCAGCAGTCCACTGAAATCAACAATATCACTGGCGTCAGATCCAACTAACTTTCTGTGTTAAGGCTGGCCATGATACAGTGACTTCTGTCTGTTGCTATTTTATTTTCTCTTGTTTTCCAAGCAGTAGATCCTCTCCTCACCACAGATGGGGGGAGTATTTGGCAGTTGTAAGTCCCAGATGCCAAATGTTGGAATACCTCTTTGCAGTAGTGGCATCTGAGTCTCCTGCTTATTCCTACTTAGTATCTATGGCACTTCTGCTGGCAGCTATGGGGCTGCATTTAGGGGTGTCCAGGGACAAGCCTCTAACAGAATGGTGGAAAGGCTGATTTTACACACTTGGAAATCAGCAAATTGTTTCAATGCCTGCCAAGGTGATATCTAGGATGCTTTGCAAGCTTACACAGTAGAGGTGAAACGGGTAGACAAAACATGTTCATGGGTAGTTGTTTTTTTTATTTCAAGCAGTGCACACTTGACTTGACTGACATTCGAATGTTGATCGAGCACCTGTTTGGTTTTTTGGTTTTTGTTGTTGTTGCAATTTTGTGTTTTATTGTTCATTTGCATTTTCTGTTTTTTGCTTATTTTGTTTTTCCATTTATTTCATTCATTTCTGTTCATTTTTGCCAGGAACAAGAAGAAGAAGAAGGTTTTAACTCACCAATTTCTGTTGTTCCTGATGGAAAGAAACAGAAATGAACGAAATAAACAGGAAAAACAAAGTGAACGGAAAATGACACATTGAAACAGACAAAATATCCAAAATATTCAAAATTGTGAAAAGCAGGTGCTCGGTCAAGTAGTGTCGGTTACTCGTTTCGTAGGTTTTGGGTCGAATCATATAGATTTGACAAGCTTACTACAGAGTCAAATTTATTTACCTAGGGTGGATTTGATAAAAGAGCTCAACTTCCACTCTTGCTCCAAAACAAGGGTTAGATTTGCTGCCTGTGAAAATGCTATAGAAGAGCGAGTAAAGCATTTTCACAGGCAGCAAATCTAACCCCACCAACCATGGGGCCACCACCCACTGGACATGCAATCCCTCTGACGGCAGGGTCTCAGAATATGGAGCATTCTGTGCAGCTGAATGCAGGCTAATGTGCACCCACATCTCCATGTCCCATCAATTAGGTTGCGTGCAGTGCCCCCATGAGTACAGGTCTAGCAGCACCATAGAGTCGTGAGCGCAAATCTTAAGCATGCACAAACCTAGGTGCTCAAACCTAGTTTCAAGGAGTATTTTCAGATGTGATGGTTCATTGAGCCACCATGCTTAACCCCTGCCCGGGGTGAGAGCCTCACCCCGGACAGGGGTCTGTCCAACTGCCGAACAAACCGTTTTGGCGGCTGGGGCCTGGGAGGGGGATGTGCGGATGTGGGCCCGCATAGCCCTGCCCCCTGTGCTCCTCAGTGCAGCCCCGCCTCCTCGCTGACACGTGGATACAGCAGCCTATGGGACCGCTGCACCTGCTTGGAACTGCTCCAGCCACCAGCCAAGGTTAGGTGGAGCAGGCCATCAGACATGATGGTCTGCTCCACCATGATACGGGGTAGGTTTCCCCAGACCGTGGCAGGGCTTAAACCCGGGATGTGTGCTGGCAGGGAACCCAGTGCAAATCCCAGGTTAAGCCCTGACACGGTACAGGGTTGCCTCTGCTCCCGCCTGTGGTGAATATCTGGCAGGCGGGAGCAGACATGACACCACCACCTGTGACCACACTGGGGTAAGCATGGCCATGGGCGGTGGTGTAACGTCTGAAAATACTCATGGTTGCATTTATCAAAGCTATTGAAACAATACTTGAAATAAGTCTCCAAGGATATAAGTCTAACCTGTGTCCCATCAGTCTTCGTATCGTAGTTCTCAATGTCGGAGAATTTACAGGTTAATTGGAAAAGTGGGGATGAACAATCTTGTCAGAGAGACCCACGAGACCCATAAGCTGCTGGTCAGAGATCTAGCCAGAACAGAAGTCAGAAAAAAAAATGCTGAACTCCCTCCTCTATTCCCCACACACCAGTTGCTCACATTGGCCAGATTTTGGGAAGAGGTCAGATTTTGAGAGCTTGCGATTAAAGAGAATTGTGCCCAACCCGTAATGCTCAAAGTGTACGAAACAAATCTTATATGCAAAGCTATGCTTACGTTTTTGACTCACAAATCTCTGTCGTTGTTGAGATTAATAAACCAGACTGTGTCTAAAAGTTATGTAAATTTGATCATTGCTTTATGAGACCTTCTAGCTTGCAATCATAGGTAGTCATGGACCTAAACAAAAATTAGGAAGTGCTGCTGTTAACAATTCTAACTATTAGGAGACTTAATAGATGTGTCCACAGGTGCAATTGCTGAGTTGAAGGAAAGACAAAAATAGACTAGAATGGCATTGGATAAGTGATATATGTGTAGAGAAAGGTTATGGGGAGATTTTGGGGCCTAGCATATCCATAGGGTCAGACGAAATGATCTGGTGGTTCCTTCTGATCTTGGACTGTATGAAATCCCTGGCATACAAATGTGTGTTTTAGAACTAACTTACAATGCAGTACACTAGTGGCAGTATACAACCCCAAATGCATGTGTATTGACCAACTCTATATAGATTCTGTATACATAAAGGTTCTTCAGGTCTTGCCTCCTGCATAAGACAAGACCGATATCACCCAACGATTCCTGTCTAACCCAACAACATGTGACTAAACTGCAGTATATGTTTTAGAAAAACATCCCATTTTGATTTAAAGAATGCAAGGCATAGTATTGCAGTATTAATTCTGTGTTAGCTTATAAATGGGGCATTAGACAAGAATCTCAAGGAAACTTATTTATTTAATTTATATTAACATTTATATCCCGCCCCGTCCCGTCAACAGATGGCTCGGGGTGGCTCACAACTGCTACATTTTAAGATCATAAAACAAAAATACATTAAAAATATAGACAAAGAGGGAAACTAAAGCCGATTAAATAAGGTAAGAACAGTCAAACTAACCCCCCGCTCATCTCCCACGCTTGCCTGAAGGGTGAATGAACAGCCAGGTCTTACAGGCCTGACAAAAGGCCAGGAGACCCAGGGCCAATCGGACATAGAACTAACCTCCCCCACTACCGGATCACCCGCCTGAAGGCCAGAGCAGAATACCAGGTCGAGCATATGCCCCCCCTCGTGCATTGGATCTTGATTTTTGGCAAGAAATTATCAAAATTAAATGGGATGTTTTTTATTTTCTATTGCTCTTTAGTACTAATGAACTTTAATAGCTCTGACAGCAAAGGTCGAAAACCCTGTATGGCTCTCTCTTTTCAGCAAGTTCCATTAGTAGGTGTGTGCAAAAAAAAAAAAAAAA
>QEPC01013085.1:188521-206178 GCA_003113815.1 Sphenodon punctatus | reverse complement strand
TTCTTGAGTGGTTCTGATCCTTCCTGGCGGGGAAGAGTCCAGCGTGTGGTTCTGAGTGATTTTTCATCTCCCCGGGGCCTCGTGTGGAGTCCGCAGGGTTCTATCTTGTCCCCTCTCTTGTTCAGTGTGTACATGCAACCTTTGGGGGAGGTTGTTAGGGAGTTTGGCGTACGGTGTCATCAGTATGCTGATGACACCCAGCTTTATCTCTCATTTTCATCTGACTCAGGCCCGGCAGTCTTGGTGCTTACCCAGTGCTTGGAAGCTGTGGGGGATTGGATGAAGGAGAGCCGTCTGAAGTTAAATCCTGACTAGACAGAGGTGATGGTCGTGGGGAAGGCCTGGGGAGTGGTGGCTCCCATCGTTGATGGGATCCGTCCTGCCCTGGTATCTCAGGCTTGGAGTCTGGGGGTGCTCCTAGAACTGCAGCTCCTCCTGGATGCCTAGGTGGTGGCTGTGGCGAAGGGGGCATTTCGCCAATTACATCTGGTGCGTTGGCTTCGGTCGTATGTCTCAGACTCTAATCTGGCCACGATTGTCCATGCTTTTACCTCGAAATTGGACTACTGCAACGCACTCTACGTGGGGCTACCCTTGGTGCTTGTTCGGAGGCTGCAGCTGGTGCAGAATGTGGTGGCTCATCTCCTAACAGGGACGGGCCGATGAGAGCATATTACACCGGTGCTTCGTTCTCTGCACTGGCTGCCTATAGTCTTCTGGGCCCAATTCAAGGTGTTGATGTTGACCTTTAAAGCCCTGAACGGCCTGGGCCCCACCTACCTGCAGGACCGCCTCACCCTCCTGGTTCTGGATCAGCCCCTGCAGTCGGCTGGGAGCGCCCTCCTTGAGGTCCCCTGGGTTTCTTGGGTGTCGACCTTGCGGAGGACGTTCTCTGTGGCCGCGCCGTGGTTGTGGAACTCTCTACTGTTGGAGGTTTCCCTGATTACTGACCTCCCCTCTTTCCATAGACAGTGTAAGAACTGGCTTTTCCGTCGTGCTTTTCCTGAGGGAGAGGGGTTGGGTTAGGGTGGGGGGGGAAATGTTTTTTTTAATATTGTGTTTTAATAGTGTGTTAAATCATATTATTGCTGTTTTAAATTGTTTAATATGTTGTTAGCCGCCCTGAGATGCTTTTAGCAGAAGGGGGCGGCATACAAATTTTATTATAAATAAATAAATATCCCAGTTCGAAGTGCTGGAGAATCTACAGGTTAATTGAAAAAAGTGGGTATCAACAAGCTTGTCAGAGACAAACTAGCCCCCAGACCCATAGGCAGCTCTTCAGAGCTCTAGCCAGAACAGAAGTCAGGAAAAACCCTGAACAAATGCCAACCAGGAAGCCAGCCATATATCCAGATGCCACTGCTGGCAATAGTGATGATAAAACAAGAGCCCAGTCTTTTGGCACTTATGCCTTGCAGCTGCCAAGCTTTTACCCTGTGAATGACCATGATCACTGGCTAAAATAATAGAGCATCTTAAGGCAAAAGGCTAGAGTGAAGAATGTTTAGTGCTGCCAGGAGGAGCCAGACAATGCCCAATCCATTTGCAAAAAACATGTGAGCTCATCACACTTTTTGACCCTGCCAGAATGTTCTAGTTCTAATTTTATTTGTAATAAATAAGTAAATGTATCTTTCGGTGACAACTGTTAAATGGTGTTTTAACCGTTCAATGATAATTTGGGGCAATTAAAATTCTTGAGGGGTTTTGTTGTTGCATATCTAGAAATGATCACCCCTTGCTGTGGCATCTGGGCCCTTGCAGAATGGAAAGGCGAATTCTACTCCCCATCTGGAATGTTCAGGTCGTCACTGGGTTGACATGGCCAATGTTGACAGTCATGTGCACCATCCTTGAAAGGATCAGATCTCAGCCATAAGCCACGTCCAGACATGTGCACATTTTAAACCAGATTGACAAACAACTGAACAGTAAGATGTCGCCAGGGCCAGATGGTATTCGCCCAAGACTTCTGAAACAACCTAGATACAGAACTGCAATGCTTCTAGCAGCAGTATGTAGCCTATCCATAAATCAACCTCTACCAAAAGACTGGGAGATAGCTAACGTAACACTTATTCTTTATTTTTCATTTTCTTGAAAGGCTCCACGAGTAATCCTGATAACTACTGCTGGCCAGTTAGTCTGACTTCAGTACCATACAGAGACTGGCTTGGGTTCAGTTCAACCCCCAGTTTCTTGGCTGAGCAGGACTCTGCTCTCTACAGCACATCAATAGCTTTATATTGGGTGAGTCATTGGATACTTTCATAGTGTACTCCTGTCTATGTCAAGGACATAGAATGGTCCAAGTGTCAAATTCCATAACTGGGGTGCAAAACATCCTTGCTGCTGAACAGCTGACCGTCAACAACAGCAGCAGCCTCTTGGTCCACCTGCAGCAGCATGTCTCTCTCTCCAACCTGCTTGTGGATGGACCCATTCACACGTTATACTGGCAATGTGGCAGCCAGATACTGGGGCAATTATTACAGTTTGTTCAAGAGCAACTTCTCAAATTTGGCTGGATGTGTTTGTGTGAACAAAAAAAACCAGTGTGTGGAAAGTTAGGTACGAGGGTAGCACAACATGTGACAGTCCCTGTCTGTTGTGCAGTCCCTTGGACTGGGTGCAGGAAGCATTTAGCAGAGAGTTTTTGATTGTGGGGTTTGCTGCCTGATACCACATCTGTCTTGCCAAACACTCGGCTTATTTTTGCTTGTTACTGGGAAATTTCTTTCCTATGGTGTGGTGTTGAGGGTACAGCAAGGAGGCAGCTTTGGGAGGGTGAGGGGGTATAAAGGGTTGGCACATTTGGGTTTAATGTGCTATGTTCCTGGATGCCATGGTGCTGGGCACAATCCTATCACATAAAATAAGTGGGGTGCAGGGGTTAGCTTCATGCAATTATAAGTAGGGCTATTAATTTGTCATGGAAATTTTCTTAAAAGTCATGAGTTGGTCATGGCAGGAATGAGGAAAAGTCATGGAAAACTCACAGGTAATTATTTTAAAAAAACTTTTATTCAATATTGTATTTTGTAAACCCCCCGTTTAGATTGCAAACCCAGGGATTAAATTGTAAACACCCCCCAATCATAGAAGAAGGAGGAAAACACCCCCACCCCTTAGATTGTAAACCCAGGGATTGTAAAGCCCTTTGAAAGCCCCAGGCATAGATTGTAAACCCAAGCAGGGGATAAAGGCAGAGAAAATGTTGCCGTCTCCTGGGCACCTCTTGAAGCTCTGAGAACGGTAACGTTCTCTGCCTCTGATCCCGCCGCCACACCTTGCCGTGCCGCCACTTGACCATGCCCAAAGCTCCGCCCTCCACGAGAAACAACACTGAGGAGGGGTTTGGAGCTCCAGGGAGAGGCCGTGGCTTTACCCGGTGGCACCCAGCGTGCTATTCTCGCCGGCTTCTTGCCATGCCGCCACGTTTCCACAGCCAGGGAGGGGTTTGGAGCTCCAGGGAGACACCGTGGATCATCTTAGCACCATTGAGCATGTTCTTCTCCCCAGCTTCTTGCCAGCTCTGCTCTTTGGTTTGGGGGAAATATCAAAAAACTTGGGAAAATCACGAAAGTCATGGGAAGATCTCAAAAGTCATGGAGGGAGGCAACAGTAACTAAAAACATGACTTTTGTCATGACCTTGACAAATTCTTAGCCCTACTTATAAGCAATAGACCCATATGGAGGCAATGGAGGCATGTGATGGATGAACAAACTTCTGAAATGAACATTAAAAGAACATGAACAGCAGGTATATTTTTATTTCTGCTTCCCATACTACCCAGAGGAAAGTAATCACCATGTGTGTTGGGTTTGTCTTGGCGGGGAATTGCTGTTTTAATTAATTTGCATTGTGAATTGTAAATTTATGTAGAAGTGCCTGGAGCTTTAGGGATAGGCACTTTTTTGTCAAAGGAAATAAATGTAGTTTTTCCATCATATTTCATCATCTCCTTTCTGCTACCCACAAACTTCCAAAACTCTGCTGTAATGTTGTAAACCAGTCCTACTAGATATGTGGAAATGGGGATCTGCGGCAGGAACAGACTATAGGTCCAGTTTTGCTTCATACAGATAACTGGAAAATGATACTTCAGACCCCAGTCCAATGTCTGTACGCCAGGTAAAACATATTTTACACCTACTTTACAAATCGTAAGCTAGCAAAGGAAGACACAGGCCTAACTTTTGCAGGCCCCCGTTAATACCAGTATTTCACAACCCCCACTGGACACATTTCCACTTACTGTATAGATGGTTTGAGAAACAATCCGAGTGCAAGTAATTTTATTATTAAAGAAACAGTTGTAGCAGCACTTACTCCTAGAGGTGGTTGACTCAAGAGATTCTTCATCACTTACCACCCTGGTATGACTTTTGTATCTTATTCCAAATCCTGATGTCTGTATGATTTTTCTGTTAATGAGTCATAGTTTTGTTTTGCCATTTTCAGATGAAAGTTACACCTCCTGCTCTTAGTGAAAACATGATCAAATGTCCATACAATATGACTGAATAACAAAAGAGTACTGTTGACAACTGGCACCTCTGACAGGTGCATTTTGAAACTGAATTCAGCTTTGTCATAATGCATATAAGAAAAAACATTGAGGGTGGAAAAATAAGTAGATCTTTTCTTTATTTTTGTACCTTTGCCAAACACTGCTTCATTAAAAGCTCCCAACATTGTTATCTTTCAAGCAGGTTGATTCAAAGGCAGACATGTGTTTATTTTGCACGGGTGCTTAAATATTTAATTCTTTAGCAGAGTTTACACAGAATCTGATTTTGTGAGAAGGGAAGGAATTTTCCTTTTATGATTTAAACAGAACAAAATGACTAGCGTTCCCTGGTCCCTTTGAGCATGCTTCTGTGCTGTCCCTGTGATTTTTCACCACAAATTGGAGTGACTGCTTCAATGATTTTTGTCATTGAGCAGGTCACTAATGTTCAATCATAATCTGAAGCAGAATACACATTCCAACCTCTACAAACTTTAGAGGATCATGTTCATACACTGGAAGTTTAAATAAGACTCCAATCTCAGTGAAACAAATAAGTTAAAGTCAAATTGTTTTATTACTCCCCTCCCCCCCCCCCCGTTGTGGCTTCTTGTCAAACGTTTTATATTACACTGATATTATCACTCATGATACAAATTAGAGACATGGACTTCTTGCTCATAACATGTGTTTTAGGCTGTTGTTTCCTGGGACATTGCTATAAGAAAAGTTTAAAAGAATCAAAGGAAAACCTAGGCAATGATAAATATATTCCATAATCAAAAAACCTCCAGTTTACAAGAAGAGTTAAGGCTCTTGCAAATTCAATCATGCACTAAAAAGCATGGAAATTGCAAAATAAGGCTCCTGCCTTAACTTCCGTGCCATGTTATCAGTAAAGACATTGTACAGTCTCACATATTGTGCTCATTTACAACTTAGGCTCTATGCACGCACTCTTTGCCTTCATCTTTCAGCCCCAGTCCTCTTCCTCTTTGTAAGTTAGGGGCAACACTGAAGTTGGGGACACGAGAGCATGAGCTGGCCCCTCGCCCCTCCATTTCCTCTTTAAGAAACGGAAGGAAACGCCCCTCCGTTTCCTCCGCGCCCCAGAGCGTCTCCTTCGGTCCGCCGGGGTGCCTTCTTGGAGGTCCCCCGCGTTAAGCGGGGAGCCACAATGGAGAGGGCATTCTTGGTGGCCGCGCTGCGCCTTTGGAACTCCCTTCCGGAGGAAGTTCGCCTGACTCCAAGCCTATTGACATTTCGGCAAAGTTGTAAAACCTGGCTGTTCACCCAGGCCTTTCGGGAGGGAGGGGTTTATCTCCCCTACCCTATTTATTGTTTTAATGTTTTTCCCAGCCCTGTTTTAATATTTTTGAATGGTTTTGATGTTTTAAAAATGGTTTTAGATGTATTTTATGTATTATTGCTGGAAGCCGCCCCGAGCTGTTTTCAGGAGGGGCGGGGTATAAATCCAGAAAATAAAATAAATAAATAAATAAATAAATAAGAAAGAGGGAATTTAGGAGTTCTGGCTTCCACCACTTCTCCCTTTCTAATCTACTTGGTCCCAGCCCTGTAACAGAGAACTCAGGACTCCTGATGTCCAGCCTCTCCACCCCACTCTAATCCAGTAGGCTGCACACCCTTCACAGGCAACTCAATAGTCCTGGTTCTGAGCCTGTTCTCCTCTCCCCTGCTCTCAACCTTGTAACAGACAACCCAGGAGTCCTGGGTTCAAGTTGCCCCTCTAACCCTGTAGCCCCCACTCTGCTCACAGAGAACTCAGAAGTCCTAGGAAATACAATGTTTGTCTGTATGTGTCATATGGAACAGAAGTAAGGGGGTGTGTGGAATGAAGAAAAAAAACAGGAGAGGAAATGGAATGACAGAGACGGAGGCTATTGAAAGGCAAAGGATAGGGAGTCAGCTATGGTAAGTGAGTAAAATGATAGGACTGCTCCTCCTGGTATCCCATCCGTCTTCTGAATCAGGTATTTCACTCAGAACCTTGTTGTTGTAACTATTTCTAATTCCTCGTGTCATTCCACCAATTTACTTAATTGTGCACACTCTTTGTATTTTTCCCTATCATTCCAACCATTCCACTTACTGCATCTGGTGCCTAACTCATCATTTCACACCCTCTTGCCTTCCCTATGTACTCCCAAAGATGCAACTGTGTTGTATAATTTCACAATCACTTAATTGGATGTTGGAATGACAATAGTATTTATTTAGTAATTGGCACTGCTGTTGCCTCCATTCCTTCCAATGGCCATTCCATTTTATTAAGTTCAATGCATACCCAACTTAGTTTTAATTAAACGTTTGTATATGACTCTACCCAGCTTCACTGTGCTCTGGGAGGGCAGTGGAGACTAGTGGGTAAGAGGGACAGTTGTGAGCTATTAGTCAGCTGTCCCATTCTCCCCTACTGAAATGAAAGGAGAGACGGAAAGGAGGGGGTGAGGCACCAGTTCATGCCCTCCTGTCCCTAGCTTCAGTGTTGCCTCCAACTTGCAAAGAGGAAGATGATTGGGGCTGAAAGACGAAGGCAAAAGGTAGGTGCGTGGAGCCTAAATTGTAAGTGAGCAGAATATGCAAGACTGTACAATGTCTTTACTGCTAACATGGCATGGAAGTTAAGATGGGAGCCTTAATTTGCAATTTCCATGCTTTTTAGTGCATGATTGAATTTGCAAGAGCCTTTACTTTTTTTGTAAACCGGAGGTTTTTTTGACTATGGAATATCCAAGTTTTTGTTAAATACGATGCAATGGAGAAAAATCTGTCCTGCTAGCACAGTAGAATGCTGAGCAGCCTAACCACGATGGGAGCAGGGCTTAGGGGAGACTAAGGTGGAAGAGCTGCTGCCCTCCTCTTGCAGAACATCCACTGTATCAGCCCAGAACAGCCGCATATTCCTCATTCCTTAGTGGAGTTGAGAAAGTCGGAGGAAGAAGTGCTGAAGGAAGATGGATTCCATTCTGCCTGTAGCCTCCTGTCCCTTTCTCCGGGATAAACCTCTGGCCTCCTCCTGCACCTGGGACCATCCCAGGCAAACTCCGGCCCCAACTATGCTCCTCCAATTGGGGTGCCCTATTGGAGCAGCAGCCCAGACACCCCGTATTTTTGGAGGGGGAAGGGCTGTCACTGAAATCCATGTGCTCTGTGTTTCTGGGTGGGTTTGGGGGGCCAGATCAGCCACCCCAAACATCACTGCGGGATTAGCTAGCTCTGTTGTTTAGTCATCTTGACGTCCCTGGCCCCCAAGCCAAGGTGCCTGCTGTGCAAAATCAGATCAGAATGACCTTCAGCTGTCCCTTCCACAGGCCTTGCTCTCCTCCTCTCCCCACCAGATCAGCTCTAAACATGGCTGACCAGTCACTCACACTGCCCCCTGGAAGGTGCAGTTCCTGCTCTTTCCCCAGCACTGATAGGCTCTAGCAAACAGTGCCTTCTGGGAGTTGCAGTCCCCAGTATTCAATACTATTTGCTTTTAAATAGCCTCTGCATTACACATAGAATGTTTGCAGAGAGCACCACTCTCATGCTGACTTCCTTCACTTCAAATTCTGTCTCTCTTCCCTTACTTCTGCTCTCTCCCTCGCTAGACAGAATTACTACGCTTCCCGCATTAAGTCCTGTTCTCGGGACCCTCGGAGCCTGTTCTCCACCCTTGACTCCCTCCTCAAGCCCCCCTGTCCTCCTTCCTCTTCCCTTTCTGCTCAGAATCTTGCTTCTTTCTTCACCTCCAAGATAGACAAGTTTCGCCTTGACATCGCTTCCCACTCCTCTCCCTCCTCCCCCTCCTTCTCTCCTGTCCTCCTTCCCTCCCACCTCCCTTGAGGAAATCTCCTCCCTGCTCTCCACCTCCTCTCTGCTCTCCACCTCCAACCCTTCCCTTGACCCCATCCCCTCCCGCCTCCTGACCTCCATTGTTTCCACTGTTGCCCCTTCTCTCCTGCACATCATCAACCTCTTCCTCTCTACAGGCTCCTTTCCATCCGCCTTCAAGCACGCTACTGTCTCTCCTATCCTCAAAAAGGCCACTCTTGACTCCTCTGACGCTTCTAGCTACCATCTTGTCTCATTTCTTCCTTTTGCTTCCAAGCTTCTTGAACATAGTGTCTGCTCCCACTGCCTCGACTTCCTCTTTGCCAACTTCTCCCTTGACTCCCTTTAGTCTGCTTTCACTCCCTTCACTATGCTGAAACTGCTCTCGCTAAGATCACCAACGATCTTCTTGTGGCTAAATCTAATCACCTCTATTCCATTCTTTTTCTCCTTGACCTCTCTGCTTCCTTCGATACTGTTGACCACTCACTCTTGTGGGATTCACTTCGCTCTCTTGGCTTCTGTGGTTCTGTCCTTGACTGGTTCTCCTCCTACCTCTCTGACTGATCCTTCAATGTGTCTCTTGCCAATTCCACCTCCTCCTCTCTTCCACTCTTGGTTGGTGTTCCCCAAGGCTCTGTCCTTGGCTCTCTCCTCTTCTCTATCTATACCCTGTCCCTAGGCAAACTCATTGCCTCCCATGGCTTCCAATCTATGCTGATGACACTCTATCTCTCTACTCCCTCTCTCTCTCCATCTGTTCAAGCTCGCCTCACCAGCTGTCTCTCTGACATCTCTACCTGGATGTCTCAACGTCAACTCAAACTCAGCATGGCTAAAACTGAACTCCTTATCTTCACCCCTCATCCTTCCTCTCCCTCTTCCCTGTCGATCCTCATCAATGGGGTTACCATCCTTCTCGTCCCCCAAGCCCGTAGCTTAGGGTTCATCTTTGACTCATCCCTTCCTTTTAAACCCTACATCGATTCTGTTGCCAAATCCTGTCCCTTCTCCCTCCATAACATTTCTACTATTCGCCCTTTTCTCTCTGCCTCCTCTGCCAAAACCCTTGTTCATGCCCTGGTCATCTCTCGCCTCAATTACTGTAACCCCCTTCTCACTGGCCTCCCCCACTCTCTCCTTTTTCCCTTTATCTCTGTCCAAAACTCTGCTGCCAGGGTCATCCACCTCACCCGTCGCTTTGACCACGTACAGCCCCTACTCTCCTCTCTTCACTGGCTCCGTCTTCCTGAACGAATCCTGCACAAGCTCCTAGTCTTCACCTATAAAGCTCTTCACAACCTTGCTCCCCCCTACCTCTCTGCACAAATTTCCCTCCGTACTCCAGTCTGTGAACTCCGCTCCTTCTCTGTCCCCTCTCTCACCCTCCCACGTCTCCCCTGCTCCCCTAACCGCCTTTGTCCCTTCTCCCTAGCTGCCCCCCATGCCTGGAACTCCCTCCCTGCCCACATCCGCCTCGTCCCCTCCCTTCATACCGTCAAATCCCTCCTCGAGACCCACCTCTACCCTCCCCGACGTCTCACCTAACTCCTGCTGATACCCTCCATCCAGTACGATCTGTTACCTGAGGTCTGTGTACTCATATCCTCACCACACGGATCAACCAGCCATCATTCTTGATGTAACCAAGCCAAGTGTGTGCACCTGGGACCTCGCATCCTCGTGAATGTTACACTCCTTGTCTCTCCCTCTGTTCACCTTCCTTCGTATCCCTCCCCACCCCCATCTCTCAGATTGTAAGCCCTAGGGCAGGGACTGTGTCTATTCAATTACTTTGTAAAGCACCAGGTACATTGCTTGTGCTATATAAATGTTTGCTAATAATAATAATGATAATACAAGCACTCCACATTCAAGATGGTCTCCGTAGGCTAACATTGCATTTTCAAGATATCATAACTTAAAAACTACTAACCAGATTTACAAAAAGTAAACCAGAAGGTATCCCCCTGGCAGCCTCCTTGAATTTTCTAAAAGACTTACCTTCCTCCCAACCAACAGAAACCCCCTTTACTCTGCTGAGATAGAGACTGTCTACCTTTTGAAAAAAAGCCTTCAACGAGCAGTTCTTAAACTGCAATATCTCAGCTGTTATTCAGCTGATTTGGCTGAAATTAGCAAAACATGAACCACTTACCCCAGTGATTCTCCACTAAAAATGTCACCATCCTAACTGTAATCATGCCAATTTTATAGCAAATACATAGAATATTGGGGTTTTATAATAGAGGGTGTAACACACCTTAACTATTAGCACACTCCCATGCTCTAATAATGTGAGTGCAGATCCCTGCCTTCCAATGTGCCTGCTGGGCTGGTGGACCAGTTAGGATGGTTTGACATTGAAGCCAGTAATGGGGCCAGTAGGATTGCAGAGTTCTCTGAGGAATACACCTGCCGACCTTGATAATATGGTTGACCTGTGAAATAACACGTTGACCGTGGCTACTGACATGATTACACCCTACTGTTCTTGCTGCTACCGCAACACAGGTCCACCTGGTATAGGAAGGACCTGAGGTGGATGAAGTGGTAGCGTAGATGGCACAAATTTTTCATTTCATTTCGTTTTAATTTGGTACCCCGCAGACTACACCACAGGTGTCTCATAGCGGCTTACATTCACAAATGAAATACAATATGAATACATAATAACCAGTACATAATCTAAAAAAATACATCATCTAAACATATATCAAACATCAACCCAATAGCAGTCCACTTGAAGGAAAATATACAAACCCAACCCCCCTCCCACCCCAATCCCCACCCCAACCCATTCCCTGGTGCCTGCACTCACCAGGCAGTCCCAACCCTCGCGCTGCACCCACTTCACACCTCGGGCTGCCCTCGGGACCTCCCCCCTCCCTATCCCAGTCCCACCTATTTCACCCCACAAAACACATCTCCAAGAGGCTCTGCTACAAATGCATGGGGACCTACAGCCCTGCCAACAATAATATTTTAAGCTGGCCCAACGAAGCCAGCTTCCAAACAGTATGGATCCAAGCCCCACCCACTCCCCCATGGCAGGAGGGACAAGGAGCAATCCAAACATGGGGGCAGTCCAGAGAGTGCAGCAGGGCCCCTAGGTGCAGGGCTCTGAAGGTCCCCCTTGAACTTCCCTCTGCTGATCTAGAGTCTTGCCTCCACCCCCTTCACATGGAGAGAGGCTGCATCCACTACTGCCCTGCTGACGGCCCCGGCGACAACCAACACCCTTAGATGGCACCTTTCGGTTGGCGCCCAAGGGCGCCACCCCAGGGCCTTTCTACCTATAAAGGGGGAGGAGGCAGGTATCACGTGTTTCTCGGTCCCCTCTGCAGCTCCAGGGCTTCACCCCTCCCCCATGCAGCTTGCAAGGGTGCCACCCCAGGGCCTTTCTACCTGTAAAGGGGAGGAGGCAGGTGTTTGACTTATGCTGAAGCTGACCAATTATAGTACAATGCTTTTAAAAGAGTGATGCTAGGGAAAGCAGGGTTGACAGAGAGGGAGGACAAACATTTTTTGTGTGTCTGACCGAGAGAGAGGACAGACACACACATCAAGACCACCTTTCTTGATGGTGGCAGCAAGAAAAGTTTTCTTCTCTGGTGCCAGAGTGTCTGCAAAGTGTCTGTCATTAAATGAAACTGCCCCAGGTAGTGAAAGGCATGGTAAATCCAGGTTGCTTGTTATGGGTTTTCTATCTACTTTGTAGACAAAATTGCTTGTGTTCAGCACAACTTGGGGACTGTTAGATTAGTTACAGAGCCAGAGTTTGGGAGGCTTGATATTGTCTTGTTTACATGGATGCTTCAATTGCAGTTTCACCAACGCAAATGAGGCATATAGGTGACCAGTTGCGAATTAGAACGATACCTATCATAGTTGGTGAAAACCAGCTAGAAGAAACTTGGACCATTGCTGGCTAAGGTTATTAACACCTCTTTTGAGAGGGTAGTTGCTAGATGTTGGGACTCGGCCCTGCACCCCTGTCCTGTGGGGCTGGGAGGTGGTTATTTTCCCCCCATATGCCACCACTTGGGTTGGTGGGAGCTTCCCTTTCTGTGTAGTCATTCTCCCTTGTGTCCTGCTCTTGAATCTGAACTTCTCAGATTGTCCTGGCCTTGTTTCTGCCTCCTCCTTTGGTCACTGGACTTGTGAGGCTCCCGTTGATGATCTTGGCCACAGATTCAGAGTTCAGCCACCACTAGTTCCCGAGGGAATGTTTACCCTGTAGGCTTTGCTACCTTAGTTTGTCTGCCTTGATCATTGTTGTGTTGTCTGTCCTCCATCTCTGTCAGCCCTGCTTTCCCTGTTGGGTGTTTCTAGTGTTACTATAGGACCATGATCATTCTCACAGTGTCCCTGGTTCTGATCCTGTCCTGTCTCAGCATGATAGGTGCCAATCATGATGCTGGAAGCCCTCAAATCACCACTCATCTGGCACCTATTCACAAAATCAACCCTTGTTTCTAACTTTCTCCTTTTGAGAAAGGTGGCTGAGTGGGTGGTCATCTTACAGCTTGTCATATCTGGATATCAGATGCCTGGACCCCTGTCAGTCTTTCTTTCTTTCTGGATATAGGACTGAGGCTGCTCTTGTGGTCCTGGTGGATGATCTACATCTGGAGATTGACAAAGGGAAGTTGTATCCTATTGCTATCATTACATCTTTTGACGGCCTTTGATGCCACTGACTGTGTGTTGTGATGCGACTGCGTGATCTGACAAGTATTTCAAGGATTGCTTTTGATGTGCTTTTGCACATTCCTGGAGGGGAGTTCCCAAAGGGTGGTGATTGGTGCTGGTTAATCATCTTCTCAGAACCTTCCCTATGGGGTGTCTCAGGGTTCCATCCTGTGTCTCCCCCTGCTCAATGTATATTTTGAGGCCACTGGGTGAGATAATACATAGATTTGGAGTGAGGCGCCGTATGCTGCTGACAACCCCAACTTTGTCTGTCTTTTCCCTCTGACCCACGTTTTGGTGCTTACTTTAGCACTGGTTTGAGTTCCATTTACTTTTCAATGGGATTTCTGCCAGGACTATGTGGTGACACCAAAGCTGGAGGGTTATGCCCTAAACTTTCAAAGGAATATCTATAAGGCTTCTAAATTTGCACAGCCATTTATGTTCTTTGATCTGCAGTACTAACTTACAAATGGTGTAGTTAAGCTTCTAGCATAGACTGAACCTTAAACTTGGAGAACTACTTTCAGTCGTAATGGCTGCACAGAAGAATAGCAGAAGTGCTATGAAAGAGCTGCTGTTGTTAGAAAAGATGTGTCCTTCGCCACAAACACACATACAGACACAGTAATATGCCCTCTGGAATGTATGCTCTTCCATGGATCCTCTAGAATGCTGATTTCACGTAACTTCCATGGCAGAATGCCTTGTGACAGTCAGACCACAGAATAAGTGACTTCTTGGGGTGACCATACACAGTTATCAGATGCAGCCCATCTGCCTTCTTTGCCAGCCTCTGAGGCTAAAAGTCTGCTTCTCTTCTTGTATCTCATCTGCTTTCAGACTAGGACACAGACACAGGTCAGGCTGATAGCTTCACAGTTCAGTGCAGTGAAAGGCAGCAAGCTTAAAACTTACGGGTTAAATGTTTTGAGACCAGATTCATCTGAATCTGTAATCTCCACAACAAAGACAGATGGAAGACATTTCTAGATCTGCATTGTTCATGCTACGAGGACCCAGTTCTGCACACTCTCATTGGGTTCAGTATTGCAAAGGGTTGTTCAACTAATGTCTATTCAAGTCAAAGGTGCTTGTCACCTTGCAAGAGAATGCCCCACATGAAGTGTTCGTTCATTGAGTTTTGCTGGTATTCTGCATGGGATGAGGTGGCTGAAGAATCCAACCCTAAGGAAGGAAAGAAACAATGATAACTGACCCATGAAGTATATAACCATATGAAATGGTCAGATTTTTTCTCTCTCTGTAAAGTTCTATGTAAAGAATTTTGCATTTATTTAGATCTGTTTTAAGTGCACCTATTTAGATTTCTGGATGCTGCTTTGTCCATCTGGAACCAATCTACAAAAAGGGGCCTCACAAATTTCCACTTAAAAAAACCTCTCCCCAAACACCCTTTTAAAAACTGGACCTGCAACTAAGACTACATTCTATGTAAAAATCTCAAAGTATCTTTCCAAACACTATAAGAGAAGCCTTGCAGCATTCCCATCATCACTGGAGAGCATTGCAATATGAGGTGCTCTAAGGCTGAATCAACTAGCACCGGTCTTGGAATGGGTTTGTGGCAGTGCTGGAAGTCAAAGCTACATGTTCTGATTTTGAACATGCTGATATTCTTACCCTATATAACAAATATAGGATGTCTTTTATTTAGGTTCACATGAATGCTGCACTCTGCTTAATGTGCATTGTGAAAAATGATTTCAAGTTGAAATGAAGCTTCTGAACAAAAGAGTGCAGGGGTGCTGATTCTCATCTCGCCTGGCCAGGAGAACTCACTGGGTGGTCTTGGGGGTGTACGTCTTCCCCCCGGGATCTCACGTGTGGAGTCCTGCAGGGTGCCATTCTGTCCCCCCTCTTGTTTAACATCTATATGCAGCCATTAGGGGAGATCGTAAGGCGGTTTCAGGGCATGCCGTGTCATCAGTATGCTGATGACACACAGCTCTACCTCTCCTTTTCCATCGACCCAGGCCATGCAGTCTCCTTATTTTCCCAGTGCCTGTCAGCTGTGGGGGCTTGGATGAGGTCGAGCCATCTGCAATTGAATCCTGACAAGACAGAGGTGATGTTGGTGGGCGAGGGCTTGGGGGACCTGGGTGTGGTTGAATCTCCTCTTGTTGGGAGGGTTCGCCCTCCCATGGTCTCTCAGGTGCGGAGTCTGGGTGTGCTCCTTGATTCACCACTCAGCCTGGAATCTCAGGCTGTGGCCGTGATGAGGTGTGCGTTTCGGCAGTTACATCTTGTCCGGCGTCTTCGGCCGTATCTCTCAGACTCCGACCTCGCCACTGTCATCCATGCCTTCATCACCTCGAGGCTGGATTACTGCAACGCGCTCTACGTGGGGCTGCCCGAGAAGCTGGTCTGGAGGCTGCAGCTGGTGCAGAATGCTGCGGTCCGTCTCCTTACGGGGGCGGGTCGCAGGGAGCACATGACACCAGTGTTCCGGGCTTTGCACAGACTGCCTATAAAGTACTGGGCCAGGTTCAAGGTGCTGGTTTTAACCTTTAAAGCCCTTCACAGCCTGGGCCCTGCTTATCTGCGGGACCGCCTCACTCCCCATGTGCCCGTGTGACCCTTGAGATCGTCTGTGGGAGCCTTTTTGGAGGTTCCCCGGGCTAGGTGGGTGGTCACCGATGTTAGATCTTTTTCGGTGGCTGCTCCTGTGCTGTGGAATTTGCTCCCAGAGGAGGCTCGGTTGGCTCCCACTCTCCTGTTGTTTTGGCGTGTATGTAAGACCTGGCTGTTCCATCAGACTTTGGCGAGGGGTAGGGGTGGGGTGGGGGTTCTCCCCACATATTGTATTTTTAAATTGTGTTAAAATTTTTGTACTGTTTCTATTGAATGCTGTTCGCCTCCCCGGGCTGCCCTGTGGGCAGGAGGGGCGGGATATAAATTTTAAATAAATAATTTTTAAAAAAATCCATGGGGGGGAACAAATGTAATAGCGCTGTGGCATCAACCCAGCTTGGGTCAGGAAGCTGACATGGACACAGTCTGGACCAGGTCAGGCTGTGGAACAGAAGTCCAACGGATGGGTCTTGAGGGAGGTGGGGAGACGTAGGAACGTGTGGTTGGCTGGCCCTACCCCTGCGCTGAGCTCAGTGCCCCGCCTGGCCATAACAGAGCCATGGCAGCCTAGGATGACATGCCATGGCGGACCCAATCTGGGCTAGCAGGAACAGAAGTGCTAACATGCTCCGGCCTGCTCTTCCTTGGGCGGGCGGTAGCCTGGGCCATTTTCCGAGGTGAAAACCTGGGCTAGCTGCCAACACACCTGGGTAGGGTTGCCACCTAGCTATATTTTTCCGGGCCACTTTTGAAACATACATGTTGCAGGGCCTGCATTGACACCTATGGCACCAATGCAGGCCCTGCAACATGTATCTTTCATAAGTGGCCTGGAAAAATATACATACACCTGGAGTCAGTCCTGGCGAACATCTGGCAGCCCAACAACAAACATGGCAGTGGCCTGCGGGCCAGAGCGAGTTACTGTCACAGAGGGTAAAACCATGTTTTTACCGTGCGTGCGCGCGTGCGCGTGCACTTGTGCCTGTGCCCATTTGAATATATATTTAATATATACACACATACTATAGTGTGCAATTCATTTTTATATATATGTATAAAAGAATAAGTGACTGTGAAAACAGAGATAAGTAAGAGAATTTAGCTAGACGTTTCGGCTTCCGCCTTCCTCAGTAACAAAGTTGATTTTTAAGCTAGGTACTGTAAGCCAAGGTGACAGTTTTCTTGAACTGAAGGCTCACTGTAATCAGCTGCCTTGCTAAGAGTGACAAATATCTTGCTAAGCTTTAAGTTCAAAGGTTAATGTTGTTGTTGTCTTGGGATAGTTTGCACGGAAATGACCTTAGGAGAAAATAAACTTCTTCATGGGTTTTAACTGACGGAAATGTTGGATTGTTCCTTAACATACATCCCTTGTCTTATTCTTGCACTGGAGAGAAGAGTGGAATTAGATGAGACTAGGGGAAATAAGGATTCATCAGGGATGAATCCAGTCCATTGAAGGCAACAAGTTTTACAAAGTGAGCAAGAGAAATGAACTCAAGAGAAATGAAAAGAGGTGGATAAGGTGCTGCCCTTCCCTAAAATACAGGGTGGCTCACAAACCATAGAAACAGTAAAATACAAAAAACAACCCCCCCAAAATCCCCAACCTTCCCACAGCCCCCCACAAAAACCACCCGGTACCACCTCCACATTTCCCACATCCAACCCCCCCTCACTCCTACCCCAAACCCACCCACCAAATGCCCCATCCCCTATCCCTGCTCACCAAATGCCTTTACAAACAGGAAGGTCTTATACCACCTCAGGAAGATACTAGGGCTCAACCGAACCTTTGGTGGAAGGGAGTTCAGTAGGGGCGGGAAACCGGTAAAATCCGGTATCCGATAATGCCGGTACTGGGCGTACCGGCATTATCGGATTCGACCCGGTAATCCGGACCAGGTACCGGATTCCGGGGTACCGGATTTTTTTTACATTGCAGCCATTTAAAAATGGCTGCAATGTAAAAAAAACTTAAAGCCCCAGCAAAAAAGTTTTTTTT
>QEPC01013085.1:135612-160650 GCA_003113815.1 Sphenodon punctatus | reverse complement strand
GAC
The DNA here is from genome assembly GCA_003113815.1 of Sphenodon punctatus. Taxonomy (NCBI): domain Eukaryota; kingdom Metazoa; phylum Chordata; class Lepidosauria; order Sphenodontia; family Sphenodontidae; genus Sphenodon; species Sphenodon punctatus. The sequence goes on along the minus strand of QEPC01013085.1, from coordinate 160,647 downwards.
TTTGCACTGGTTGCCAATAGCGAGCCGAGCCAGGTTCAAGGTTTTGGTATTGATCTATAAGGTCCTTCACGGTCTGGGCCCCTTGTGCCTCGGGGAACGCCTCACCCTCCGCGTCCCAGAGCGGCTCCTTCAGTCTGCCAGGGGTGTCTTCTTGGAGGTCCCCCGTGTAAAACGGGGGGCCACAATAGAGAGGGCATTCTCGGTGGCCACGCCGTGCCTTTGGAATTCCCTCCCGGAAGAAGCTCACCTGGACCCAAGCCTTTTAACATTCTGGCGAATTTGCAAACCCTAGCTGTTCACCCAGGCCTTTGGGGAGGGTGGGGGAGGGTTTTTTATCCCCCTCCACCCTTATTTATTGTATATTTATTATTATGTTCCCTGGTCCTGTTTTAATTGTTGTAATTTTATGAGTGTTTTAAAATATTTTATAGCTGTATTTTTATATTTTGTTGAGATTGTGAGCCACCTTGAGCTGTATCGGGGGGGGCGGGGTATAAATGTGATAAATAAATAAACAGCCTGGACTCTGTTTACCTGAAGGATTGCCTCAACCCTTGGGTGGCTGCTGTGGTCATCCGGAAGTGCCCTCTTGGAGGTCTCACGCTATTGGCGGGTCCAAACAGACAGGCGGGGTTCTTGGCGGCCGCATCATTGTTGTGGAATGCCCTCGCGGCAGAGATCTGCCTCAGCCCAGATCTTCTTGCATTCTGATGCAGCTGTAAGACCTGGCTCTTTTGTCAGGCGTTTGGGTGGGGGAAGGGGGCGGGGGATGGGTTTGGAGGGTTGGTTGGGGTGTGCTTTTTATGCAGATCACTGTGGACTTTATATTTGTAACTATGGTTTTATATTTGTATATTTATATTTGTATTAATAATGTATTTTTAATTCAATTGTGAGCTGCCCCAACGCGCCTTGAGCGAGAGGGGTGGGATAAAAGTATATATAATAAACAATAAATTATCAGGAACTTCTGTGCTTGTATCTCCCATAGGTCACATCTCAGTCATCAAGGCTCCATTTACGTTTCTATTGCCTTGTTTATCTGGCCCATACAACACTGTTGTTTTGTGGCTCACAATATACTACTTAAAGTTATTTTCCCTACATAGTTCTTACATAGTTCTTTCATCCTGCCTGCATTTATCTCTTAAATCATGAGTTGATTGACATCAGACATGCCCATAATACCTGAATATATTGTACTCACGCCAAGAACATGTATGTTACATGTCGTATGTATCTTACGTATGTTGTTTAGTGTTTACACAAGCCCCGTCTCATTGAGTGAATAAAATGTGTTGTGCAATATAGCATGGTTACAAGAATATAGGCAAAAATGTTCAGCATGGCAGGCATGCTAATGGACATGTGACTTTTGGTGTTAGGTGGGTGCAGACTGCATGACCAAGCGTGGTTAATTATCCTTTGTGTATATGTCACCAGACAGTGGGCTGACACAATACATGTTTGGGTGCATACATGTTTGGGCTGCCAGTGGGGACTGTGGATGTTCTAGGGGCGGTTTGGGCCACCTGTTGTGAACTGGGTCCGTGCCCGTCGTGGCTGGTTAAGGCCTGCCGGGAGACGTTAGGGCCGTTGCTGGCAGGGGTGATCAGTGTCTCCCTTCGTGCTGGAATGTGTGAAGGAGGCGGTGGTGCGGCCTCTGCTCAAGAAACCCATCACTTGATGATGATTCCCTCGCCAGCGATCAGCCAGTATCTAACCTTCGGTTTTTAGGGAAGGTGATTGAATGAGTGGTGGCTCAGCAGCTTCAGGGGCATCTGGATTGTGTCAATTTTCTGAATTCCTCGCAGTCTGGCTTTCATCTGGGTTTTGGCACTGAAATTGCACTTGTGGCCTTGGTCGACAACCTCTGTCATGAGTTAGATTGGGGCAGATCGTTTCTTTTGATTGTTAGATCTGTCGACTGCATTCGATACCACTGACCACGGGATGCTGGTGATTCGCTTGCGGGACCAAGCCGGGGTGGACAGAATTGTTCTTCACTACTGTAATGTGGTCTACGTGGGAGTGCCCGTGGTGATGGTTTGGAAGTTGCAGCTAGTGCATAATGCCACGATCTGTCTGCTTATGGGGATGGTCGCAGGGAACACGTTATGCTCGTACTCCGGACTCTGTGTTTACCTATAAAGCCCTGAATGGCCTGGGCCCTACTTATCTGAGGGACCGCCTCACTTCCTGGTTCCCTGGGCGACCTTTGTGTTCGTCGGGGGGCTGCCGTCCTAGAGGTTCCCTGCTATAGAGGGGTGGGGACTGACAGGAGGGCTTTTTTTTTTAAACAGAGGCTGAACCACCGCCTCCTGGGTGGACATATCCTGTATGTCCATTAATTTTTATTGCCTGAATAAAAACAATTCTGAATTAGAAGCATTAAAGAAATAATTATCTCCATATAATGAGATTTACTTTTAAGAATCTCTTCAACAACTGTCCCCACCCCCATCCCCCAAGGATATTTAGCTTAGTGTTGCCCTAGTGCGGGCTAGGCAGAGCTGCCGTGTGTCTGGGGGGTAGAGGCTAGGGGCTTGTGAGTGAGGGATTAGGAGTCCTGTATTGGCGTTTAGGGGTAACCTCTGTCTAGAAGAATGGTAGGACTCTTACTTCCTTGCTGTATAGTTTGAGCACAGCATGTATAAAAGATCCTTGAGCTCACCCTCCTGAATGGGCTAGTGGCAGCAACTGTGCTTCCAACTTTAAAGTCCTGAAATCTTCTATCAAAAAAAAAATGAGGAGAGGTCTGTAGGCAACATCCCCTACTGTCCGCAAATGGGGAGAAACCTGTCCCCTCTCTACCCTCATTTTTATGCCCATGGATGCTACAATTTGCAGGTTTATTAATAATCAAAATGAAGGAACCACCAAATCTATTATATACATGAGCCTATAATTAAAGACCTACTTTGGTGGAAGCTTAGCTAGTTTCATTTTGAGGGGCAACATAAAGTCAGAGATGGTGATGTCATTTGCTTTTAGGTCTCCTCCCCCTTGCCCCCATAATTTTCTAATTAAAAAATGCTCAGCCTGGTGGCTGAACTTGTTGAGGAAATGCCATGTGAAGTCCCTGAGAGAGTAGGCCTGGCAGCCCCTCCTGGCTAGCTAGGACACCCCACTGCCAATAGCAGCTGCTCTTGCCTGCTCACTTAGCCAGAGGAAACAGCACTGGGAAACCGCTGATAATGCAACCAGGATTGGGGAATGGAGAGAAACAGAAGAATGGGATAGAACATTTATACCAAAGAAAATCAGAAAATAAGGAGTAGAATTGTTCTAATGGTATACAGTGGGCTAAAATGAATTGCTCCGTTGACTGTTCTTGATGTTCTAATATGCATCTTAGATGCATAATATATATGGGCACAAGAACAGAATTTTCCGAGTCAAAATAGGTCTGCTTAGTTAGATAACATTTGCAGTTTGCTCATCTTTTTAGGATATTAGTCCACAATGGCTCATACAAATGGTGCAAGGTCAGTAACTGACCTTAGGTTGCTTATTGGGTGCGAATTATGCAATATATTGGATTTAATAAACGATGGCACATACAGACATCCAAAATATTCTGAGCTCAGTAAAGTGGAAAGCAGTGTAATTTCAGCTGTGAGACTATATACTCATGCTATACTGGGAGGTGTTGAGTGTCTTTTCTGTTTTTACTAGTGATCTGGTCACTGCAGAGTTGTCAATTCTCACCATTTTATCATGAGTCCCATAAGTTAGGGCTTTCTTAAACCCACACATTATAAAAATCACCATGAAATGGTGAGAACCTTGCTTTTTAATACAGCTTCCTATGGAAAGAAGGCTTTCCTGATCACCGTGCTTGTGTGGTACATCATATCATAGCCCATTTCAGGCAATATTGTTAGAAAGGTAGAGAAATCCAAGGTAATACGATCCCCATATTTTGCAACAATAGGTGATGTGGTGTTCTGTTGTTTTTTTTTTTTTTTTTTTTTTAAATTCCTATTGGATTACTGTAAGCAGTGTTTCCCTGCCCCCAGGAAATGAAGCTTGATTAGTTTACTTCATGGAACTATTATTTTTTATTATTATTCATTTTTTAGTATACCTGGTTGAATATTGAAATTGAAGTTTTGGATTCAAAAGTAATTGAAGCTTCAATCTGACATGAAAGCGTGACCCAACACTATGGCTGATAGCATCTGGAAATCAAAGTTTTGAAATTGAAATTTCAATATTTGTCAGAATTCTGATTTGAAAATAAATGTCAAGTTTGATCTACGTGCTAGTGGACTGAAGATGTCACTGCAGTGTAACTGAAATGGTTCTAAAATCAAATGATTTCAAAGATCTCCCTCACTTCTGTAAAATATCAATATTTGGTAAAATATTGTTATTTATAAGCCAATATGACTTTGGGGACATGACTCATGAAACTGAACATGTGGTATCAGTATCCCTTTAAATTCAGTTGATGGTTGTCTTTTTTTTTTTTTTTTAAAGCACGGGTTCCTTTCAAAGGAGCAGCTAATGTCAAGGGCTCCAATCTTTACTTACAGACCATTAGAAGGATTACTGTTAACAGATGACTGAAGCTCTCCTCCTGCTCAAGAGGTTGACAAAGCTGCTTCTGCCTTTAAGAATTGCAGGGAGAGGCTCTTCACAACTTGGTGCCCTATATAGAATAGAACTGATGGGGGTTTAGGAGGCTGCATCCAAAATCTGAATAGTGTGGTTATTTTTAAAGAATGGTTATCTCCTGCCAGAGCAGCTGCTGCCAGTCTGTGAAGTCAGTCACGAAAGGAAATACCACCTCCTGAAAAGGTGACACACCAAAATGATGGGGAAAGAGAACAACCTAGCCTTATCTTTACAAAACGGGGCAGCTAAGACTTTCAGGGGTGGGTGAGTGGGGTGGGGATGAGAATGCTGAAGTCAAATGCGGATAAAGGGACATACTAAAAAACCCAACAACATCCCATGTTGTCTTTTTACATGTTATGCTACCAGGTAAAGTTCAGTGCGTATGCCTAATGTCTTCATTAGCTGTGGCTTCAGGGGAAAGGTGGTATCTGCAGTTACCACAGGTTTCATTGGGACATCGCCAAGTGAACTCAGACATAACATAAAATCCGAGTTTGTGTGTTTTAAAATCCGATTTCCAATCCCCGCTTTTGCCTGATTTCCAGTCCCCACGTGCAAAGCGTGATTTGGTGCTCCCCCATTAACACACTTCCTGTGTGTCATTTCCCCTCAACTTGTTTGTTGCCATTTTGATTTGTGTGATTTGATTTTCTATGATCCTCCGAGGACTAAGAAAACTGGGATCATGTGCACACGTAACATAGAATCAGATGATATTGTCTCCCCACTTTGGAGGATTGGATTGAAAGCGGAAGCCAAACCTGAGGCTAAACCGGGGACACAACGTTCGGCCATGCTCACAAGTAGCATCTAAATCCAGGTTAAGCAGTTAAAATCGGATATTATGTTTATTTATTTATAATTACATTTATATGCCGCCCCCTCCTGCTTACAAGCATCTCGGGGCGGCTAACAACATTCTAAAAACATATAATAAAAACCATTTAAAATCAACATTATTAATTAAAAAACCCAATACCCAAACAGAGCCCCTCCCTAACCCAACCCAGTGAGTTCACCCTCTGTTGTCTGTTTCCCAGATTCTCCAATGTATATCGGGCTGAAGAAAGATGACCGAGCATCATGGTTTTTACCCGCCAATCCAATTAGTACATCCAGTAAACATGCCCGGTGATTACAAATGGCCTTCAATACCAGGGACTAGTACCCCTGGTGGTTTTGGAAATTGTTGCTGCTGTGTGGAGGGCAAATAGTGGCAATGCAGCTGATGTTTATTGCTCCAGTGCAGTTCAGAAAGTCCTCATCCACAAACCTGGTCATCATTACCTCTAGGTCAACAAATTGCAGCAAACCCACTCAAAGGCCGTTTTTAGACGAGCGCATGGTTTCAAAAATACTGCGAGGGGGGATTACACTAGACGCTGTCGGGGATCACGCGCATGGGAGGGGGACACGCATTCTTTTCCGGCCACGAATTGACTGGGTCAGCGATTGAGGTAGATAATTCGCGGCTGGAAAAGAATGCGTGTCCCCCTCCCATGCGGGTGATCCCCGGCGGCGTCTCATGTAATCCCGCCTCGTGGTATTTTTGAAACCATGCGCAAACGGGTCGCACGCTCGTCTAAGAACGACCAAAGAGCATGCATGCAGTTGATTGCCTCACACAACTCCATTTGGATCATTCCTTCAGGTGGCCACACTAAACTGGCACCCTGCAAAGCAGAAACTAGAGGTGGGACTCCATGGGGATTACTGTATTTATCGGTATCGGATCTCCTGATATTGGATTTACCGGCATCGGAATATCGGCTTTTTAACATTGCCAATTTTACCCGGTTTTTTAGATTGCGGCCATTGCTAAATGGTGTCAATGTACAAAAATTCTGTAAAGTCAGCAATGTTAAAAATCCGATAATCTGATACCGACAATTATCAGTATTATCGGATTAATTCAATACTACCCATTCTCGGTATTATCAAATTAATCCGATACAGATAGTCCCATCCCAAGCAGAAACTATCTGGAATTGGCAATTTCCAAACAGCGATATCTACCCGCTTCTTCACAGGGATACACTCATGAATTGCAGTGTTGCTTTTCTCGCCACTACACCTTAACCAGATCTATCATCTCCAACTGTTGCATGTGGAAATTAAACATCCACTTTTCCTTGTCCCAGTGCTCATAGCATTCTCCCACCAGTTACCAAATAAAACACATGTGCATGTCTCAGTTGAACTGTAGATAAAGCACAGGAATATCTCATGACTGCAGAGTATGTAAAGCACATGTGCACCTCATGGTTTTACACAACATTATTATTGATGTCCTGATGAGATCAATGCTGCTGTCAGTGTTAATAATTTTTTTGGTTCTGAGAAATGCTGGAATTAGGCAAGCAATCTTTGGGTTTTGTGGGTGACAGGGGTAGGGGATTGAGACCACTCTGAGTGGCAATTGGCAGCCTGGATTTGAAACTGGAAATAGTGGTACTATGTGATCAGTGCCAACAAGTCAAAATGAAATCCACAAAGTTTCCATGGTTTACTGTGCCAACACAGATCCAGGGGATATTTTTCTGACTAACAGCTCGCAGGAGGGGACCCCCAGGTAGCTGCAAAACCACAATTGCACACGCGCTAACATAAATGTTTAAACAGGCAGTGTACATAGGTTTTGTGCGGGTGAAACATGCATACTCATACTTTCTTTAGATTAAGTGTAATGTGTATTAATGTCCATGTTCGTTCAACCTTTGCTATAGAGTAGTGCTCCTGCAAGTGCAGAACCTGTAGCATTCCTAAGCATCAGGCTATGAAATAGTGTTGTGAATTCAAAGAGCTGGAGCTTAGAACTCTATTGCCACATGAACGTCAAGTTTTTGTTTAGCCTTTAGCCTGCAGAAATGGAATTTACAGTTGCATGGACGGATTCCAGGAGCTGTTTCCGTGTACACTGCATGCCAAAACTAGGCCTAGTCGGCTGTTATTAAAATGTTGCTGTCAAGTTATTAAATGCTTGAAAAGCAGAGAATTAAGGAAGCTTTATGCGTGTGCTCCCCACAGTGTTTCTAATCATGCCATAGACGTGTGGAGATCCAATTTCCTTAAAAGTTTAGTTACAGTTTGTGGATCATTTATTTGAAGACGGAAAAAAACAAAACACACCACCCAACCCTGTCACCTAACAGCTGATTTCATTCCCTGTTCTAATCTGTATCGTAGCCTGCAAGAATATAATCGTATTCAGTGACACTGAAAACACAAGGTGCTCAATGGAAGATATTAAATACAGGGCAAACCCAATCAGTAAAGGGGGAAAAGGAATGTTCTATAAACTCTCCACTTTCCTCTGCTTTCTCCTATTTTACTACATTGGGACCAACTGCTCTGTGACCGTGAAAGGCATAGATAATGCAAAACAGGGCTTCATTTGAACCAGTCAGGGTTCAGCCTCAAAAGTTAATCTCAATGGGTGGGATGGTAGAGAACTGGGAAATGTGCCCAGTAGGAGTGTATACCCCAAAATATGGAAGTCCAGAAAAGACAATTGTTGGCCATTTCAGTGTTGGAAACAAAAGCCCAAAAACCCTAGGATGGGGTGGTTGTTTTTTTTTTGGGGGGGGGCTATCATTAAAGACTCTCATGCTCCACCCTCTGCTCTGGCCATCATCCTGTAAATTAAATCACAAGAACTCCTGTTTTATATTTCACTGTAGAGAGCAGGGTGGGTCAGTGATTGGTATATTAGCTAAACACTAGGGCTCAGTTCCCTGCTCTTACGAGTTCTGGTGTGGGGTGTGTGTCTTCCAGGGCAGACTTGGTGCAAAAGTAATTTTCCCTGCGTCCTGTATCTGGCGACTGCTCTCTCAAGCGTCCAAAATGGGACTGGTCTTAAGTGTATAAAAGGGAATATTTGCTCTATCTGAACAACTCCAAATCAATCTAGTTTGGCTTTTCCCAAACTCTTTTGCCCCACGTCCTTCTACCAAGGCCATTAATACATGGATGGGTGTGGGTGTTTTGGCATGGTGGGTGGAGGGGTGTGTGTCCGTTTATACAGACACCCACCCACCTCCACCTACAGAGCCTCCTCTGTTTTACCGGAGGGCTCCATCGGTGGAGGTGGGTGTTCCGACAGGAGCATGCACAAACACCCACTGCCTGTGATGTTTACATGGGTGCACACCCATCCCCCCGTCCACCGCCGGCTGTGTACACGGACTACCCCCCTGCCGCACACCCGCCTGAACACCGGGGGGTGGGGGGTGGAGCGTCCATGTAAAAACAGCCCAAGTGAGGTCTGCCATTTCCACCTGATTGCAATTCACATTCACACATTTGATTGTTAGGAAAATCTATTCTGTCCTCACCCACCTCAGCTGGTTCTCACACTTGTGGATGAAAACAAACAAAACAATAGTCCACATTAGAACACAGTATTTATTAGGTGTTTGCCAGATGTTCGCACCCACTGGACATGGGTCCGCCACCCACCCCCATCTCGGAGATTGTGGAGCCCACTGTGTGGGTGAATGCTGGCTAATCCTGGCTAATGTGCACCTACAGGGCCACTTCCCATCTATTGGGGGGGGGGGTTGCAGCCTCTGCCCACATAAATGTCCACCAGGACTATAAAGTCCCGGCACAGTGCCTAGCTAGAGTGGTCAGAGGAGTAAGTGCTGTCTCAGCTCTCACTGGTGTTTTGACTATTTACTTTCACTTTTGGAGTAGAAACCTCCTCCAAAAAAGCAAGCCCCCCAAAAGAAAATAGACAAAAAACATAGCAGGAGTGGCTTCCTGTACCCAGAGTTTGCCATGGTGTGTATCTTTAGAGGAGGTGGGTGGGCTGCATGTGACACCTCCCTGTTTGTTGCGTTCATCCACTGAACCATGTGAGTGGTGGCTGTATGTGGGCAGCACAGAGCGAACCCGGGGTCTAGCGGGTGACTCTCTCGTCGGTTAGCACCCTCTTTTCCCTGCCCACTTCATGCCAGGCTTTGCCCCCAGCTGGCACTCTCCCACAGTCCCTTCCCCATCTATCTTCCCCTGCTCTGCACAATGTCCAGAGACACGAATGACTGCTCAGTCTATCAAGGAGCTACTGTAGTTATTCTATCCCTGTGTCGCTCACCTTCCATAGTGTCCCAGCCTCTCCCCTCTTGGTATGAAGGACAGGAATGGAAGAGATGACTGCCCAGCTCCACAGCTCATTCCAGTGGTTGCCAGAGACCAGTAGCAGCAGCTGTCCGGGCTCATTCATCCATGTATTCCCCCAACCCTGGAGTACCACTTGTATCCCCTGTGGGGATCATTCCACAGTTTGGGAAATATTGATTTAGGTCAGTGGTGGGGAACTTTTTCCCTTCCAGGAGCCACTCAGGAAATTAGTACAAGCTCCAAGGGCCACATTGAAGCTGGGGGCAGGAGTGCTTAATGGGTGTGGTAAGGAAGATGAGGGTTCAGATCATAGATCTATGCCATAGATATGTCCCCTGTCCATGTGTGCTATGACCTCATCTCTTCTTCTTTACCCTGAACTTAGTTTTTCAATGTATGGGGGTGGAAACTGGATCTACAGGCCAGATCCAGGAACTGGAAAGGGACCACATAAAAACTAGCCATAGGCAGCATTTGGCCCCCAGTTCTAAGGCCGTTTTCAGACGAGCGCGGCGGCGCCCGCGCTTGTTTCTTAAAAAAGCCGGCAGCCCGTTCTACACGAGACGCTGCCGCCGAATACGCGCATGCGCGGCCGACGCGCATCCATTTCCGGGCGCGAACTGACCGGGTCGGCGATCGAGGCTGGTCATACGCGGCCGGAAATGGATGCGCGTCTGCCGCGCATGCGCGTATTCGGCGGCAGCGTCTCGTGTGGAACGGGCTGCCGGCTTTTTTGAAAACAAGCGCGGGCGCTGCCGCGCTCGTCTGAAAACGGCCTAAGGTTTTCCTTTTCTATCAACAGTAGCCTGCAGTACTGGAGCTTTCAACTGATTGCATTGACATTATTGTGTATTACTATAGCTTTTGCTAATGAGGGGGATGAAGCTGCTTCCAGATCCCGACCAGTGAACAGCTTAGGACTAATAGCCTCTAGGTGTTTCAAATTTGTCTTTCTTTCCTCAAAGCTCAGTCGTTTTCCTTTTCTGTTATTTCTGTTTGCTTTCCCAACCACAAGTTTATATTTGCACTTCAAGAAAGAGGGGGCTACTGCTTTGTATCACGTATGATAAGTTAGATCTATATAAAGTGGACTAATAATTATCATATTTTGCACAGATGTAAATGACTAATGAAGGGGAAAAGAAATCGAGAGTTCCATTAACTATGTACGTCTGTGTCCCATAAGCTTTTATTGCTCTCTTTGTGTGTGAAAAATGCAGAACGTTTGAAAAGCGGTTGACATTTGCTGGGTTCATCTGCTTTCTTTATTGTAGTGTGTTGAGTATATTACATAGTGTATGAAAACGATTAGGACAGTGTTGAAAGTAGGAGTGGGGGGGAATCAAGTTTATTTCTTTCATCAGGTGAACTTAATGGTTTTTGGGATGATGTCTGTACTGATAATTAGTAATTAGTGTGTGTGAATTTTATGTGTTAATTTTAAGTTTTATCGTGTTGATTTTAGTTAGATGTTGGTTACTTATTTTTGAAATTATTCATTGTGTAATGGCTAAAAGTGAACTAAAAGAACTTCATACGTTTCCTTATGAATAAATAAATTCATACATTTGTTCATCATTGTAGTAATTAGAGATGAGCTTAAGGCGGTTGGACCAACCTGCCACTGTCAATCTCCAAAATTTCTCACAATCTGCCATGCACCTGCATCCTGAAACTTTTAATTGAATATTCTATGAAGTTGGTATGTCCAAGGACCATCACCTATCATAGCTTTTGTGCACAGACCACAGTATGATAACCATTGGCTTAAACCAAATGGTTGGATTCCAACAGCCCAAAAATTGGGGTCTGGGGATTGAAATCCAGGTCTGATTTGGTTTAGAGCAGATATGGGTACTGATTTTAGTACCCACGGGTAATACCTGAATTTTGGCGACTGCATTGGGTACCTGACAGATTACCAAGGTACTGATCGGGTACCCAAAAAAGTTGGTAATTTCTAGTACCGATTTTCCAATTACCAAATGGTATATCAGGTCAGAAAACTGAAAAATTGTAACAGAAATAAGAAAAAGTGGGACCAGAAGTCAATTTTATGGGATGGAAAATCAATGAATAGGTGCTGGAAGTCAAAAAATTGGTACCAGAAGTTGGTATTCCAGGACCAGAAGTTGGCATTCTGGGACATCGGGTACCTGAATCAGTTCGCAGTCGGGTACCAATCTGCTCTATACAATAACTCTGCTCTATATAATCATAACAAGATTGCCTCATCCTGCAGTATGTATGCAAGCAATGCTTCCATTGAAGTCAAAGATGTTTGTGGCTGCATAGGGACGTCATCTTAAAAACATTATTATTATTTTTTGCTTTTACTTAGGATTGCAAAGCTGGTCTTCAACTAAAATATTTACTGGTCATGATCCATGAGCATGATACCCTGGCATAAATCTGGAGTAACTGTTAAAAAAAACCCAGCTCACTATAAAAAAAAGAAAAGAAAAGAGGCCAGATTTTCAGCTTTGTAAGCCGGTGAGGTCTGTTTCTGTATATAATAGATACTATGTACACAAAGAAACCTTCCCAGCACAGAAGTGTTTATTTAGGTTTGATACCAATGTTTGATCAACCATTAGTTGTTGGGCTATTGATGCTCTTCATTCTTCTCAGCAAAGTGGGGGGGGAAAGATACCATAATGCAAATAGCTGAAAACATGAAGTAGGGAAATGTAATCATCCTTTAATTGACTGTTCGCTAATGGAATCTATTAATTTATGGCCACAGAAGAGCAAGCTAATTTGTGGTTAATGGTGTTTAAAAGATAAACAACCTAAACTGAATCAGATGTGTGTGATTCACAAACATTTAAGCCATTTCTGCATTCCAGATGGCTTTTAACCTAGAGAGTGGAGACATTGACCCTTTTTACATGGGCGTGGGTGTCGCCTGTGTAAATCCCGTGGGGGTGGGGATGTGCGCTCCCATGCACATGCATCCCCACGCATGGAGGCACGTCCATGTATTGGGATGCATGGGGAGTGGGTGTGCGCCCGTCTACACACACACACCCAGCGCACACCGACACACCCACGCACCACGGCCCGTATAAAAAGGGCCAATATCTGGGAAAGTGAGCACCCACAACTTCTACTGAGGTTAACTGAGGGCTCCTAGCACTGGTTCATTCAGACCAGGCCAATGGCAGACAACCTGCTTTGTCTGTTTGGAAAGAGAGCTGTAACTAATACACTGACCTGCTTCAGTTCTTCTAGGAAGAGAGTTTTATACGCTATTGTTCTAAAATGCTTATCTTAGATAATTACCTGGTATTGATTACTATGTCTGTGTCTGAGTTTCTTAGGCCGCTAGTGTATTTATCCTCTCCATTTTCCTCTGGGATTTATACCCCCTTTTAGCAGACGGGAAACTGGGGGAAGAAAGAGATTAAGTAATTTGTGCAAGGTCCCACTGGCAACCCTCCCTAGGGGAGGGAATTTAACCTAATGCCCCAACCCCGAAACCATTCTTCCTTCAAAGTCTGAACTTTTCCAGGAATGTACCATTCCCAAGTTCTATCCAAGAACAGGCTGCTGCACCTCTCTTGAATTTGACAGATGTCTTTCTTTCTTTGCTTAATCCTTCCTGGGGAGATGAGGGGAGGTGGGCAGGCTGTTACTTCCAAAAACTAATCTGCTGGTAGCTTTCCTTACATAAAAATAAACGGGGTTCTACATTACTGATATTAAAAATGTCAGGGGGGGTGTACATGATGTGTATGACATACGTTTTGGAGGGGTTTTTTAGTAGAGTGATAAACTGTGACAAGAGGAGGTGGGGGTTAAAAATGCCAAAGAAAAAAAGCATGGGATACTTTATGGATAGTCCTAGTACATTTTGATGAATGCACTTTTCCCTTATTCCATTCTTTTCATTATTCTAAGCACATGAATAATGTGCTATTTAAAGGAATGCCAAGTTGTGCAACCATAGAGTATCCCTTGGATAATGCTAAAACTCAGTTAGTTGCGGTATGTGAGCTTTAATAAATCTAGCATTATCCAACATGTTCACCTGTCCAGATTCCGTCTTGACTTTGCACACTCGCACTTAACCCCTCCCCCCAGTAGGAATCGGTTCTGTTTGAGAGATTTCCACTGCTGCCTCCCACTGGTCATGCTATGAGTACTGCAAGAATAAGCTTTGTCATGGAATTATGGCAGATGCAATTCTGTTTGGAGTAAAAAAAAATAAAAAAATGGAAGGGATGTGAAAAATAATAGTAAAGCTGAGCCACTGTTTTGAAACATCAGCTTGGTTGGGTTCCGGCTGAGCTGTGGGTGTGTAGCTATAGCAGGTGCAACTGTATTGGGATCTACACGTCTGCGGGACGGGTTCTGCACGTATGTAGAATGCATATTTATTTATTTAGTCCTACTTCTGTGCCACCCTTCACGGAGAGGCTCAGGGCGGCTTACAAGAATAAAAATGGAAATAAAAAAGCCATTACAATCAATAAAAAATCCCACCTTCATACCCCACCCAGCCCACCCCTACACCTCCTACATAATTCCATCCCACCCTATCCCTGCCTGCCAAATGCCTGGCCAAGTAAAAAGTTCTTACATCATTTCTGGAAGATGAACAGGCTCAGGCTTAGGCAGACCCCCAAAAGGAGTGAGTTCCATAATCATGGGGCAGCTACCAAGAACTCCTTCTTGCCTGCCCTAGTTGTAAAAACATCACAGGGACATGACACCTGCAAGAGGGTGTCCCCGGCTTACCTCAGGGGCCACGAAGAGACATAAGGGACGATTCAGTCTTCCAGATAGGGCTTTATAGGTTAAAATCAGCAGCTTGAATTGTGCCTGGAAAGCTATCGGCAGCCAGTGCAGACTCTGGAGCACTGGTGTACTGTGCTCCCGGTGACCCACCCCCCAAAAGAAGACGGGCTGCCATGTTCTGCACCAACTGCATCTTCTGAACAGTCGTCAAGGGCAGCCCCCCGCAGAGCACATTGTGCTGTCTAGCCTCGAGGTTACGAAGGCATGGATGACAGTGGCCAGATCCGAATCTGATAAAAAATGGTTGCAGCCTTCTCACCAGAAGTAATTGGTGACAGGCACTGCTGGCCACCGCCGCAACCTGACAATCCAGGTGCAGCAGTGGATCCAAGAGCGCCCCAAGGCTGTGAACCTGAGTGGCTAAAGGAGGCTGGACTCCACCAATAACAGGGGTCCCCACATCACTCAGGTCACACCACTGGCCAGCCATCATCACCTGGGTGTTGTCTGGATTCAGCCTCAGTCGGCTTGCCTGTATCCAGTCCCCAGTGGTAGTCAGGATGTGCTCCAACGGCACCATTCCATCTTCTGCACCAGGGTCCATTCCCACCTAGTTACACCCCGGCTGAGCTGGGATGAAGGATCAGCTCAATTCATTCATCCCTAATTCTGACATCACCCTCTGGAGCACAGATAATGGACCTAGTCCTATTTCATGTTGAAACACATAGGCCAGAGGTGGGTAAATGGCAGCTTGGGAACCCCATATGACTTCTGGGCAGCTATACTGTGACTCTAGCCAGAAGTGGCTGCGTGGGGGCATGTCCATGCAGCAGCTGAGCTGCCATTTCTGCTCCCGGAGCCTCCCGGGGGTCCATGGGAGCAGGGGGAGTGTGTCCTGTACTGTGCTAATGGTGCGGTTGAAACCTGTCAGACCACCTGGAAGCCAGAACTTTGATGCAAGGGGAGGGAGAGGTGGGGAAAGCTGCACTGACCTGTCCCTGGTATTGGGGGAAGCTGTGATCAGTGCAACGTGTCTCGTGGCTCTTGGCAAAATGAACATTTTGGTGTGTGGCTGTTGGGCTTGAGAACTTTGCCCACCTGTGACAAAGGCATCTTGCGTATGAGTGCCCTGCATGGGTCTGCTGCAGAACTGAGATCTTGATCTCATGAAGTGGAAAGTCTTGAGAACAACTCTCTTCTTGGTGGGAAAGGCAAGATCCAGAAAGGAAGTACCCAAGGAAGGCACAATCTCTGAAATCTTGTTGAAAAAGTCTGAGAAGTCTCAAATTGCATTAAAATGCATAGAGTAGAACCCACTTGCCCACGTTTAAAGCTGGCCCTTTCACTCTGTGTGTGTGTGTGTGTGTGTGTGTGTGTGTGTGTGTGTGTGTAACAAGGATAGAGTCCCTGCAGGCCATGAACCCTTTAAGAGAAACAGCCAGCGCTGGGCACTTGAAATACTAGTGGGGCTGACGGTGCTTCAATAGAGAGGGGATAGCACTGAACTGGAAGGCAGCTAGGTTTAGGGCGTGGCAACAGCCAGTCCAAGAGAAATGTCTGAGCCCATAGCTCAGTGACAGAGGAGAAAGCTGCAAGGAGAACAACAGAGAAAAAGGTAAGCAGAGAGGGCTGTTGCCTGAGCTAGGGGGTTCTGTTGGGGACAGAGAGTTGGGACCTGCTGTATAGAACCAGAATATTGAGAGAGACTGCAGCAAAGAGGCTTAAAATGATGAATGACGAACACACTGGGAGCTAAACCCAAGTGTGACTGATGGGCCCTAATCCTGCAAGGACTCATGCCAGGCAAGGCCATCCTTCCACCACCGTGTGCACTCTACATTTAGTGCGAATTCTGTTGCTGAGTATTTCATCAGGCTTTGTGAATTTCATGAAAACATTCAGCTGTGTCATCAGCATTTACTGAAGTGAAAATTAGAGTTGGAAACACTTTTCTTTCTTTTTAACAGGACTAAAAATCATGATATTAACTCAAGCAGTCAGCCATGTGCTGGCCCGATAAAAGATTTTGAACACACATCCACCCTTGTGGGACAGATTCTGAGCTCACAGGCATGCAAGTGAAGAGGAGACATTGGGAAAAACAGACATGCATCTTAACTCCATTTTAACACCACTGCTTTAACATTTCATAAGCATGTTGCAGGGCTGCATAGCGCGCCAGTACAGCCCTGCAACATGCATAAGAAACATTAAAGCAGAGCTACGTGCATGTCTGTTTTCACCTGTTGAGAAAGGCTAGGGAGGAGAAGCCTATGTTTTATGAAAAGAATGTAGAAAAGTAAACCTTCTTCTTTTATAATACAAATATCTTCCACTTCTTTTAAAGCATTGACAACCCCCATTACAGTGTAATGATATTTACTACAAAAAATTGAGCACAAAAATAAACAGACATGATCTGAATAAATCTAATCATTCAGCAGCTTCTATATGAACCATACACGTTAATCCCTGTTACTAGCAAATCCTTTGACTTCAGTGGCACTCTATTTGTTTTGCTTTCCTAAAAATGCACATGATGGGGAGAGGTATGCTGATGATAATGCGTGGTGATTAGCATGAAGGCATTCTCTGAGCAACGTATCATATCATCCATCATTAAAAGTTTTTTTTCCCTCCCTCTTTGCTTATGGCAGTGAATCAAATATTTAAATATGATTTTTAGACTTAACGTCCATAACTGTATGTTTGGCAAAGAGTAATATCTCTGTTTAAGCTGATTGTGTGCAACAAAACTGGGTTTAAAATGGGTTTTAAGATGGAGAATTGGCATTGGGCTTCTGGTCAAATTGAACCTGCCAAATTAACATTGGGATTTGCATTTAAAAATACGCTGGCTAATTGGTGCCTCTCAGGATAGACTTTGAGCTCTCCCCCCGGCCCTCACAATTTTTTCCTTTACTGAAAACAGTCAGTTTGGGCTGACAGCACCTGGGTCATAGTGAGCTAGAGATCATGATGTATTTGGCAGCTTTTCTAGTTGAGCACTGACAAGTCTTGTTCTCTAAAGAAAAAAATCAAAACATATCAATCCACATGCTCAGTGTACTGAGGAACTCGGTTGTCATATCTTTCAAACTGTTTTAACGTTTCAGCACTGTAGCAGTGAATGCATAACAGAAGGAGACAACTATATGCAGTTTCACTTTGTTGAAAACAACTGCATAAGGGAAGCAGAACATAACTAGCAGAGCCCTGATAAGGTCATGTCAAACAAATTAATAGGAGACTGAAAAGAACAGCTTAAAATCATTCTTTTTAAAGATGATAGTCCTTCTGGATGGAAAACTAGTTGGGCAAGCCAATCCAGTCCTCCCCTTAACTTACTGCCTTTTACGTCCCCAGGATCCTCGGCTGTCTAACTCTTCCGACTTTATTTGCTAATCTGTTTTCTAGGGTGTTTTGTGTGCGTGCTGTTTGCGTGGTGACCCTATCTGCCACTGAAGCCTCATTAGAACTCTGCCTCTTGCGCAGCAGCAAGCCACCTCCTGCCCCCTTTCTCCAGCTGGGAAAGAGACAAGATAAGAGAGACGGTGTGCCAACTCCAAATTGCTCTCAGATGTTGACGTTTTTGTGTTTTTGAAGGCAGGCTCTTGGTACATACAGCTCTGGGGAGTCATTAGCAGCTAGAGGCCCTCCTCATTTGCAGCTAGCTTTGCAGACACACTCCACGGAATCTCCTGCTTTCCCTGGCTTGTAATCTTTGAATTATGCTGCTGTGTCGGCTTGTACGGGTTCCACATCACGGCAGCCCGATGTATTGACACAACAATGTAATCCCCTTCTTAGGGCATGTTTACACGCGGGGTGGGGGGGGGGGGGTTGGGTTTTTAACCTTCATCTTCTGTGTTGAAAAAAAAAAGACTTTACATGGGCCTTGGGGTAGATTTCTACCCCAGTCCTTTGGCACTTACTTGAATGTGCAAACTAACATGAATTGGGATGTGGGGTAAGTTTCTACCCAAGGCTGGGGTAGAAATCTACCCTATGGTAAAATGCACTGGGGTAGGTTTCTACCTCGGCTTTTTTGTTCACAAAAAACCATAACAGACAAACGAACAAAACAAACAGTTAATGGTAACCAACTTTCCTTTGGGGATATTGTGTACTTGTGGGCAGATGACAATGTCCTAAAAAGGAAATGTTGGAAAGCCACTAATGTGTAAGTTTTTGCAAGAGATGTGCACCCAGGGTAGGAAAATACTCCCAAGACAGAAGGTGAGATTTATTATTTTTTTTCTTTTTTCTTTAAAACAATTTCCTACCCTGCTCCTCCTGCTCCAGGCAGACAGGCCCAGGGCAGCTTACATTATAAAGATACATAAACATATAAAACACATACAATCAAACCATACAGTAAAAGAGAAGGAAAACAAAACCAAAAATAAACCCTCTCCCCTCCCTAACCCCTATCCCCACCCTACACCCCATCTCCCTCACCAAAAGCCAGGCCTTGCACATACGGCAGAAGGAAGGGAAGTCTGAGGCCAACTGGGCCTCCACTGGGAGGGAGTTCCACAGCCGTTCTGGGCAGCCACCGAGAATGCCTTCTCCATGGGAGCGGCAAGAGCGGGTGCCAGTGGAGAATGTATGGGGATAATGATAATTGTACTTACTTATTGTAAATTGAATTGTAGGGTAGTTAAGGGATTTTCTGTTTGTTGTATTATGATGAATATTGTGTGGGTTCCTCTGTGTGGGATTTAAGCCCTAGAATTGTATTTTGTTCTTGTAAGCCACCTCGAGCCAACGCGAGTTGGGAGAGTGCGGGATATAAATAAACAATGAAATGAAATAGTGCCCCCCCCCCCGGCCACATGGGAGACCTTGAGAAGGGTGCTCCTGACGGACCGCAGAGGTTGCTCCAGAACATGGAGAGTGAGGCCAGGCCAAGACTGTATAGGACTTTATAGGTCAAAACCGCTGGGACCGCTCTAAGTGTTTTGTCTGCACAGAGGTTGTGTGCGCCCTAATAGACGGGGGTGGACATGTGAGTAAACATTGATCTGGATTGGCCTGCGATGCCCCAGGACTATGCTGTGACTGGAGGCTCCATGGTGCACGGGAGCATGCATTCCACAACCACCTAATAAACGGGCAGCAAACATGGGCTGAGCACCCTCCTGGTTGGGCGATTGCTTCATTTCTAAGCACCCCTTGTCTGTTTCTCCTGCACTCCATAAAAGGCAGGGTGCCCCTTTGCCAAAGTTCATCTAAACAAGGCTTCAGTAACAACTGCACTTCAGTAGCATTCAGATGAACAGAGTAAACCAGAGTAGAACTGTAACAATCTCCCCAAGAGATGAAGCGTAATAATGATCACTGGATTGTGGTCAACACCTTCACATAGATAAGTTCACATGAACAGTCCTCCTTTGAATTACAAACCGAAGGGGAGTATGTGCTTCTGAGTTTTCAGGTGTACATACTTCTCTTCCTGTTCTGGAATAACCCTGGTTTATAAATCTGTTTATGTGAATGTCTCAGGATGTAAGCGTCAGGCGCCTCCGGCACAATCGCCGCCAGGGCGGCCGGCCCGCAGGGCCACCCTCACCACCCCGAGAAGCACGGATAAACGCCGAAGAGCCCGGAGGCGTGGCCCGCTTGAGCGGTGTTGAAGGGGATTCCCCGCTCAGGCAACCACTTCCGGCAATAGCGCCAGGCCCGCCGCCGCCGCCGCCGGCACAGGGGGCGGGGCCTGGCCCAGTGCGGCGCTCACAGCGCCTCGAAGCACGCAGGCAGGGCGGGGCCTGCCCTACAAAAGCCGGCGCCGCGTGTTGGGCGGCGCCGGTGATCTGAAACTGGCCCCTGGTGTGCACGCTGCTGAAGTGCTTCCTGTCTCCTTACCTGAAACCCTACCTGTGTTGCTGTTCCCTTCCCTGTGTGCCTGCGAGGAATCCTGAGTGGCTGTGGCAGTGGTGAGTGTTCCCTTGTGTTTTTGTGGAGTGTGTGGGTGAGTGCGTGAGTGAGTGGGAGTGTGCGTGAGCGGAGTGCCTTGAGCCCTTTCCCTTCCCCCCTGGGGGGGGAGCCTCTTCCCCACAGAGCGAGAGAGTGTCTGCCCCGTTCCCCTTGTTCCTTGGGCCTGATTCCCCCTCTCCTCACGGTACCCGCACACCACCCTTCCCCCTGGTGTGAGCAAGTGAAGAGATACGTGGTTGAACGGTGGGCAGGGTTCCCCGGTTTTCACTCTTCGGCGCCCTATGATGATAGGGGCCTAAGTTCCAGGTGCGCAAGCCCAGGGAACGGCCCACACACTATCCTGATGGGCATCCTCCAACGCTCCTTCGTGCCGAAGAGGTGGGACGCGGGTTACCCGTGTCACACGCCACGCGCTGTGAAAACCCTAACCTACCTGTCCCCTATTCCCCTCCGTATACCCTTCCTTACCTCACCCCTGACACAGGAGTAGAACTGAAGGAAGGCTCAACTGCATTGAATGTAACAGTTTGTCTGAAGGTGGCCTCAGTCTTCGGGATTCCTGTATGGGCAGCATCATTTCAGTAGGGACTTCACTGATGATACATATTCACCTTGACTGATAATCACTGAGGTGCTAATTGGATGCTAACATCATAAAATCTCTATACGAACTATGGTCTTAAAGAACTCAGGGCAGCTTTGGAGCCACAGTATGAACATCATTAAGGATTTACCAACATGAAAACTTGCACCACTTTTAATTAAGTCACTGTAGTTAAAAAGAGGCAAGCTCCTGTGTGAATGCTCCTATTTTGAAACCGGAGAGATTGATCACTGCTTAGCTGATTTCTATTCCTGATCAAATTTGGAACTTGTCTCCATTTCACCATACTTAATTTGCTGGTCTAGGGTAAAAACAGAGTGACGGTGGCCTGCTGTGGCCCGGACACATCGGCATGTCTATTTACACATGCCAGAAGTTAGCCCGAGGTGGGTAGGTGACTAGCCTGGGCTGCGTCTTTGGGAAAATCTCCAAGGATGCAGCCCGGGTTAAGGGCCGCCTATGTGGGTCAGCACAGGCCGACGCGGGCTAGAACATGTGTTCAGCCCCGCCCTACCCGCCTCGGGGCTGGTCACCATGGCTGTCCATCATGGCATGGTGCTGGGAGCAGGGCAGGGGCAGGCCAGCCACCTGCACTTTGATTTATCTCCCTGCTTTACCCAGGCCATGTGGGCGGCAGGACGACTCTCCGGCTGCAGGTATGTTTGTTCAGTGTCCCTCGCTGACCCGGGCCATGTCGGCTGCTGTTTCCTGTCCTGGGCCTGGCTGAGGAGCCGCACGTTTGTTTTTTCCCTTAGTTTAAACTGGCAACTTTTAACCAGCCTTGAGCATCACTACGTCTCATTGTAAGCATAGTGTCTTGTGAGGTGATATTTATTTACTTGTTTATTTAAAATTCTTATACCCCGCCGTCTCCCAGCACAGGTGAGTCGGGGCGGCTTACAACAAATAAAAACAAAATAACAATAATAATTAAAATATAACTAAATCATCCCCACTCCACCCCACCCCTCCCTCACCCATCCCCTCCACCGCCAGGTTTACAAGCTCGACGAAAAGTCAGCAGGTCTGGGGCCAGGCGAGCCTCCTCCAGGAGGGAGTTCCACAGCCGAGGTGTGGCCACTGAGAATGCCCTCTCCATAGTGGCCCCCCAGCTTACTCCGAGAACCTCCAAGAAGGTGCCCCCAGCAGACTGCAGGGGCCGAACCAGGACCTGGGGAGTGAGGCGATTCCGCAGATAGGTCAGGCCGAGGCTGTGTAAGGCTTTAAAGGTGAGAATCAACACCTTGAAACAGGCCTGGAAGAAGATAGGCAGCCAGTGCAGAGAACAGAGCACTGGTGTAATATGCTCCTGGCAACCCGACCCCGTAAGGAGCCGGACTGCCGCATTCTGCACCAGCTGCAGCTTCTAGACCGTCACCAAGGGCATGAATGATGGTGCAAAGCATGAATGATGGTGACCAGGTCAGAGTCCGAGACATAAGGCTGAAGCTGCCGAACCAGATGTAACTGGCAGAAAAGCCCCCTTCATCACCATCTCCACCTGGATTTCCAAGCGAAGCCGGGAATCCAGGAGCACCCCTAGACTCTGCACTTGGGGGACCAGCAGGGGACAAACCTCGTCAATGACTGGGGAAGTCACACCCGCCACTCACCCCACCAACATTACCTCCGTCTTGTCAGGATTCAGCTTCAGTCGGCTCTGTCTCATCCAGTCCCCCACAGCTGTCAAACACTGGGAAAGCACAGAGACTGCCAGGCCTGGGTCCGATGANTGTTGGGTTTTTAACCTTCATCTTCTGTGTTGAAAAAAAAAAGACTTTACATGGGCCTTGGGGTAGATTTCTACCCCAGTCCTTTGGCACTTACTTGAATGTGCAAACTAACATGAATTGGGATGTGGGGTAAGTTTCTACCCAAGGCTGGGGTAGAAATCTACCCTATGGTAAAATGCACTGGGGTAGGTTTCTACCTCGGCTTTTTTGTTCACAAAAAACCATAACAGACAAACGAACAAAACAAACAGTTAATGGTAACCAACTTTCCTTTGGGGATATTGTGTACTTGTGGGCAGATGACAATGTCCTAAAAAGGAAATGTTGGAAAGCCACTAATGTGTAAGTTTTTGCAAGAGATGTGCACCCAGGGTAGGAAAATACTCCCAAGACAGAAGGTGAGATTTATTATTTTTTTTCTTTTTTCTTTAAAACAATTTCCTACCCTGCTCCTCCTGCTCCAGGCAGACAGGCCCAGGGCAGCTTACATTATAAAGATACATAAACATATAAAACACATACAATCAAACCATACAGTAAAAGAGAAGGAAAACAAAACCAAAAATAAACCCTCTCCCCTCCCTAACCCCTATCCCCACCCTACACCCCATCTCCCTCACCAAAAGCCAGGCCTTGCACATACGGCAGAAGGAAGGGAAGTCTGAGGCCAACTGGGCCTCCACTGGGAGGGAGTTCCACAGCTGTTCTGGGCAGCCACCGAGAATGCCTTCTCCATGGGAGCGGCAAGAGCGGGTGCCAGTGGAGAATGTATGGGGATAATGATAATTGTACTTACTTATTGTAAATTGAATTGTAGGGTAGTTAAGGGATTTTCTGTTTGTTGTATTATGATGAATATTGTGTGGGTTCCTCTGTGTGGGATTTAAGCCCTAGAATTGTATTTTGTTCTTGTAAGCCACCTCGAGCCAACGCGAGTTGGGAGAGTGCGGGATATAAATAAACAATGAAATGAAATAGTGCCCCCCCCCCCGGCCACATGGGAGACCTTGAGAAGGGTGCTCCTGACGGACCGCAGAGGTTGCTCCAGAACATGGAGAGTGAGGCCAGGCCAAGACTGTATAGGACTTTATAGGTCAAAACCGCTGGGACCGCTCTAAGTGTTTTGTCTGCACAGAGGTTGTGTGCGCCCTAATAGACGGGGGTGGACATGTGAGTAAACATTGATCTGGATTGGCCTGCGATGCCCCAGGACTATGCTGTGACTGGAGGCTCCATGGTGCACGGGAGCATGCATTCCACAACCACCTAATAAACGGGCAGCAAACATGGGCTGAGCACCCTCCTGGTTGGGCGATTGCTTCATTTCTAAGCACCCCTTGTCTGTTTCTCCTGCACTCCATAAAAGGCAGGGTGCCCCTTTGCCAAAGTTCATCTAAACAAGGCTTCAGTAACAACTGCACTTCAGTAGCATTCAGATGAACAGAGTAAACCAGAGTAGAACTGTAACAATCTCCCCAAGAGATGAAGCGTAATAATGATCACTGGATTGTGGTCAACACCTTCACATAGATAAGTTCACATGAACAGTCCTCCTTTGAATTACAAACCGAAGGGGAGTATGTGCTTCTGAGTTTTCAGGTGTACATACTTCTCTTCCTGTTCTGGAATAACCCTGGTTTATAAATCTGTTTATGTGAATGTCTCAGGATGTAAGCGTCAGGCGCCTCCGGCACAATCGCCGCCAGGGCGGCCGGCCCGCAGGGCCACCCTCACCACCCCGAGAAGCACGGATAAACGCCGAAGAGCCCGGAGGCGTGGCCCGCTTGAGCGGTGTTGAAGGGGATTCCCCGCTCAGGCAACCACTTCCGGCAATAGCGCCAGGCCCGCCGCCGCCGCCGCCGGCACAGGGGGCGGGGCCTGGCCCAGTGCGGCGCTCACAGCGCCTCGAAGCACGCAGGCAGGGCGGGGCCTGCCCTACAAAAGCCGGCGCCGCGTGTTGGGCGGTGCCGGTGATCTGAAACTGGCCCCTGGTGTGCACGCTGCTGAAGTGCTTCCTGTCTCCTTACCTGAAACCCTACCTGTGTTGCTGTTCCCTTCCCTGTGTGCCTGCGAGGAATCCTGAGTGGCTGTGGCAGTGGTGAGTGTTCCCTTGTGTTTTTGTGGAGTGTGTGGGTGAGTGCGTGAGTGAGTGGGAGTGTGCGTGAGCGGAGTGCCTTGAGCCCTTTCCCTTCCCCCCTGGGGGGGGAGCCTCTTCCCCACAGAGCGAGAGAGTGTCTGCCCCGTTCCCCTTGTTCCTTGGGCCTG
>QEPC01013085.1:118760-129221 GCA_003113815.1 Sphenodon punctatus | reverse complement strand
AGAGATCTAATAGGACCAGTAAGGTTGAACGTCCCTGGTCCATCTCCCAGTGCAGGTTGGCGACCAAGGCCACAAGCACAGTCTCCATGCCATACCCTGGGCGAAAGACAGACTCAGAGGGATCTAAAAAGCTGAGGTCATCTAGATGCTCCTGGAGCTACTGAGGCACCACCCTTTCAATAACCTTCACTAAAAAGGGAAAGTTAGAGACTGGTCGATAACTGGCGAGTGAATCAACGTCAAGCAATGGTTTTTTGAGCAGAGGCTGGACCACTGCCTCCTTCAAACAATCCGGCACTCTGCCCTCCTGAAAGGATATCAGGGATTCAAGCTGGAGGGCTTCCAGCATTGTTTAGCATGCACACGTATGCACACATGCATTTAACATGCAAAACATGTACCAGTTCTAACGTGTACCTCTTGTACCCCTTGTACAAATGGTTCAGTTAATCAGGCGGAACCATTAGCTAAACTAGGGCCACTTTCCATAATGACTGTTTTTAAAACCAATCCTGCCTAGATGGATGTACTGTACTGTATAAATTCCTGGGTATCTAGAAAGACTTGTATCTTGTTGCTCCTTTGAAGTTTGATTAATTCCTTTATTCTTGCTAAGGTCTGAAGCGCTAGTATTGTAATGCCCATATTTCCCCCCCTTTTTATTAAGTTTACGAGGTACATGCATGTGACAATTATGATTCTCACAGAGCCAAGTTACAGAATTACAAGTACTCATGGGTAAAAACCTGAACAGCGAGTGATTTACAGAGTTTCAGTTTCGGTTTCGTGAAGAATACATATTCATTTTGCACTATTAAAGATACTAATAGATGCAATTCCCTCTGGATTTTCAAGGTAATTATATTAATATTACAAAGTAACATACAAATACAAATATTACAAAGTAAACATAAAACAATATTTTTTTTAAAAGGTAGAGGGGGTAGTGTCTAATGTCTAGGACAGTGCTGTCGGGGGGGGCGGGGGGAGGAGGGAGGAACCAACGGAGGGGAAGAAGACCGGATCAGAGTTTATTATCTAAATTGTGGAGCGACATATCTTGGGGTTTTTTGAGGCGGTATCCATAAGGGCCTGGACAATATCCCAGCACTTAACCCAAACAGCATAAAATTCCTCGAGGTCACCACTTAGCTCAGCATTTATTCTCTCCATAGTGAGAGTATGCCAGAATCGATGAACCCAAACTTGAATTGTAGGTGCTTTATCTGACTTCCAATGGAGTAGGATTGTATGCAAAGCAGCTAGTCTGAATTGGTGGCATGCTATTTTTCTTTCCATAATAATTGACGATTAAGGGAAAAGCCCTAGTAGTGCCACAGCTGGTAGAGATGGTATCTCTACCTGTGTCACTGCATTCATATGTGACCATACCTGCTTCCAGAATGTGATAACTCGGGGGCATTCCCACTAGCATTGCAGAGTTGTGCTTGGGACCTGACAGCCATTCCAGCAAGTATTGGGGTAATTTTTATTTATCTAATGTAGTCTTTGTGGTGGCACGTACATCCTGTATATGGTCTTGATTTGGGGCTCCTTGACTGTTAATGACCTGGAAGCTTTTATTATAATGCCCATATTTCAATGAAAATATACCTTCCACTATTCCTGACTAAGCAAGTATACATGGGGCCAAATTCACCACAGGCATAAATAGGTGAAATTCCATTGAATTTGGAGTGCCAGGTGTGAATTTGGCCTGAAGGCTTCTGCTTAATGGTGCATTTCCACTGATGTATGTAAAAGAAAGATATCAAAGTTCAAGATATGCTCTTGGGAAGCCGAGTGCCCTGGCAGTGTGTAACCGCACAACTTCAAATGAATGAAAGGTCATTCAGACCTAAGTCTTCAGCCTTGTTGGCTCTAAATTAATTGAGCTAAAACGTCTAATTAACACTGCTCTCTCTTGCTGTCAGCGAAGAATCGGTTCTCACCTGGGCGAATGGAGGTCCGTTTGCAGAAGTGGTTCTCCTGAGGAACTTTGATCTCAGTCTAAAAAAGCTAAATGCTTTCCTTACCTCCTTTTTTGAGTTAATATTGGCTTATCGGAAAACCTCCTCTAAAATACTCAGGAGTTATAGTTTCCTCCCAGGTTGTGTTTGTGAGAGTTTCTGCGAAGAAAAATATTGGAACAACAGAATTTTAGTGAAATAGGTGTCCATTCTTTTACTTTACCTGGGGCTCAATCTTGCCCTCCTCACTTGGGGAAAGTTTCCATTTGCAGCTTCAGTGAATTCCGTGGTGGGAATTGTTTTCCAAAAGAAAGGGGTGCAGAACGGGGAAAGTCACCTGCCTCAGGCCAGCTCATATTTTATTATTCTAAGTTGACTTAGATCCTGTTGCTGCAATATTATCCCAATATTAGTATTCTGCAGGATGCTTATTGCTTGTGACTGTTTAGCACTGACCCTAGTACTTAGCACCAGCACAAAACCCATTGAAGAGAATGCGACTTGCACTAAGGACTGGAATGGGTGCCAGAGAGCTGTAGGGTTGTGGGGCCCATGTTTTGCTTGCTTTGTTTATATGTATACTTCAACGCAGGGCCAAGCAGATAGATCAAAAAGCCTTCCCCTCCCCTCCTGAATAGTAAAAAACCACCCAGCTAGCAAACCAAAGCACAACTATACTTAATGCTTTGTGCTCACGATTTTAAGATTTTATATCGTTATCCATTACTGTAGTAAAGAGTGTTCAGCTGATCTGTTTATGAAATGCACAGGCTAGCGACCTTTCTACCCAAACACTTTGTAACATCTGTTTTGCGGTGCTTTTGGCAAACTGCATGTTAGTGGCGTTGCTACCAGGAAATTTGTAGGAACAGGGATTGCTGAGGAGATATTCTAAGTCAATGCCCACAAATATGCTTTTCTCGGAAGGTACTTGGTATATGTTGCAAAGGATATCTTGTCCATGACCCAGCCAGCCAGATGTCTGAGGGAAATCTCTGTATTCCCCATACTAGCAATAAAGAAAGATTGTGTGTGTGTGTGTGTGTGTGTGTGTGTGTGTGTGTGTGTGNTTTTGTGTGTGTGTGTGTGTGTGTGTGTGTGTGTGTGTGTGTGAGACAGAGACAGAGACAGAGACAGAGACAGAGACAGAGACAGAGACAGAGACAGAGACATTTTCATTGACCGTAAGAGGTGCATGCAAATATCTTGAGGTCTTTCCACAAAGCAAGGACACATATTTTCAAATACTCATGGAAGATTCCTGGACAGCGAGTGTCTTTCAAAGCCATCATTATAGCTTTATGGAAGATATACAATAATTCCCACACTGTTGCATCTCTATTTACACTTGAAAAGTAACGTTAACAATTTTGGTACAAAAGACAAGTGCAAGGCAAAAATTTTAACAGTGAAAACAAATGAATCCTATGAAATGATAATGTAAATGATATTGGGAGGGGTGGAGGAGAGGACAGAAAGGAAACTGCAACTATCTAAAGAAAAAGAAAAGGAAATGGAAGCAAAAGAAAACTAATCAAGGAAAAAAGAAAAACGGTGATTGGTGCTGTAACACATTGATAGACGAGTAAAAGGTAGTGCTATCGCTGTGAGAGAAAGGGAGGAGCAGAGGTAGGGGAGGCACCCAGAGCTGGTACATTATATTATGGAGAGGCAGATTGGGGGGTATTTGGGAAAGTAGCTGTAAGGGCCTGAACAATATCCCAACATTTGCGCTGTATGGCGTAGAAGTCTTCCAGGTCCCCGCGTAATTCCTTATTGATTCACTCCATGGTGAGAGTGTACCATAGTTGGTGGACCCAGGCTTGGATTGTGTGTGTGTGTGTGTGTGTGTCCCCCACCCCATGCACAGAGCAATTTGAAAAAATACCGGTTGCTCCATGGGTGGGGATGCGTGGTGGATGGGTGTGCATCTGCGTACTGGTGCTCCACCTGCTGCCCAAGGAACTGGCCTGCCCATTTAAAAAGGTCCTTAGTCATGAGAAGATCTGGTAGGAAGAAGGGAGATTTACCTGTGGGACCGCCTCGCTCTGGAGCGGCCTCTTTGGTCTGCTGGGAGCACCTTTCTCGAGGTCCCCCGGGGGGCCCCTATGGAGAGGGCGTTCTCGGTGGCCACATGTAGGCTGTGGAGCTCCCTCCCAGTGGAGGCCTGGGTACCCCAGATCTCCCCTCCTTCTGTCATATCTGTAAAACCTGGCCGTTCCACTTGGCTTTTGGCGAGGGAGATGGGGTGTGGGGGAGTGGGTTAGGGAAATGTGTCCTTATTTTATGAGGTGTTGAGCACTCCTGAAGGAAGGGATGGGTGCCCTTATCTTCATTTTAGGACAATACACCTTCCACTGATGTCAGTGGGAATTGAGAGAGTTTATGATTTTAACAGGACTAGTTGCATTGAGTTTACAAAGTCATGCACTAAGGAAGGGACACACAGAAACTCATGGGACAGAATGCTCATGAAACCCCCTTCTTCCACCATTCACTATGTTCCAACCAATTTTGTTGTTGGACCCTCTCTTTTGTAAGGGTGGGAGAAAATCATCCCCATGGTCCCTCCTTCCTCCTGGGCAGCCCTACATTCAGGGTGTGTTCATACAAAATACTCTTTACTCAGGGGTATTCCTGGGTAAAGCCATTGTGGGGCTGTTACTATCCAGAGGTTAAATTATCTCTTGGTGACTGCAACCCGGGGGGTGGGGGGGAACCTCGGAGGCAGCTGTGGCCCATGGTTGGTTTTTGTTTGGCCACTTCCCAATTCCTGGATCTGGCCCCTGGATCCAATTTCTCCCTTTAATCACTGAAAGACTGACACAGATCCATGATTGGGAACTTCCTTCTGAGAACACCCCATAGGCACCCTTAGCCTTAACTTTTATGGGGCCCTTGGAACTTGTACTCAATTTCAAAGTGACCCCCCTCTTGGAAGGAAAGGTTTCCTCATCCTTGCTGTAATCGAAGTAAAGTGGTCACCCCAACAATTAGTGTCTGGATAACTTCACTGTTTTTTTGGAGTAGCGTGTGCATTGTTTAATCCCCAGGAATAAGTTAGCACATGCTGTTTGAGTGACTGAATTATAGAAGTGAAAGGTTGAAATGTACCACAAATCCAGCCCCCTGCTCTAAGGCAGGATGCTCTAGACTTGTAGGGTTTGGAGGTAAGTCCAAGGTCATTTACGCTAACTACCTCAGTTTACAGCATCGTGAAGAGATGCTTGTTCGGTCAGTTTTTTTAAAACATCCAATGAAGGAGCTACCACAGCATCTCTAGGCATCCTATTCCATTGTTGTCGTGGTTGTTTTATTAAAGCCGTTTAGCCACAGGCCATAACAGCATCAGAACAATACAATTTAAAATGAAAACAGATAAGCCAACAAATAAAATTCAAACCAATAAAAGTGCCAAAAGGCGTCCTATTCCATTGCTCAACTCTTCTTAGGCCCTTTCTACATGAAACTGCTCTCCCACGTGGACACCCATCGTCTATGTGGGGTAGCATTCCGTATAAATGTGTGTGTGGGGGGGTGCTCCCGCAACCCACGCATTCCCCATGTACGGAGCAACTGGTGACAATGCAGGTTGCTCCATGCGTGGGCACCTGCCCCTGCAGCGGCACGCCCACAGACCACCCCTCAGCTACAGCCCGTTTAAAAAGGGCCTTATAGTGAGGAAGCTTTTACTAATATCTCAGATGGATTTGGGGGCCAATCGGGCCACAAAGAGGTACAAACGTGTTCCTCAACAGTAATGGGGTCAATTGTCCTGTGTTGATTCATCCCCCCCATTGTAATTTTTTTTTTTTAATTGAGAATTTCACTAAAATGGTATTGGGGGTAAATTTGACCCCACAGGTAATGAATGGGAAAATGAAAGCACTACATGTCTAAGGTACTGGGAGTCGTATTCACCCCAAACATACTGTAAAAACAGTTTTTCCTCTGAAAAAAATGCTTAAACCAGAACCTGTTCTTATTAGCATTTTGTCTGTTTTCATAAATGTCATTTTCTGTGTGAACAGAAAACTATCACTGTCAGGACGTTGGGGTCAATTACGCCCCAGGATGAGAAGTCCACTTACCAACTGCCATTTTGTTATGTTTACACAGCAGTTAACATCTTCATAATGTGAACCTTCAATACTGTTCTTGTCAACATACCCACGTGCAATTTTGTGTTGGAAAAAAAATGTACCACTTAGGTATATGGGGTCATTTCCACCTCTCCATTGCTCTTGCAGTTTCTGTACATTATGTTCCCAAAATGGAGGTGGGGTGGGTGTTCCATTCAGCCTCCAGTACCGTAATTGTGGGATGCTGCTGTTAACATTAGGGTACTATTAATCCCAAATACCTTTTGTGTTAGTATTGTTTCTGTTCAGTAAACATTAACTCATAATTAAATTTAAAGTTTTTAAACTGGAGTCATTTCCAAATCAATCACATTTATTTTTTCCAATTGTGACTTAATTGTGGTCTCTTTTACCCCCATACTGGATTAATACAGTTCATTTTTCAATCTTCTGAGGTCAATATACCCTGTCCTGTCCTCCATGGCATCAGAGAACGGTTGTTTCTGTCTTTGTCTGAGCATCTGTATCTTTAAACTGAGGGTAGCCTTACTCAAAGCAAATTACATCTCTTGTGAACAAGATCAAAGGCCTTTTTTATATAGCCCCTGCAGACTCGGGGTGTGTGTGTGTGTGTGTGGAGTCTGTGGGCATGCCGGTGCATGCATGGTGGGTGGGCGGGGCATGCATACGGGTGCACACGCATCCCCACGCACCCCCAACTCATCTCCATGCATGGAGCAACTGCTGTTTTCCCCAGTTGCTCCGTGCACGGGAATGAATCGGGGTGGTGGTGGGAATGTGTGTTGGAGAGTACGCACAAACCCCCACTCACCATGTGCACCCGCGCTGCGTCCTTCACATGGGCTTCTCTCACTCATGAACACGCAGATTTCTTTGTGTACATGAGTGAGAGAGCCCTGTGTAAAAAGAGCCTAAGACTCTGATCCTCAAAGTGCTCTACCAGCAGGTGCCCAGTTCATTGCAATAAGGCTGGTGCTTCCAGAACGTTGAGAGAATTGAGCTGCCCGTGTGCAAGAAAGTCAGAAATAGGTTTCCTTCTATGAGCTTTGAATCAGGGCATTTGTGTCTTGCATCTTAACAAGCTCATCCTCCATGTCCCGGGGAATGATGAAGATATAATGGCAGTGGGAGAATGAGTATGTGTGAACAATGAGGAAGACATGCAGTGTTGTGTAACTGAAAAAAACGTGTTTCGGACACCAACAACGGGGAGTACCATTACCTTGGAACTAATTCTTCTGCCCCGTGCCAGTAAGTTGTGCAAGAATGGCATGTAAATTCTGTGAATAATTCATTATGCATCAGACATTTAATTATCTAGGTAACGGTTACATTTTGTATGATAAATATAGTTTTACTTGCTTCATTGTAGCCAGTTGCTTAGATTTTCATGACTAACAATGTTCCGAGGCTTTGTTTTCTCAAACTTCTGTGAGAGTCTGTCCAAGTAGACACCTCAGTGCAGGGGTGAGGAACCTTTTCCCTCCCAGGGGCCACATTGAAACTGAGTACATGCTCCGAGGGCTGAAGAGAAGTTGGGAGTAAGGGTGTATTGGGTCCATGGAGATGATCCAGAAATTGGAAAGGGGATAAATAAAAACAAGCAGTGGGCTACATTTGGCCACGAGGTCTGAGGTTCTTCCCCGTCTTTGCTTTAGCCCATTAAAAGACATTTCAATTGCCCCTTTTCTTTATGCCAATCTCTTGCTGTTCTCCGGCTTGAGAAGTCAATTTAAAAGACATTTTAAAAAAAATTAGGGATACATTTTAACTGTGTCATTCTCCCATTACCAAAGTGCATGATATTTTAGATTGCCAGATAAAAATAAAGGCTGATATGGAGTCTAGGTGTTTTTTCTATGGGATTCTATGGAGCAGTGGCTTTCAGGGGGGGGGGGGGAGATGTTCCTTTTTTTTCTATGGTGCAGTGTTCTGAAATAAAGGACAACAGGTAATCTTGTGTGGGCTGGATGCCTGAGGAGGTTTACACCAAAATCAACTGCAAGGCATCCATGTTACTTTACTTACCTGACTAGTTGGGTTTAATGCACAGCATAGCGTAGACTGAACCTAAATTTGTTTCATGAGTGGCGATGCAATAGCTGACCGCATTTGGGACTGCTTGTTCGAATCACTGGGAAGTGACTTCTATGATCAGGGCATTTCTGCCAATTTCTTTCACAACCGTTTTTAATTCTCCAGGCATGTCAGTGCCCTTCGGGCATGTAAGTGCAACTTACAACAGACAAAGTCAAACCACTCTCTTTTTTTTTGTGGTTCTTTGTCCTGTTCTCTTATGGGCTTGATCCAGCACAATGCTGAGTACTTCCTGCTTGGCTGGGCAGTCCGAACTCCCCTTGATTACAAGAAGGATGGGATATTGATTACTTTGCAGAGTCCTGGCTTGATCAGTGTCCACAAGTGCCTGTTGTTTAATTTGGCATAAATCTGCTTGAGAGAGTGAGCTAGTTCAGGCTCCCTTGCCAGCACAGCAGGAGTAGTCGTGCCACAGAAAATCGAGTTTGGCTGCATGAGCGACCCTGATCAATGAAATCTCCATTTGCATTGAAAACCGGTTCCTTTCTGCAAGTGGACACCATCTGCTAACGACTTTATTGCATAAGTGCTTGAAAACCAAGACTGAAATCTGTTATACCCTGGGTACACAGGGATTATGTGAATTATAATGGAACAATTCTGAGTTAATGTTCATTTAAAACAATCTTTGGTTTCCATTTTATGATTAAATCAAGATGATTGGAATTTCGTTTGTTTCCCAAACTTGGAGCCCAATTCTCCAGGGCACAAAAGGAATTGGCGCTTTGCAGGATCAGGCCCTTGGCAGTGTTGGTTTTACTGCAATCACTGTCTGGGTTCATTACATTATGACACAACTTTGAATCTCAAGGGTTTTTGGTGGGGTTTTTTTGCATTTATTATAAAGGTCACGTTATGATTAAAAAAAAATGAACAGCATGCAGCACGTGTGGGACCCCTTAAGAGAAATCTTATTGTGTGGTTCACAGTAAAATATCAGTGTTCTAAGCAAATGCTCTGTTCAGGAAGTAGAATTTCCTAATTATGTAGTTATTTTGAGAAGGAATGTGCCTGTTAGAAGCAGGCCAGGTGTGCAGTTGTGCTGGAGTTGAAAACTCCGTGTAATTATACACCTTGCATCATATAAAGTTTACAACAGCCGTACAATTGGTGCAGCAAAATATAAATACAAGTTGGAGTGTCTTAAAGGACACCTGTAATCTAAGCTACAGCTAATATAATTATATTGGAAACTCTGCTTCACGTTAAGATTTATTAGTGTGTTAAAGCTGCCACTGTTCCAAAAGGGAAAAATGAGAAACAGTAGAGAGTGATTAGAACAACATGTTTAAAGTGACAAGTCTGAGTTATTCTAGGAATCTTCCTATTGTCCCTGAGGGGAGAAATCATAATAAAATCACACACATTTGAAATAATGCTCAATTTGGCAATTATATACAGTAGTTCCCAGGAGACTGTATGCTATTGCATTTGTAAGGGTTTAGATTCTTGCAGTCTTATCCCCAAAGTTCTTTGTTGGTGCAAGGCCGGACCCATTCACGCTTTAGTGGACGAACAGAGTCTTTGGAGGACACTGCCAACGTGCTACCACAAACAAACAGGCCATCTAAATAGCCAGCTCAGAAGCGAGCAGATAAAAGGAAAAGCAGCAAAGCTACGTCTGCAGCCTCCATCATTTAAAATACCTTTTCAAAGGAACTGCACAGAAAGGAGATAATTTTCCTTGAGTGTGAGCCAAGCTCCTTTGTTGGAAATTTTTAAACTGATTTGAATCCGCTTTGGATGAAAACAGATACAAATGTTAAAGCTATATTATCACAGATAAAAACAATGGTTAACTTGCTTCTGCAATCTATTCTGCAAAAACCCCGGGACCAGCGGCTGAGCCGCAGGAGCCAGAGAGGAGCCGTTTTTCCATCTACCTACCTGCCTCGCTGCTGCGGGGGCTGGGAAGCTCTGCCGCCGGCGGGGTGTGTGTGCTCCAGCGCTCCGTTGCCCTGCTGTCTGGTGTCCCGCTGCCGTTAGTGTCATCGCTGCCGCTGCCCGCTGGGAGACCTGCAGGGAAAGAAGTACAAGTGAGCCTTGGGGGGGCTAGGGGGGGAATCACAGAGGCCAGCCTGTGGGCTGACCTGTCCCCTCCCCCCCCCCACCCGGAAGTAGCGGGGGTTTAAAAACCCCGGGATCAGCGGCTGAGTCGCAGGCTGCGGCCGCAGGCTCGTGGCTGAAGGGCCGTGGCCAAAGGGCGCGGCACTTTAGGGGGCACTTCAGGGGCAGCAGGGGGGTGGGGGAATCTGTTTTGGTTGTGTGGGCTTTTGTTGTGCAGGGCTAGG
>QEPC01013085.1:79552-107452 GCA_003113815.1 Sphenodon punctatus | reverse complement strand
GTTCTTGGAGAGTAGGTCCATTAATGGCTATTAACCAAGTAGCTTACGGGATGAACTTCTTACTGTCGGGAGCTGGGAGTGAACAACGGGGAATGGATTGCCCATTGTGACTGTTGGTTCTTCTCCCATGCAGTTGAGATTGGCCACTGTCGGAGAACAGGATGCTGGCCTTGATGGACCATTGGTCTGACTCAGTATGACACTTTTACGTTCTTATGATCTATAAATACTTCTGGGGCACTTCCAACACACTGCCTTGTGTAACATTGTTTCCTAGCTGTTGCTACTTGACTCCTGGTTTAATTTGAATCTAAGACCTTGCCTTGAGCCCTAGCCCAACCTAGCCTTGTCCTGTACTCCTGCCTCTCTGTTTCCCCTGTCCCTGGACTCTTGATCCAGTGCACACCTCATCCAAGGGAGGTGCTCTCTGGAGGAGGACTCTTCCGTAACCCCGGTCTCCAATTTGCTCCAGCCTGCACCTTCACGTTTTCGGACTCTTGCAGCTGCCCCAGTTCGGGTTCGGATTACTCACTGCCGGATCCCAGTCTAGGAAGCCACCCAAGGCCCAGCCCTAACAACTTGACCCACTGATGTTACATGCAAGATGATGTTCCCCGAGATCATGCTGGGATATTGGGAGGAGGCAGTCTTTAAGATATAGTCCTTTAGATATTTTGTTTTCCTTTTCATATCATGTTTCTCTGCAACCTCATGGGCTACAGCCCACTTACGGGTGAGACAGAAGGAAGTCTCACTCCTTCATGGCTCTAGGAGCTAGGGTTTTAAGCAGTGGTTCCCAAACTCTTCATGTCCCATTTTTAAGACTTGAAATGTGATTCTGTGAGCCCAGGTAACAACAGGCATTCAGATTATATCAAATATTATTTGTGATAATGCATATGGCATGGCACTCCTTGGGGCCCTGACTCCACAGTTTGGGAACCTCTGGCTTTGGGAGACAAACCATTGTGAGATATGACAGAATTGCAAGAGTTTGATGACACTGTGCTGCTAGCAAATTGCAGGGGTGGGGTGGGGTTGAGGCATGAAAAGGTGACTTTGGCAAAAAACCTTGTCTTTGGCATGGAAAGGCAAACTGCAGAGGCCACCCATGCCAACATGTAATATTCCAACATGTACAAATGGCTTCTTGTGATGGTGCTTGCTGTCGTGTGCCAGCTGCTTTCCTGGCCTGCCCCACTCTGCGAAAAAGCAGGGTTGTAGCAGGCTGCGTTGTGGATCGGTGTCACTGGTGGACTCTATTTTTGCCCATGATTTTCAGATGGGCTGCCAACAGAGCAGAATGCAAATCTCTGCTCATATGATACCGTCTCATGACAAAAGAAGACTTAATCTGAGAGCCAGATTTTCAAAACAGTTTGGCGCACAAGATGGTGTTAATGTACGTCAGTAGTTACCATGACTGAATGCGCAAATTGAGTAACTCTTTGCTGGCAAAAGTGTCTAGCCATTTGTGCGCACAGTCACATAATCAATATGCTCAATCGCAGTAGCCATGTTCTTATATTTGGCAAAATTTTTGTGTGCCTTTTTGAACACCTGATCTTTTCACTATTTTAAACATTTTTTATTTATATAGGTCAGTTAATGCTGACCCACGAGGTTAATTCAGCAAAGCCACCTTTGACTTTAAAAGGATGTAATCTAAAACAGGAAAAATGAACAACAGTTTAAAATTGTTATATTACCTTGATAGATAAAACTGCATGGAATTCTTTAGTCAATGTAATGAGAAAGGTCAAAATTAGAAAATTCAGGCTTGCTGACAAATTTCAAATCTCAGTGTTAGAACTTCTCAGTGAAACTGAAGGGGACAGGGGGGGTGGGGGGTGGGAATGTAATTTAGGGGAAACTCTAGGTTTTTTCCTAATCTTGCTCTCAGAAGCATCTGGACCATTTTTGCTGACTCTTTTTGAAATAATTCAGCCCGAAGCAGGCACCTGGCATGGAAGACTTCAGCCTATGAGGCTGAAGTTTGGCAGTGCTATAAGCAACTGAACAAGAGTCTTAGGTGTCAGGTAATCTTAAGTCTAACCATCCCTGCCAGTTCTGTCTGTCGGGGCAACTGACTGTATTTCCTAAGGGATCACATGCCAGCTGTGAACTGACATAGTAGATCTCTGCTCCATACTCTTCCAACTCACTCCCCCAACACGCCCCTTACGTTGCTGTGGGAGGATGGTAGAAGTTGAGTTGGCTCCTTGGCTTAAATGCCAGCTGAGAATTCCCCTCTGCTGGGGAGTTCTAAATTTGGCAACTGTCTAGATTCTTGCCCTTTGATGCCATATTTATGGTGCTAACAAACGGCATGTTAACCACGTAAGAGACACTTCATGTGCATGTTGCACTCACCCACATGCTTTGGGTAGCATAGCTAACAAACTGATGGCAGTATGCGAGGGTACACTTTCTTTAATGCTGACCTACCAGACTCCTCCCCTTCACCCTTTGCTTGTCCCTGGGTTCTCCCATCTTGTAGGTCATGCTCAATGCATTGTGGACTATTTTTTGGTGCTTCCTAGGAATAAGATTGAACTCATCTGATCCTAGAATTTCTAGGTTGTGGCTTGTTGCACCATATGACAGCCTGCCCCCACCCCCACCTGTCTCACATTCACAAGCAAGATGTTATTAGTTCCAAAGTGTTTTCTTTTCATGGCAATAGGGTGCCAGAAATAAAAATAAAAAACTCACAAAATCTCATGTTACCCACCAAGCTGCGCGCAAAAACTGGTTCACTAATTTGGGATAAATGGTGTAAACCGAAGTTCCCAACCTGGCCCAGGTCGGGAACCTGCCACCAACATGGTCCTGACAGAGTTGGGTGGCACAACAAACGTGCCAGTGGCTGGGCCACCAGGGAGGGCAGGGAGCCACACAAATATATGAGCAGCCATGGTGGCCAATCCAGGCCAGGTCGCATCAGGCCATAACAAACGTTATTATAGGCCGCTGTGGCCCACTTTGGCCCAGTCGGGCAGAGGGTATCCTGGGCTGTGATCCCAGAAGCTTCCGGGATCGCTGCTGAGGGTGGCTTCCGACACACCCAGAAGCAATCCCAGGTGAACATCTGGCAGGCCCTCAACAGACGTGCCAGTGACTCACAGGCCCAAGCATGAAAATGCGGGCCACTGTCTCGTCTGTTTTTACCCATAGTTCCACAGTTCAGCAGCCTAAAATCCAGTCTGCCGCATCTGTCCTCATCCCCAGTCAGCCGACACTCCTGGGGTGACTGAGCATTGTCACTGTTGGTGTTTACACTGGATGTGTGGGGTCATATTGCCATGAGTCCCTGCCATTGTATGAGCAC
This sequence comes from Sphenodon punctatus, assembly GCA_003113815.1. Lineage (NCBI taxonomy): Eukaryota > Metazoa > Chordata > Lepidosauria > Sphenodontia > Sphenodontidae > Sphenodon > Sphenodon punctatus. Next base: position 104,121 of record QEPC01013085.1, on the reverse strand, counting down.
CAGACACTCGATGATGTCATGCTTGTACACTCCTGCATGCATCGGGTATGAGATGCAGCTGTAACCGAAGCAAGGCTTGAGAATTCAGCCCATTATCTTCCTTTTCTCCAACTCAGCAGTAACAGGGTTGACTTTTTCTCTCTCAAGCATGCAGTTACTGGAAAGGAATGGACAGGCCAGCCACTTTCAGTCTCAAACTGTAATTCCTGTTGCTAATAGAATTCACTGAGACTTGCAATTTATTAATGCTGTATGATCCTCTTTTTCACTTACGCCCCTGTCCTGAAAATGCTTCTGTCCCGAAAATACTCAAGAATGAGTGCTTTTGAGACTGGGATCCTAGATGTATTTCATTTCTTTTTTTTTCTTTTTCACTATTAGCTGTACATTTTACCATCAACTGACCATTTGAAAAATAAATATTTTGTAATTATACTTAGGAATGATTCCTCCCTCTCTTCCCTCCAGAGTAGGTGACTAATACATTTTTTCTTTCACATTCAGTAAAAACCTTACTGTTCAGACCCATTTTTCAAGGGGTACAGAGGGCACATGAATGTATACTTCACCCACTTCTTCAAGCATTGCGATTGCATGCACAACAGGTAGTTAGGGCTACAATCTTCAGATCACTAATCCCAGTGTAGCCAGCTTCAATGTTATGAACTTTCTAATGCATTCTAAGCATTCTTTTAAGCCCAGAGTTACGACAGCTGAATTTGTATGTGTCAGTTGTCTGCTTTTTTTGTAGTATGCATACATACAAGAGCTTAAACTAATATTTTATTTATTTTATCTATTTCTGTTTTTAACCCGCCCTTCCCAATAAAGTCCAGGGCAGCTTACATTGTATAAAAACAGCTAAAAAATTCCCTTACCCCACCCAACCTTTACCCTCTCCCCCAATCTAGTTCCACCTATCCCTGCCTGGCAAACACCTGGCCAAACAACAAAGTCTTATATCTCTTCTGGAAGATGACCAGGCTCATGCTTAGATGGATCTCCAAGGAGCAGGAGTTCCATAAACATGGGGCAGCCACCAAGAACGCCTCTCTGCATGCCCTTGTTGTGAAAACTTCATGATACCTGTAAGAGAGCTCTGCCAGATACCACAGGGGACACGAAGGAACATAAGGGCAGAAGAGGAGGTCTTTCAGATACCTGGGTCCCATTTAGGGCTTTATAGGTCAAAACCAGATTTGTTGCATTTGTATTTTTGCACTGAAATCCTTCTGGGGTTCTGTTAGTAAAGTGATCGCCTGGGGGCTATTAAGGAAGCCTGCTTAGACCGCCTCAGGCCCCGGGTCATTTCGCAGCCCCTGCGGTTGGCCAGGGGCGCCCAACTCAAGGTCCCCCGGGTGTCCCAGGTGGCAACGGCGGGGAGGGCGTTCTCGGTGGCTGCACCTAGGCTGTGGAACTCCCTCCCGATGGAGGTCCATTTATCCCCGGACCTCCCCTCTTTCTGAAGATCTTGTAAGACCTGATTGTTCCGCCGGGCCTTCGGGGAAGGGGATGAGCACATGATGAAATATTGTAATTTCTCATGGGAAAGAAATTCTGTTCTTTTAACAGCACTATTTCTAAGATTTATTTGGTGGGTGGGTGACACAATAAAAATATAAATAAGCATGTGAGGGAAGAGGGCAGAGAAAATATATTGCTTTAAGGAGAGGCTTCTTCTAATACTAAAATATACTTTACAGGTCACTCTTGAATAAAGTATTGTGACTGACAACATCCCTTTGTAATTTATTCAGTGAGACAATATTCTTAATACAAATTACTAGTGTCTCTTTGCTGAAATCAAGGCTGGATTAAATTTACCCCATGCATTTTATGTGAATCCTACGTATTGTCCTGCGTGTGTGTGTGTGTGTGTATGTACACACACACACACACACACACTTTTCTTTCTTTCTTAACTTCAAATATTATTTGAGCAGAAATTAAAATGCAAACTTCAATAGGTGGGTTTGTCTTTTGGTAAAGAACAGAGCAAAAAGGTAGAGGTGTAAATGTCTAGCAGGCTCAGGGCTTAAGCTTCTTCCCTTGAATTTTTATGATGAACATTAAACACCCTGTATAAACCAAAACCAATAAATTACTCTCTGCACTCTGCCCACTTTTCTGTCCACAGGTTCCTTTCTCGTTACGTACAGCACTTGCTAGGAAACTACAGGGGAAGTGCTATATGAAATGTGTTAGATGTCATAACTTTTAAGGGTCATGCTACAAACAGGATGTTGACAATGCAAAAAACTAATTTAAAGTAAAATATCAAAGACTATATCAAAAAGTAAAATATCAAAGTCTATTTTACAAAGTAAAATATCAATAGAGCAGGAGTAGTATTAATATTAAAAGTAGAAATTCCTCAAACCTCTTTAGTGGGAATCAAAATGAAATGGTGACCTTTGATTTTCATCTGCATAGAACCTAAACACAGAACTCATGAGTGGTGTGGAAAAAGTAAATAGGGAACTGTTGTTTGCCCTTTCTCACAACAAGGGGGATACTCTTGGAAGTTAAATGATGCCCGCAAATTTAAAATACACAAAAGGAAGTATTTTTTCACTCAGCGAACTGGGACAATAGGAACTCGTTGCTAGAGGAGGCAGTGAAAGCCAGCACTATAACTAGCTTCAAACGGAAACTAGATAAATAAATTCTAAGAGGATAGAGTCATAAATACTTACTAGTTGGGTCTTAAACCCCTTGCTACCAGTAGTTGGGAGTGGTTAGCAGGAGATGGGTCACACCTCTATGATCTGTACATGTACTTCTCTCAAGCGACTATAGCTTGCCACTGTCGGAGACAGGATGCTGAGCTTGATGGATTATCGGTCTGACCCAGTGTATGGCACTTCTCTTGTTCTTAATTTAAGCTCCATTTTAAACCCTCAGAATAGGACTCCGCTATAAATCTGTAGAGAATGCAGATGCAGAGATTTAAAAGATCCAATGTGTAAATCTATCTGCAAAAGATTTGTTGCATTTGTATTTTCGCACTGAAATCCTCCTGGGGTTCTGTTAGTAAAGTGATCACCTAGAGGCTATTAAGGAAGCCTGCTTAGTGGCTCCAACTTTTCTTTTCTGTGCCATAGACTCTTCTGTGTTCTTTTTCTAAAGCTGTTATTCCCAAACGGAGAGCCGTGGAAGTGTGCCTCTAAAAATTATTTCCCTTAATGTTAAGAATAATGAATAATATATAATACAACAACAACAATATATTAAATTAATATAATTATACACACCAGTTTTGGATGTAGCACTGAAGTGTGCTACCAGTTTTTTAATCCAGAAAAAAAGTGTGCACCAGGTATCAAACATTTGGGAAACACTGGCTAAAGTGTGTCTTGGGTAACTTACTGTACAGGTTTACTCTCAAAAGTTTGATTTCATTGTGTTTACCAATATGACAGTCTTTGTTCACACTAAAGTTAAAAGCATAAGAACCGCCATGTTGTGCCCAATCAAAATCCTTATGGCCACAACTGGATGCTTCAGGAGAAATCACAGAGCAAGTTGTCCATCCCATGCTTCCCACAGTCAGGAGTTTCGGTAGGGACATCTTGAGTATGAGGTTGCATCCTGTGACCATCTTGGCCAGTAATTATCAATGGTCTTCTCCTCTGTGCATTTGATGATCACTTTTTTTAGCCCAGTAATGCAACTGACCTTCAGAACATCACATGGCAGTGAGTTCCACAGGCCAATCCTGTGTTCAGTAAGAAAGCACTGCCTTTTGTTTGTTTTGAGCCTGATATCGGTTAATTTAGTCAGGTATATGCTAGTTACCATACTACAATACAGGGCAAACAATAGTTCTCTACACACTTCTTCATAATATTTGCGATCTTGCATATGCTATCATATCCCACCCACCCAACCCTACACTTTTTTTGTCTACCCTTTTATGGAAACCATTCTATATCTCTGCTTATTTTAATATCTTATCAAGCGAATAACAGAAAACTCAAAAGTTGTGTGAAATTTGCCCTACCAAAGTTCTCTTAGGTTATTCATTTCAGGTTTATAAGCAAGGTTGTTTTTTCTCTCTCCCTTTCTCTTCCCCCAGCCCAGATTCTTTTAACAGCTGCTATTTTCTCTCCAGAGAATTGTGATGCCATCACAGCTGCAGCCACAGCCAATTCCAACTTTCATTATCTGTTACGGTGCAACAGGAGGAAAGCTAGAACCTGTTCTTTGTTGTTTACTGCAAAGTAGGGATGGGACTTTCGGTATTGCTGAGAACCGAAAGTACCTGATGATAGGACTATTGGATTAATCCAATATCTCGGTTCTGTTCTTGGTATCGGTGATCTCGGGGTTTATATATATATATATATATATATATATATGTATATGTATTTATTTATTTTTTATCAGATTTTTAACATTGTGATTTTCCCCATTGAAGTCAATGGGGAAACCCTCAATGTTAAAAATCGGATACCGAGAGGAGAACTAATAAATAAGAACCAAGAACTGGTATAACTGAGATTTTGCCCAGAGTTCCACCCCCTACTGAAAAGCAAAATCTACCATTGGTCAGGACTGATGTTTGGCCAAGTAGTATTGGCTGAAGGATGGAAGACTGTGGATAAAGCCATCTTGCAGAAATGCTCTTCTTCAAAATGTTACCCTGAAGCAGTACCGACTTACATCTGTGAGTACCAAACTTGGGAGGAGGAGCGGTAAACTCTCTAGTGCCACATGCCGTGACCTACTGTGGGAGGAAGGAAATATTCTCCAACTGGAGGAGAGCCCGTGCAGCATGCCACCCCCACCCCATCCTGAGCAAAACCGATGCTTGGGTGGAGTTATTTATTTAAATGTTTCCCCGACCATCCCCTAAGGCTCAGGTTGGCTTACATAATTAAAAACACAATTAAAAATTCCTTTAACCCGCCCCCTTTGCCCCTAAACTCACCCACTCAACCCCTATCCCCATCTACCAGATGCTTTGCCAAATAGAAAACTTTTACATTGTCTCCGGAATACGCTCAGTCTCTGGCAGATCTCCAGGGGAAGGGAGTTCCATAATACTGGGGCAACAACCAAGAATGCTTCTCTGTGGTCCCTTGGTGTATGAACAAACTTGGCAGGTGGCAACCTCAAGAGAGCACTCCCAGCTGACCGCAGGGGGTTGCAGTGGAGCATGGTAGGAAAGGCGGTCTTTCAGATATGTGGGGCGCAAGCTGTTTATGGCTTTAAAGGTCAAAACCAGCACCTTGAATTGTGCCTGTAAAGCTATAGGAAGCCAGTGCAGTCTGAAAAGCATAGGTGTAATGTGCTTACAGTGACCTGACACCCCACCCCTCCCCCCCGCCAAAGGAGCTGGGCTGCCACGTTCTGCACAATTTGCAGCTTCTGAACAGTCATTCAGGGCAGCCCCATGTTGAGCGCACTGCAGTAATCTAGCCTTGAGGTAGTGAAAGCATGGGTGATGGTGGCCAGATCTGAACCAGAAATAAAGGGTTGCAGCCTCCGCACCAGACGGAGTTGGTCAAAAGTGCTCCTGGCCACCGCTGCAACCTGCTGTTCCAGGCACAGCAAGGGGTCAAGAAGCACTGCAAGGCTGCAAACCATAGAGGTCAGACCCCTTCAATGACAGGGGTCCCAACCTCGTTCAGGTCACAGGGTTGGCCAACCACCATCACTTCAGTCTTGTCTGGATTCAGCTTCAACCGGCTCACCCTCATCCAGTCCCCAACAGCTGCCAAGCACTGGGTAAGCGCTGCGACTGCAGGATCTGGGTCAGACGAAAAAGAGAGGAAGAACTGGGTGTCATCAGTGTACTGATGACACCTCACTCCAAACCTCCAAATGATCTTGCCCAGCAGCCTCAGATACACATTGAAGAAAAGGGGAGACAGGATGGAACCCTGCGGAAGAAAACAGGGGAGGTCCTGAGGGGAACTCCCCTACTAGGGACAAACAGAACCACTCAAGATCAGTCCCGCACACCCCTGCCAAATCTCACAGTTGTGTCAACAACACCTCATGATCAGCTGTATCAAAAAGCTGCTGAAAGGTCTAACAAGATCAACAGGGCAGAGTTTCCTTTATCAGTCTCCAGGCATAGATCATCGACTAAGACCACAAGCGCAGTCTCCATGCAATACACCAGACAAAAACCTGACTGAAATGAGTCCAGGAATCCAATAACATTGAGATGAATCTGAAGCTGCTGGACAACCATTCATTCAGTAACCTTCCCTAAAAAGGTTAAGCGTCTAAAGATGGTTTCTTGAGCAGGGGCCGGACAACCACAGTGTTCAGAGTATCCGACAACCTACCCTCCTGAAGGAAGGCATTGATAACCCCAACCACGAATGGACTCAGCGTCTCCCAGCTGGCTTTAACCAGCCAGAATAGGCAAGGATCTAATTCAGAACTGGTTGCCTGCCTTGCTCAAAGCACATCCTCCACATCGGTGGGCAACACTAATTGAAACTGATCCAGGCAAACAGGACAAGGCTGAACTTCCACAACCCCAAATTGACTCAGCAGTCAAAGTAGCAGCACCTGAGTCGTGGTGAATATGAGCATCTTTTGTCTGCAAAGTAATTAATAAAAATGTCACAGCGGGCAATAAATGACTCTAGTTCATGGCGAAGACAGACTGGATTAACCAGGCTGTTAGCCACCTGGAACAGTTTCACAGGATGAGATATTATTATTAATATTATTATTATTATTAATATTTATTAGAGATGCTATGATAGTGGAACAGAAAGCTTTCTTTGCCACCAGCACAGCCATGGCATAGTCCTTCAAAAATGATCTGTGCTGCAATTGGTCAACTTCAGCATGATTCAAGCCTACCTTCCTGCTATGACCACTTCAGGTCTTCCATATACCAGGGGGCCTATGCTGTCGCAGTGGTGGGAGCGGACACCTGGATGCAACCATGTCAATGGCCATGGTCAAGATGTCATTCTTCAAGGCAATCAGGTTCATAAAAAGGGTAGCAGTCAAGGTCAGTGGGTAGATTCTCCAGAGAGTTCTGGAAACCAATTGGACTGATTAGTCTGCAGGGGTGGAGCAACCTAACTGGTCCACCCAACTCCCCCACTGGGGGCATAGGAGAGCAGTCATAAAAGGAACAGAGACTGTAATGTTTTGGGTTCCAGCAATAAACTTCAGGAATAGCCAGGAATTCTAAACATATCTTTATTTTAACTATAACCCTAAACCCTGTACAAGTGCTCTGTGATCAGGCCTCCCAGTGGACAGCTCCTCCCCCAAAACCCTCTCTAGGCAGTATTCCTCAATTCCTGTCCTTATGTTCCCTGCAAGGGAGTGTCTCTAAAGTATAACAATCACTACATATTCCTTTTTTCACCAGAATGGTAACCTTGACATTTCCCAACCAACTTAACTTTCCTTGTCCCATCTAGTCTACAGAGGAGAGGTTACCAGCACGTCCTCTGGAGTGAGCCTTTACCACTCACTTCCCTGCCCTATATCCTGCTTCTTAACAGTTCTCAGTGAGTCTCTCTAAAGCTTTCACCTTCTTCTGAGATCGTTGGGGTATCTGCTCTATTTCTTGGTTTGCTGCTGTTTCTTGCTGAGGAACTGGTTTTTGGTCTTCTCGCATCCCCGCTGCAGCCATCATAGTTGGCTTGATGCCATCTCGATTATCCTTCTCTTTGGTATCTGGGAACCCTTTGGGAGTCACACGTAAATCCCTCCAATTGCGACGGTAGGTTCCCCCTTGGTCTGTCTGAATGATGTAAGACCATGGGTGTATGACCTGTTTAACAGTGCCCTTTTGGTCCCAGCTATTGGCACTGTAGTTTCTCAACTATAGCGGATCTCCTGGTTGCAGGCTGGGTACAAAGCTACATCCAGCGAGAACTAAAGTAATGGGATATTCAGGAGAGACTATACAGGTGAAGGGGCAGTGCATTACTACCATCAACTACAAAGATGTTCAGTATAAATTGGCCTTTGTTATAGTGCAGCCACACCTGACTCCAATTTTGGGTTTGGCTGCTTGTGAAAAGTTTAATCTGGTTAAATGCATATTTGCTTTGAAGGCCCACGATAACCAGGAATATGGGACTATTCTTTCAAATTTTCAGGAATGTTTGAAGGGCTTGGCTGCCTGCCTGGCAGGGGCAGTGCGCCCCCCTAGGGCATCAGGAGCAATGCCCTTCCTGGCCCCAGCCCCCAGGACTCCCACCCACCGACGGGCCCCAGTGCTGCAGCAGTGCTGCTGCTTTTATTTTTGTTTTGTTTTTTAAAAATCATGCGGCATACACAACCAGAGTGAGAATGGGAGGAGCCACTCGAAGAAGAAACTTGTTTAGAAGGTTGTTACCTCTAAAACAAGGTTCTTCAAGATGGCTCAGAACATTCTCACTCTGGTTGTGTGCGTGCCGCGCTGTGAGACTCACACCCCTTAGGACATGTGACCTAAGGAAGCCTTCAGGGTCAAAACAGGTAAGTTCTACCCTTTATGCAGAATGGGCGGCTAGAAGCACCATCCATTCCGCATAAAGGGACCCTGTAATGAAATAGTGCCGCAGGGAGCACTATTTCATTGCAGGGGGTAGGGCAGGGCTAAAGTCCATACCTAGGCACCAAACAGATGCGCCCGGGCCAGGACTTCCCTGTTCCCTCTATCTGGCTGCGCGGGAGGGGAGGGAAGGGGGGGCTGGGAGCTGCTGCGTAGGCTAGCTCTTAGCCTCCCCCTCCTTCCTCCCTCCCTGTTGAGTCAAATTTTGACTCGACTCTGGGAGGGGGAGGAGAGCCTGTGCCTAAGCTGCAGCGTGCCATCAGGAGGATCCCGGCGCTGACTGGAGGTCGCAGGAGAGGAGCCGGTGGTGAGTAAAATGTGGGGCCTGGGGGTGGGGGGACACACGGGGGACATGGGGGAGTTAGAAAGTGGTTTTTGTTCACTTGATGATGTGGAGTGTTAAATACTAATTCACCCCCAACACGCACACAGCAGAGGGTGAGGGGGAATTAGTATTTAATGCCCCATGATTCAATTGAGGTTTTGAAATCCTGAGATGTAATGTTAGTCGTGATTTTAGGTGTTTTTGAAATGCTGGAAATGTGATGCTTGTGATAAAACTGAGGTTTTGAAATCCTGAGATGTAACTGTTAGTCTCGTGATTCATGGGCCTTAAAATTCCCCCCAACACACACACACACACATGTAGCAGAGGGCAAGAATACCGCTTCAGAAGGGACTTCTGAAGCAGGGATTGGGGTCCCTCTAACACACATGCAGAAAGTCCCTTCTTTCTGAAGCAGTATTCTTGCCCTCTGCTGAGTGTGTGTGTGTGTTGGGGGGGAATTTTAAGGCCCATGAATCACCAGACTAACAGTTAAATCTCAGGATTGCTGGATTAAGTATTGTAATGTCCATCCAGTGTTAACCCTGGGAACTCCTTGCTACTCGGTTATGCTGCCTACCGTTGCCTTGGCTCTGCTTACCGTTTCCCTGACTCCGCCCCTAGGCTCGCTGGCTGGCCTTCCTGCCCCTCCAACCTCAAAACCCACCAGCCGTCCCTGCTGCCTGGGGAACATACTGTTCAAGTAAACAAGGAGGTCTCCCCGGTTGTTCATCCTTGCAGAAAGGTGCCATTTGCGCTTCGAGATAGACTTAAAGAGGAGCTTGCATGGATGGAAACTCTACAGGTCATACGGAAGGTCCAGAACCTATGGAATGGGTGAGCTCCTTAGACATAGTGGAAAAACCTACTGGAAAGTTGAGGGTATGTTTAGATCCCAGGAGTCTTAACAAGGCCATCAGAGGGAGAGACGCAGGATAAATAACATTCAGCGGATGCGAAGTCTCAGGTGCACGTGCTTGGCTTGGTTGCAGTTAGGCAGGAGTCTGCGGGGAGGGCAGACAGCAAATATTGAAGGAAAGTTCTAGCAGGCGTCGGGAAAGGCGTCGAGAAAGAGGTGGGTTTTGAGGAGGGATTTGAAGGTGCAGAGGGAGGGGGCAAGGCGGATATGGGGAGGGAGGGAGTTCAAGGCATGGGGGGCAGCAAGGGAGAAGGGACGAAGGTGGTTAGGGGAGCAGAGGGAGAGTGAGGGAGGGGACAGAGGAGGAGCGAAGAGTGCGTGCAGGAGTGTGTAAGGAGACTAGGGCTGAGAGGTAAGAGGGAGCCAGGTTGTGAAGGGATTTGTACATGAACACCAGGAGTTTGTGAAGGATGCATTGTGGAAGGGGGAGCAGGTGAAGCGAGGAGAGGCTGCACCTGGTTGAAGCGACAGGCTGAGTGGATGACCCTGGCAGCAGAGTTTTGGATGGAGATAAGGGGGGACAGGTGAGAGCGGGGGAGACCAATAAGGAAGAGGTTACGGTAGTCAAGGCCCTCTGACAATATGCAAAAGACCAAGCCACATAAGTGTACCTGGGCAGTTAGCTAGCCCATAGCAAGGATTAGTTTCATGTGAACAAAGAGTGGATTTCAGTTTTCTTCTACAGCAGTTCTTTCAGAGGGCTGGTAGTCAACTTCCCATATAGTCTTGAGCAGTAGCTGGAAACTCTAGGATCGGATTCTGCCACCCTTCCTGATATTGAATAGTACCTCACCCTCATTCGTATCTATAGGACTAATTTGGAGAAGGTACCATCCACACAGGGGCATGTATTTACACGCACCTTATTGCTCCCAGACTTCGAAGTCCAGGTTTAATAAATGTGGAGTTTAGACACTCTTCCCCCCACCCCCCGAAGTCAGCCAGGCACCGTTGAAAACAGTGGCGCTCAGCGACATCTGCATGTTTCGTGACCAGTATTTGTAAAGACCCCAGTAGCAGAGGGCTTACAAGTCCAGGTCACAAAACATGCAGAAGTTGCTGGGTGCCGCTTTTTACAACGGCGCCCAGCCAACTTCTGGGGGTGGGGGAGAGCATCTCAACCCCCACGTGCAAGTATACCAAACCCGGACTTTGAAGTCTGGGAGCAATAAGGTGCGTGTAAAAATGCCCAGTTAGGTTGAAATAAGCTCTGGTGCAGAAGGTAGAATCCCTCTGCCTCCCCTCCCCCCCCAGCAGTCATGCCAACAGCAGGAAATGCAGCTACACGCACCAAGGAGTACGGGACCCGTCAAATGTGTAGGCCCCAGTATAGCCACACTATAGTCACACCGGTGACTCCATAAGTGACAGAACTTGACCCAGAAAATATTCATACGCTCTGAAGGCAGGAGGCCGCAATATTATCATCTCATAGGGCTTCCTGCATAGCAGAAGCTTTAAGAATTTCATCCTGTGCCTCAAGCTCATGACGTCTTGTTTAGAAAGATATCTTTAAAGCCAGCCCACACTGCCAGGTTGCGGAGGGTTAGGAGTAGGGGAGGAGCTTCTGTGGCAGAGCTGTGAGCGTGGACTGTGGTTGCCCTGAGGCGAGCACAGGATTGTGGAGAGGCCACCCCTACTTTGAGCACAGCCAGAAGAGGCCAGGCCAGAAAAGGAGTAAGGGACACTTTCACACCCACCTCATCCAGTTTCTCCAGAGCAGTGGTACTGGCTAGCATAGAGACAACCTGAGAAAGGCATCCCACTTTGCTTTCAAGGCTTTGTGGGATGGGTTAGATTAGGGGTCGGGAACCATAGGACTGGGGGCCAAATGTGGCCTGTGGCTAGTTTTTCATGTGGTCTCTTTCCAGTTCCTGCAGCTGACCCCGGATCCAATTCCTATCCCCAACCACTGAAAAACGGAGCTCAGTGGAAGAGAGCAGAGATCAGAACATGCACGCGAGGACAGGGGATGGATCCATGACATAGCCCCATGATCTGGACTCTCCTCTTCCTGAGCGCACCCTTTAAGCACACCCACTCCCAACTTCTGCACAGCCCTCGGAACTTGTAGTAATGTGTAAAGTGGCTCCTGTGAAGGAAAAGGTTCCCCACCCTTGTGTAATTCCATTGTGTTCCAGCTACTATAAGCTTCATTAAAAAACAAACAAAAAAATGCCTAAGTATCATTTCCCCAAGCTATGGATGCCATCTAGAATGAATTCACTTAAGACTCTGAGGGGCTGGCTCCATAACTAAAGCAAGGAAATTTTGTGCACATTTAGGCTGTTTTTACATGGATGCCCCCTCCCCCCCGGACTCGGTGTTCGGACAGGGGTGTGTGGGGGGGGAGGGGTTGGACGTCTGTGTATACAGCTGGTGGTGGGTGGGGGCATGGTCCACTCAATGTTAGCCTGTGTGAACACCAAGCAGGATGGGTCGGGGTGTGTGTGTGCATTTCCACGCAACACCCACCTCCACCCATGGAGCCCTCGGGAAAACCGGAGGCGGCTCTGTGGGTGTAGGTGAGTGTGTGTCCATGTAAACGGACACCCATTCACCTTCATCCACTGCGGCTAAACACCCATCCCCCCACCCATCACCATTTGTGTAAAAAGGACCTTAATGTCAAACATTCTCTAACACCTTGGGGAATTGGAAGCCCTCTTGTCTGCTTCCTGCAGCTTCACTTCTATTTATTTCAAGTTGGTTGTCATTCTGGTAAGTTGAGATCCTGTTTTTGTCCATGTTGCAGGTCAGACACAACTCACATGCTTAAGTCATGTAGGCCTTGGTGAGTCTTGTGCAACTCCTGGGTGCTCTCTTGTGCATCCATGCTTTAACAGAAAGCTATCTTTGTTCTAAGATGTATATTATGTTGTCCGCATCAGCCTTTAATTCTGCCTGAAGGCTTCTTCTTGTCCATGGTTCAAAAGTGTCTTCTTGCTCGCTCCTGGCGGTGCAGTGCCCAGTGAATTAGTTCTAATGATTTATGTTGGGACTAATTAAGTAATCGCTAATGCCTTGGAGCTAATTGTATGTTTTGCTTGTCAGGTTGCTGTACATAATCAACAAAATCACTCTATTTGGAGCTTGACATTATGAATGTGGATTGAAAGAAGAGGGTGCACAATCCATATTTGTCAAAACTTTGTGTAAAGTACTCAGACTGGTTGTCTCCCCTCCCTCCCTCTCCCCCCCCTCCCCCCGTATCACTTTTAATGTTTGTACATGTGCAAGGAGAAATGTTAGGATAACAAGAGGTGTCCTTAGGAAGAGTTGGGCCCTATACAGAGACCCTTGTGGGACCACTTCAAGCACTGGGCCCTTGTGGGACCACTTCAAGCACTGTGGCTATTGCAGGTTGGTGTATTCAGATGCTGTGATGGAGCCCTCTGAGCACAAGCCTGTGTTACTACACTGGTTATGCATAGCTGAGAGTGTCCTTCTCTAGGAACAGAAGTTATGGATTCATATAGAAAGTCCTGGCAGAGCTCATTGAGGGTCTGATCCATGACACGTTGATTTAATTGGCCTTTGGTTCAATTTCTTGATGAAGCTGCAGAATGGTTTAGTAGCAGAGCATCTGGAAAAATGTAGATATGTAGGGAGTGGTTGGGGGAAGGACATGGATTCACACTTTTTATACTTGGGACTAGTTTGTGCAACTCTGAATTGGGTTGATGTGCATGTGGAGTGGGATCTTGCGCCCTTGTATTCAGATTTTTTTTTAATTTAACAATGGCCTCCCCCAGAACAGCTAACAGCACCAGATGTGGACAGAAGAGACCTTCGTTTAATATCTCTGTACATTTTATTTTTAGTGTGTGGATTAATTGCTTATATTTGAAACTTTTATTCAATGGGAAATATGTAATTTGTCTCTCATTAGTTTACAAGAAAGCAAAAATCCAGACTGCAAAGCCAGTTCCCTGTTCTTGAAGTTACCATGAAGTACTGTCCCTTTGCTGTTATCTAGAGTCCAGATTGTCCGGGCAGATATAGGCCCTCACATGCTTTATTTTAATGGGACAATGTGTATTTAAGTTCTTATAGGATTAAGACCTTAATCTTTTAGAAGCTGATTTAATTTGGCAACAGTGTAAATATCTGTTAACAGTTCAGTTCTGAAAAGGCTAATTCCAAGGAGGTTTGTATAAATTTAAAAATGACTGTTGGTCAAACAAAGGTTAGGGAAACCTGAAATGTCTTCCTTATTGTTCCCTACTATTATTGATTCAAGACTATTGCACACCCAGACATTAGTACCTGGCAAGATTTTTGAACAAATTATAAAACAATCGATTTCTGAGCAGCTTGAGGAAAGGGAGTGATAACCAGTAGCCAACATGGTTTCTTAGAAACAAATCATTCCAGACCAAACAAGTTTCTGTCTTTGAGCAGACAACTACCTCAGTTGACGAGGGACATACAGTAGACCCAATATATCTCAACTTCAGTAAGGCTTTAATATAGTCCCACGTGATATTTGTATGTGAAAGACAGAGAAGGGGTTTATGGCAGCAATGTAAATTTTGGTTAGATATTGTGGAAAACTTCCAAACTTTAAGAACTGTTGGCCAATAAAATAAGTTATCCAAGGAGTTTGTGGGATCCCCTTCCTTGGATGTTTTCAAAACCTGTCTGGTGGACAAGCCTCTGTCTGTGATACTGTAGGATATCCTGCGTTGGAGCAGGAGGTTGGACTAGGTGACCTTTGGAGGTACTTTAAGCTCTACAATTCTCTGATTCTTGGATTACATAAAATAGGCGATGTGAAATTAAATAAGTGTGCCATGCATATTGAAAAGGGAGGCCATGTCCTATTTCATTAGTCATCTTACCATAACAGGACTTTAATATACATTTTGTTGGCTCACTGAAACAGCTTTAGGCACTGGATCCTGTTTTCGTTGAAGGCAGTAGCAAAATTCTCATTGGGACCAATCCCAGGGCCCATGGAACCCGCACGTGACCCGCGCGCACGCTAACCACATGCACGTCCATAGGGGAGACTTTGTGGCGCGTGGATCCCATGTGAAGGAGTTTGGGATTACCGCCAGTGACTCCAATGGTTGACGAACAGAGTCTAGATGAATATTTATGCATTTATATGGCCAGCTCCCACATCTGTAAGGATCCAAGAACTGGCCATGCTATTGTTTTATTGGAAAAATTCAAAACTTTAACCAAGACTTTCATTTACATTGTTCAAAATGAATTATGATTTTTTTTCTTGTATTCTAACTTTTGTGTTTGAAAAACCAAAGAATCTGACAAGAAAAGTCCTTGTTTTCTCTAAAGTGTGTATGTATGTGTTGGAAATAAATAGGGGCAAAAAGTTCACGAAGAATTCTAGAAAAAAAATTCAGAGGTGTAAAAATGGAGAAAGGTGAATTTCTCCCCACACAAAAAAACGAGTCAATATTTTATCCAGTTCTTAGAATACATACATTTTCAAAGGTATTTTATTCCTTCCATCTTCCTATGAAGTATCTCTGAAAATAAACCAGTGCTATTTGGATAGTGACTGAGGTCTACGGAAAAGAAATATCAAATGCAGCAGACCTCATAGACAGAGCACATTTGCGTAAAAACTCTAATTTGCATATCTTGTATAATGTGATCCTCTGGCTGTGCAGCCTGGGCACTAGCTTTTAGTGCCTGACTGAGGCCCACTGACTTCACTTGGACTCACCTTGGGGTAAGAGCTTGCGCCAGTGCTCAGTGGCTTGAGAATCACACTCTAAAGGATTTCTCAAGCAGTCCAATATTCCTACCAGCAAGGACTCCAAACCAAAACCTTGGATTTAAATATAATGCCCATAAACGTGGATCTGGAATTGGATTTTTGTGGCTCCAGACTTTCAGATTCCTATGTAGCAATATTGTCTTTTTTTTGTCTGAACACAAAAAATTGAGATGCAAGTTCCTGTCTAGGAACTCTTTCTCTGTGGTTACAGAGATCATCTTCAGTGCACATTAAATGATTTATATCAGTACTCAGTAAAATAATAGATTCGCTAACATATAGTTTTCATGTTCAACAATATGGTTTAAATGAGTCTGAATTACAACCGGCCTTGTTTACATTTCTGGCTGAGTATTTTGCTCATCTAACCAGGTGCACATGGAAGTTTGGCAGCAATCAAATGTTCTAAGTATGCGTGAAAATGCAACATATGGCTTGTCGAGATTGGACAGTATTAAATGGATACATTCGTTTTGCTACAATAGCAGGAAAACAAAACCTAACATGAAAGTCTTGAAGAATGTAGCCATCCCAGTAGCTACAGAGACTTAGTTTTTTGGCGACTTCATATTAAAATGAAAAAATCTCACTAGCAAGTTAGGTATTGCCTCTTCTTTGACTTGAAAACAAATCTATTCTTGCTTTTAATTATTATTATTTACACACAAGGACAGACTTTAATGAATGCTGGGTGTACAACTGGAGGTTCAAAATGTGCATACAGGTGGTTTTTTTTGCTAATTCACACATGCCACAGTGGTCTGCAGCAATAGATCAGCAGTTCCACGTACAAATAACAAACTGACTGCTTGTGCATGAAGTTAATCTATTTACATACACAGCTGCAGTAAAGATATTGGAAAATGAATTAAACACATCTTGCTCATGGAATTGTGCACATATTTTTTTTAAAAATGTGTGGGGGTTTTTGTGTCAGACTGTCAGTTTTTCTGAACTAATGACACACACCATGAGAGAAAGCACTGTTGTTATTTGCTATCATCTCTCACATCTTTTGAGAGCACAAATGGGTTCCACCCTGGCTATGGCACTGAGACGGCGATGGTGGCTTTGGTGGACGATCTCCGCCGGGAGATGGATGCAAGATGTTCTACATTCTTGATCCTGCTAGATCTCTCGGCCGCTTTTGATACCATGGACCATGGGCTGCTGCTGAGACGGCTGTGAGACCTGGGGGGGTCTGGATGGGACTGTCCTTGGGTGGTTCCGCTCATTCCTCTCGGGGAGAAGCCAGCTGACACAACCAGCCCCCGGACCTTGACCTGCGGCGTTCCGTAGGGTTCGATTCTGTCTCCGCTTTTGTTTAATGTATATATGCAGCCCCTGGGTGAGGTCTTGAGAGGGTTCGGGGTGCCAATCCAGTCCAATTGTTTATTCATTTGGGTTAGGGTCTGGTGAACAGAAATGCCATTGATTCTCTGGCCTTATGGATGGAATTTTCAAATGTGCCTAAGGAGGTTGGTTTCTGAAATTTGGGTACCAACCTCCCCCCTAAGCCCTTTGAAAATCCCCGTCTGCCTGTCTATTGTCCTTTTGATGAGGATGGTCCATTTGTGGCATTATAACCACATTACTTGTATTGATGTCTGCTTAGCTTTTTGTTGCATTGTTTGAGGTTTTTGCTCTTATGCACCCCCAGCATGTTCTTCTCTAATAACCCCATGCATTCCAAGTCAGAGGAATTGAAAGGTAATCTCTTCTGGTCAGACTCTGAATCGGATTCATACTTAGGTCCTTTCCTTTAATCAGTTCCCATCTTGCAAACCCTGTCTTCCCCAGTATTTCACATGGCATTCTTTTTTATTGCTGGACTTCATCTGGTACAAAGGTTTAAAACTACAGAAGTAAATTAAAATATTGTGGCATTTCCTTTCTTAATTAATTCCAACTGTTTTCCTTTGGTAGTACAGAAAGCATCGGCATTTGATGAGGACGTTATGGCTTCATCGCTGCAGCAGTGGATTCTTCCTGCCGAGTCTGTAAACAGCAGACAAGCCGCAGAGTTCAGCCTTCATGTTCTGGCTTTCATTAGATCCCAGACTTGAGGAGCACCCAGCTGTGTCGTCCTGTAAGGTCTGTCAGTCTTTCAAAGCTTGTTAACATGCTAATATAAAAGGAAATAGGACTGACTAACGAATTTACAACTAGTCTTAAACTTCAAAGACTAAAGCTACATCTATTCAATACGATGACAATAGCAACGACAAGAACCCCTTTTAATAAAAGTTTTGTTATCATACCAGGGATGTAGCTGTACGTTTTGATCACTGCAACCATTGGTTGTGATGTCATTCTTCATTGCAACATCAACCCTAGCACATTGTGAAACTTCTATCATACCTGATCAGAGACAAGATAAACATATGTCCAGTGATAACCAGAACAAGGTCATGTTTTCTCTTTTTCCTTATAAATAGCTGTGGTAGGTAAGTCTGCTGTGGCTCCCAGGCCAGATTTCTAGATGGTGTACAGTGGGTAAAGTTGAAGGAGTTACGTTGCTTTACGCCAGCTGAAGATCTGGCCCACTATACACAAATATCTTCAGCATCTGTAGCATGCCAAGCTGACATTTTTTTAATGTCTCCCCCAGTCAGATGTTCAGACAAGGTGGAACACATTCTGTTGACGAGATTTGCACAAATAACAGTGTATGAGGGTGAGGTTCTTTCTGAGCTGAAGAATGACTCACTTTATAAGCAGTCTCTTGGCAATTGTAATAACATTAAAACAAACCAATTCCACTAAAATGCTAATCAAGAAATAACAACAAAAAACCCACCCACCACCACAGTGGGCACTTATTGTCACTCAAGCAGACTCGGTAAGTAGGCCAAGAACTGAAGGAAATACCTTCTCAGTCCTTGGTAACGGTACTGTGTGAGGCTGGAGCTTGTCAAAATTTGTTTTGTGTAACATTTCAAAAATATTAATATTTTCATTTTGAGTAGAGCTGCAACAGGTCCTAAAATTTGTACCCACAGGTAATGCTCAGATTTTTGGGCACCCATTGGCTACCGAAGCACTAAAAGGAGGCTTGATGCCCCAAAATGTGAGCATTACCCAGAGAAACTGACAAGCCCCAGCCGGGAGCACTGCAGAGCCTGGTTCCACAGCGTTCTGACCGGGGCGTGTCAGTTTCAGAGGCAGGCCGGGGTTTCCCCCCACACAGTGCTCTGACAGGCGCTGTGGCTGGGAAGCCGCTTTTGAAATTGAGACGCTCCAGCCAAGAGCGCTGTGGAGCCTGGCTCCGCAGTAGTCTCAGCTGGGGCCTGTCACTTTCAGAGGCCGGCCAGCACTTCCCCCCCCCCCCCCAGCACACCTCAGAGACAGGTGCTGCGGGGGGAAAGCAGCCTTTGAAAATGAAGGTCCCAGCTGGTGCCTGTCACTTTCAGAGGCCAGCCAGCACTCCCCCACCCCAACCCCCCAAGCACACCTCAGAGACAGGTGCTGCGGGGGGAAAGCAGCCTTTGAAAATGAAGGTCCCAGCTGGGGCCTGTCACTTTCAAAGGCTGACCAGCACTTTCCCCCCTCTCTCTGCCCCCCCCTCCCCCAGAGCCTCTCAGGTGAATATTAAAGTTGAGATTTTGATGTAGCCACATGATTAAGTGCTGGGGATGCAAGGGCATGTGCCAAATATCACAAGGCTTGCATTTAAAATGTGAGAGCTGGCAACAACTAAATATTTATTAGCATCTTATCATCCCTGTGTGATAAGATATTATATATCCAAACAATCACTTAAAACATTCTAAGAAACATTTGCTTTGTCTGTTTTTACCGAGGTATCTCAACTAAGCCATAACACAGTCATTTTCTTTCTCAGTAAGCAAAATATAGATTGATAATTAAATCTGATGTAATTAATTTTCCTCTCTGACCTTCTTCCCATCAGCATTTAACCCATTAGGCTGAATTTTCTTTTCATTCCAATTATAACAATCAGTCCTCTTTGGAAACAATTTTTTTAAATTTTGCTCAAGTTTGCTCTAATTAGCACCGAATAACAAAAGTATATCAGTAGCACCTATTTTACCGACGTTTCTAACAAGCTGTCAAAGAAAGAACAGTGTGAATAACAACCAAGTTTATATGCTACATAGTCTTTTATTTTTGTGTGTGGTGGTTTAGTTGAGTTGCTCTTATTTTTATTTTATTTTTTATAAATGACCAAAAACTATTGAATTACAAAAGAAGTAAGGATTTGTTTTCAGACTGGAATTTTACTTAGTTCATGAACAAGGAACGTTCAGTTGAAAGGTCACCCTAGAAATGTACTAAAAATGTCCAGTGGTGTGTCATCTGACACCCTGATTGTTAAGATTACTAGTCAGTGCCATTCAATGTATAATTAACATATCTGTGCAACATGACTTTCATTTTTGCAAATTTAAAATTTCCAGTTTCCTGCCTGAATATATTAAATGGAAGCCTGACATTATTACAAACCATAAGACTTTAATATTAAAACTTTAATGTTTAAAGAAATCCCAAGTTACTAGCCCTTATTATTACTGATAAAAGCTTTACAAACCCTAAAGATTCAAAAGATGAGGGAAAATAAGATATTTTCAAAACTTTTATTTTAAAAAATGAATACCATAATACAATAGACCACCACAATTCTGGACATGTTTTGAATATCCGGATTGATTGCCTGGAATTGTGTGTGTCTCTTCCACACTGGGGCTGGCATTGGTTTGGGTGAGTCTTACCTCTGGTTCTAACCCCTAGTGGAGAGAGATTCCTGTAGTAAGCTGCTATTGAAATAGTGGATTGCCAGTTACTACCAATAAGCTATTCAGCACTACCCACGAACCCTAGTCAGGGATAGTCCCCATGCCATCTGTCTGGACGTTTTGGAACCCTTCGCCACTACATCCTACTCTTGGAAGATGTAGTAGGGGGTTTGAATAATGATGTTCTTGGACTTGTGATGTCTGAACTTGTACGTCTCTACTGTATTTGTTGTCACAGCAGGTCTATCAGCTCTGCCTATTTTTTCAGGCTTTCATAGCCATCTATGAGATATCTATATCTATGAGCCAGTGTGGTGTAATGGCTAAATGCACAATACTTGGACCAGGAATTAGTGGGGGACCTCCCCTGGTCTTGCCTTAGCCAGAAACTCATTGAGTAAACTTGGGCCAGTCACATAATTCTCTCAGCCTAACCTACCTCACAGGGTTGTGAGGATTAAAAAGTTGTTAGTTCTATGTAAAGCACACCAAGTTTTATTAATAATATAGAAGGCCCTGAATGGTCAGGCATTTGGACATTAGAGCACCTGCCTCTTGCCTATGTATTTCCATACCCACTATGATCAGCAGGTCATGATGTCCTCTCAGTATGTAAAGTTAAATTTGCTGTGGCTAGTGGAGGGGCCTTCTCTGTTCTGGGACCCACCTATACAATTTGATCCATTGTATCTGAATCCTTCCCACCATGCATGCCTGTGTAGGACTGTGTAACACGTATATGTGTGCTCTGGTGTTTGGGGATTAAGGCTTGATATCTTTTTTTTCTGTAGCTGTTTGTGGTTTGAATGCTATTGTATTTTATTTATAGTGCAGAGTCAGGCTGAAACTTGATCTCGCCATTCTCTGAAATCTCGTCCAAAAATGGGTTCTTGACAAGGTTTCATGTTCTTGGCCTATTCTCGACCTGTTGTCTCGAGATTCTTGAAAAAAAATTATAAATGTTCTGCGCTTGTATAAAATGGCTGGAGCAGATATGAAAGTATTTTGAGACATTATTTTGTGTGTGGAAACTTAAAGTAAAGAGATGGTCTGCCTATCAAGCAGAGTATGCCCTGAGTGCTTTTACATAGGGTGAAAACAGACATGACGCTAACCACCCTTTAACCACCCTTGGTCTTTATTTATGCATGTTGCAGGGCTGTATTGGTGCCCTATGCAGCCCTGAAACATGCATAAATGACCACCAAGGGTGGCTAAAGGGTGGTTAGCGTCATGTCTGTTTTCACCCATGGATGCAAGAGTGCTCACCCCCGGAACAGGACTGGGACTGCACCCCCACATCTGCCTGCTTGCAGCCCCGCCTGGGTTGGGTTTAAACAACCTGGTGGCTACAGAAGCTCACAGTCTGCCTATGTGGTGCCCCCTCCCCCACACCATTGCATTGTGGGCAGATGGGCCGACACTCTAGGCTGCCTCCCACAACTCTGTGGTGTTGCCCGGAGCAACCCCCAGCTGAGAGCAGAGCTGCAGTGGCCATCTGCCTGAGCAAATGGACAGCAGCTCTGCCTCTGGCCGATGCCTCAGGGTTGGGCTGCCCACTGCTGGCAGTGCTCCTGGATGTTCTGAAGCGCTGGTGGTGGGGCTGCCCTAGAGCAGGCACAGCCTGCCCCACCTCTGCTCCACCTGCATATCTGACAGGCCACCTTTAAATGGACAGGCTGCCCGGGCATGAGGCGGAACAGAGGCATGGGTTGCTGTCTGTCTGAAGACACTCACTGTGTCCAGGGCAGTGGCTTTCTTGTGGTGACATTCAGTGGCTCTCCAGAAGGCAGGGCAGGTCACCTGCTGCCCTCCAAAGCACCTGGCACCGCTCAGAGCATTTTAGAAGCAACGATAGCATGTCTGATCTTGGGAGTGCAACAAGGTATGGCTCCTTATACAGACTTACAAGGAAGCTCTCGAGGGCTTGAGGGGAGCAAGATTTATTTTGACTGGGATGGGAGGGCAAAATAGCTAGGGTCCATCCTAGCAGTCAGGGCAAAACGGTGCTATGCACTGCACTGTGTCAGTGGGTGGTGCAATGTTTGCATATCCATTTACCAGAGCTGTTTGATAGTTGTGTACTGCTTTGAAGTCAAGATTTTTTAGTCTGGGTTGGAGAAAAACCAAGTTGAAAGATGTCAGGAAAATTAGTGGGGTGTGGGACCAAAAAGGAAGAAACCATAGCAAGCTCTGCTAGAGAAATTTCAAAGAGCTCCGATTCTCTAACTGTCTTCCTTCTTCAGGAGAGACATGGTCAAGAACTGAAGGGTAGCAGGTTGTCCGACAGAACCTCAATTATCTAATGGATTACAGAGACGCTGTACAATACAGCTTACAGCGACAGCAGGCCATATATTTTCTATAATAGCTTTGCAGGTTGAGTCTCTCATGCAGCTATTCTGCACATCATTGTGATTTCTATAATTTACTCAATTGGTTGAGCCCTTCCATGCATATAAATTTCCATTGGCTCGGAGTAATTGGCCAGAGTAATTGGTCTTTCTACTGGGTTTAATCAGTCTGATCTGTCCTGTACCCTTGGCTTTTCTCACTCATATGAAAGGGAGTAGATTTTCACAACGTCATTGACTGGGGCAAATTTGGGGTTCAATCCTGACTGGCATTAAGCTTCAGTGAGAAAATCAGTCTCTCATTGCCAGTGATCTGGAAACAGCCAGTAATAGGGCCAAATTAACCCATTATTTGGATGTAGGTAAGTATATATTCAGATTCAGTAGAGCTTGTGGATTTCTGAGGTAGGAACAGGTGAGGAGGGAGTGTGAGAAATCCTGAAGGGACAGCACTTCCCTAAGTGGGAGGTGTGGGAGAGAATGTAAGGGGAGAACTACAGGGAACATAGGTAGAGGATAGGTCTCAGATGGTGGAACAGGTGAAGAGGACTTTTTTGCTACTCTCATAGCATCCGCTAAATCCCGTCAGCCGGAGCTTTTCCAGGTGGTGTGGAGGCTGGTCAGTCTGGCCTCCCTCCGCCTTGGAGTGCAGTCATTTACTGCTCGCTGTGACATGTTTGTGGATCATTTTGTGGATAAAATCACTTGGATTCACCACAACTTTGATGCCGCAATTAATACATATGGGGAACTGGAGGTTCTGGAAGCCTCATCTTGTCTGGTTTTGTATGATCAATTTCAGTCGGTGACACCTGCTGATGCGGTTGCTGTTCTTGGGTTTGTTAGGGCCACATCTTGTGAATTAGATCCTTGCCCGTCCTGGTTGATTAAATCTTGCCGGGAGACAATGGGGCTGTTGCTGGCTGGGGTGGTCAGCGCCTCCCTTCGGGCGGGCAGAGTGTCTCAAAGAGACTGTGGTTCAGCCTCTGATCAAGAAACCATAGCTTGACCTTGACTCCCTTGCCAGCTATCGGCCTGTCTCTAACCGTCCCTTTTTAGGGAAGGTTATTGAACGGGTAGTGGCTCAGCAGCTGCAGGGACATCTTGATTGTGTAGGTTATTTGGACCCGTTTCAGTCAGGATTTTGTCCGGGGTATGGCACCAAGACTGCGCTTGTGGCTTTGATGAATGATCTGCGCCAGGAAATGGACCGGGGTCGTTCGACCCTCTTAGTTCTATTAGATCTTTCGACTGCATTTGATACAGTTGATCACGAGATGTTGGTGACACGACTGCGGGACTGTGCAGGGGTGGGCAGGACTGTTCTCGAATGGTTCTGCTCTTTCCTGACCGGCAGAACGTAGTGAGTGGTTCTTGGGGAGTTTTTTTCATCATACTGAGACCTCTCGTGTGGAGTCCCACAGGGTTCGATTTGGTCCCCTCTCCTGTTCAATGTATACAGGAGGTTTGCCGTGCGGTGTTATCAATATGCTGATGACACCCAGCTGTATATCTCCTTTTCAACAGACCCAGACCCTGCAGTCTCAGTGTTTACTCAGTGTTTGACAGCTGTGGGGGACTGGATGAGGACTAAGCGACTGAGACTAAATCCCGACAAGATGGAGGTGATGTTGGTGGGGAAGGTGATGGAGATGGTGGCCCCCCGTTATTGGCAGGGCCTGCCCTCCATTGGTATCCCAGGTACGGATTCTCGGGGTGCTCCTCGACATGCAGCTCCGCCTGGACATCCAGGTGGAGACTGTGGCGAGGAGTGCCTTTTGCCAATTACATCTGGTGTGACGGCTTCGGCCATTTGTTTCAGGCTCTGATCTGGCCACTGTCATCCATGCTTTCATCACCTCTAGATTGGACTCTTGTAACGCGCTCTATATGGGGCTACCCATGGTGATGGCTCGGAAACTGCAGCTGGTG
>QEPC01013085.1:57317-79452 GCA_003113815.1 Sphenodon punctatus | reverse complement strand
GGGGGAGAGACTTAGGAAGGGGAACAGAGGGAGAGACAAGGGGTCTAACATTCATGAAGATGCGAGGTCTCAAGTGCACGTACTTGGCTTGGTTACGATGAGAATGACAGCAGGCAGGTCCATGTTGCAAGGATAAGGGTAAACCGATCGTAGGTATAGGAATAGTGGCTCAGCAGGATAAAGAGTCAGACAGAGCAGAGCGAAAGAGGTGAGTTTTAAGGAGAGATTTGAAGGTATGAAGGGAAGGGAGCAAGGTGGATGTGGACAGGGACATTTGCTTATCTCACACTTTTCCACTACCAGCTTTGGACTCTAGACTAGACACACATCTATTTTGTGTATGCATTAACCTAACCCGACCTCTGGCTATTGCTGTCATGGTGAAATCCAAAGAGGAGAATTAAGAAGTATCTGGGTATAAATGAGCCTTTAAAAAAAAATAATAATAAAAAAAAAAAAAAATGAAACACAACAGGAAGCTCATTGAAATTCAGAGTTTAAGTGATTATAAAACTCATTTTGGGAAAAAAACATGTTGCTTAACATAGCTTCTAGAGACTGGCATGCATCCACTATTGATAACCTATCAGCTGGCATCTTGTTGTCTTCTTGTTGATCTAGAAGGATTCTTTGGTGGCAGGCTCTCTAGATACTGAGTTATTAAAGCCAGAGGGCCTGTGACAAAAACAATTAGCTATCATGGTTAATTGCAATCACCCAACTCCTTACCTTGTTCAGGTGAAATTCTTATTTAAAACTTGCTTTATCTTGGGAGAAGGGCCAAGTGGGTATTAGAAACAATAGATGGTATGATAAAGAATGTAGAGTAGCCAAGCATAATCTGTCATGTGCCAAGGCGGCCTGGGCAAAAGAATACTCTGACCCGACTAAACAAAGATATTTGTTGGAAAGATACAAATACAAGGCTTTACTTAAGGCCAAGAAGCTTCAGTATGTAAATTTGGTTTGGGCTAAATTTAAAATGGTAGCATCTTTGAAGGATTCCAGATAATTCTGGTATATGATTAACCTCAAGAGATCTAACAACTTTGATTAATGAGGAAGTATGGATAGCTTTGGGGGGAATTCTTGTATAACTACAATGGTGTTGAGGAGGAAATAACTGCGACTCCCTTTGCTGGTCATTTGCAATCATCTAACGTTGGGACTTTTGACCCATGTGTGAATGAGGTTAAAGTTGCAGGAACAATTCAATCTTTAAAGCGTAACAAGGTGCCTGGTTTTGATTTTATAGTTGCGGAAGTTTTGCAAGCTTGTCTTGGTTGGGGGGGTCTCCTTTACTAGCTAATTATTTCACTCAGGTGAATAAAACTAGGAAGATCCCTAGTGGGTGGGGCATGAGTACTATAGTACCGATATTTAAAAAGGGGAACCTTAGAGATCCTGCTAACTACCGACCCAAAAGTTTGCTTCCAGTTGTAGGAAAGGGGTACGCCAAACTACTCTTAAAGCATTTGGAATCCTGGGCTTACACTCAAAATCTTATTATTATTATTATTATTATTATTATTATTATTAACAAACATTTATATAGCGCCAGCAGTGTACCTGGCACTTTACAAAGTAATAAAATAGACACGGTCCCTGCCCCTAGGGCTTACAATCTGAGAGACAGGAGCTGGGGGAGAGACTTAGGAAGGGGAACAGAGGGAGAGACAAGGGGTCTAACATTCATGAAGATGCGAGGTCTCAAGTGCACGTACTTGGCTTGGTTACGATGAGAATGACAGCAGGCAGGTCCATGTTGCAAGGATAAGGGTAAACCGATCGTAGGTATAGGAATAGTGGCTCAGCAGGATAAAGAGTCAGACAGAGCAGAGCGAAAGAGGTGAGTTTTAAGGAGAGATTTGAAGGTATGAAGGGAGGGGGCAAGGCGGATGTGGACAGGGAGGGAGTTCCAGGCATGGGGGGCAGCAAGTGAGAAGGGACGAAGGCGCTTAGGGGAGCAGGGAAGGCGTGGAAGGGTGAGAGAAGGGACAGAGGAGGAGCGAAGTGCACGGGCTGGAGTATGGAGTTATTCCACAAGAACAATTGGGTTTTCGTAAGGGTTATTCCACAATGGATAATTGTTTTATCCTGACCCACATTATAGCCAAATATGTTAAAATAAGGACAGGAAGACTTTTTTGGCTTTCATCGACTTTAGGAAAGCGTTTGACTCAGAGCGCTTTTAGACGATCCCGCTGACAAGCGGGATCATTCAGAGGCGGGATCGGGCACCCGCCTTTCTCTCTACGCCGGGTCTGATGCTCAGAAGAGCATCAGACCCGGTGTAGAGACTCAGTGCGCATGCGCACTCGGCAAAATAGCCTGGAAGTGTGCCGTGAAGCCGGCACAGCGGCGATCCGCGTTGGAAAGGGCAGGATCGCCTGCCCGGTCTGACGTGGGGAAGAGCCGGCTTAATTGTGAGTTGGCAATTTAAACGAGTGCAAAGAAACGCGGCTGATCAAAGGATCAGCCGCATTTCTTGTCTCGTTTAAAAGCAGCCTCAGTGTCAAGGGGTAAATTATGGGGCAAATTGCATCATCTAGGTATAGATGAGAACTTGTTAGCCCTAACAATCCAGCTTCATACCAATAATGAGGCAAGAATAAGATTGGGCCCCATGGGAATTTATCTAAACTCATCCCTATTCTAAGGGAAGTTAGACAAGGGTGCGTACTAGCCCCCCTACTCTTCAATATATATTTGTGACTTCATTAAGAAAATGCTGACCTTTGAGATTTATCCACCTAAGATCAAAGACAAGGCGGTGCCAGCTGTTCTCTATGCAGACGATATTGTCCTGATGGCCCAAACCAAAAGGGGCTTGCGCAATCAGAGAGCTTATTGAAATATTGTAGCTATCAAGAGCTCGATGTAAACCTTCAGAAGTCACACATCATGATTATGGAGAAGAATGCCATAAAGTGTAAATGGCATGTAAATGGCAGAGAGTTTACCCAGGTGGATTCTTAATTTCTTACGTATATCTAGAAATTACCTTTACCAGCAATGGCTCGTGGGAAAAACATAAAAGACTAACTGTATTAAAAGCCAATGCAGCAGCTAAGGGGAACTTGAGGCTGACAGCAAGGTCACCTGGGTCCACTATCTCTTCTATCCTGACTGTTTGTAGGGCCAAGGTCCAATTGCTCCTGACTTATGTCCCTGAGGTATTACCATAGGATGGATTCAAGGACTGAGAGATTGTTCAGAACAAATTCTTGAGAAGCGTACTGAGGACTGCCCAGGGTGTTCCCGGGGCAGTCGTTAGGGCTGAGACAGGCATATTGCCTATTGACTGTATAGGAAAATGAGCTTCCCTTGTTTATTGGAATAGGTTATGTAGCAGTAATGATGCGGATTTGACCTCCCAGTGTTGAGAGAAGAATTAGAATATATTGGTGCACCCTGTTACCCTTGTCTGGCTCAAATGTCAGTATCTATGGGAAGGCTAGGTCTGTTGTTCCCCTGCTTTTGGGGGAAGAATTTAACCCAGAAGAGAACTTTGGTAACCCTCAGAACGGCAGATGTGGCCAGACAGGAGGATCTGGCAGTTTTGGCATCTTAGAAAGTCACACCTTGACTTCGCCTTCTCAAATGCCAACATAAATTTGAAGGATACTTGGATAAACTGAGGGATCCTACATCGCATAGGATATTCATGCAGTTACGATTCCAGCTGTTTTCTTCAGCAGTTACGCTTGGACGATACAGTAAGACACCCTATGAGAGCCGAATTTGCCCATGTAGGATCCCAGCGGTAGAAGATGTACAACACTTTTTATTGGATTGCACTCTATATAATAAGATAAGGCAGAGTTGGCTGCAGCCAATATGGGAAAGGAAAGTTTATCTTCCAGTCCACTGTAAAATTGACCTGCTACTAAATACATCTGATGAGCAAACCAGAAGGGTGGTTATCTCCTTTGCCTTTCTGGCAGCGCGGATTCGGGAGGACATGGTGGACAAAATATAAGAAAATAGATGGGATGAGTAGGAAGGTTTTCTATACAGAGTTGTTAAATTCGAACTCTTCTTTGTTGGCCTGAGATAGTATATTATTTTCTGGATGCATATAAAATTATAAGGCAAATTTGGCTAGGCCCGTTATGGGAGGAGAAGGAGCATCTCCCCGTGTGTTATAAAATTGACCTGCTGCTGGCTACGCATGATAAGAGACATGAGATCAATAGTATCCTTTGTGCTTTTAGCCACAAGGATTCGAGAGGAAGTGGTGACATAAGAAAACAAGATGGATATATAGTTACGGAGGTTTATGTAGTCCTCCTTTTCTTTTTGCTTTTATAGTTGAATGTACTGTATGTGAGTATGGAGTATGTATAGTAGATGATTGTATGCATGTGAGATGTTTACTTTTCTTGTATTGTGTTATGTTTTATTCTGTCTTTCTTTTGCTGGCCATGACGAAAGCTAGAGCCTAATAAACTAAAATTGAATTGATTTAAATTTCAGTTTGGAAGAAAGAATGTGAACCTACAGAGAGTGGCACTTGGAGGAGGATTTTACTTTCAAGCTTTATATATTTGTAAAACAGATAATGGGGAAATACTCAATCAGAGTATTCATTTGTAGATGTCCTTCAGTGTGTTTTGGATGGACAAGCTCTTTAGATGCTAAGAGCCATCCTTGAACATTATCTGATTTGAGATTACTCGAAGAAAGAAATAAGAGTAGCAAGAGTTAAAATATTTTGGAATTTGAAATGTTGGTAATATTTTTGATTGCAATTTCCAGTTTTGACAAGAAAGGATTACAGTTTAAACTGTCATTCACCCTTCTCTCCCCCATAGCCCCCTGTTATACAAACACCTAAGGCTGCCAAGGGTGTCCCGATTTTGTTTCACTTGCACAACATTTTATGAGTTTTGCTGTAATTTCTGGGGAGAGGGTGGTGGAATGGGATGGTTCTCCCAAATAGGTGTTAGAGGGACTGAGTAGTTTTCGTTGACCAAGATGGACTGAGTTGCCATGGAACAATGCAAGTCACGTTTGTGGGCTGGTATACTTACGTGTACTTAAGCAGTTGATTATGTTACTTGGGAGTGACTGTAGCTGCTGTATTGGAATTCAAATTCTTGTATGAAATGAGCAACGAATATAGGGTAATGGGGGAAATAATCTGTAGAGGATGCCCTCCTTTAGTGGCTTCCAAGGTTTCATCAAAATTTCTAAAATTGTTTCTTGAATCTCTGCACCTTTCCTCATTTTACTTTATGCTTTAATTGGTTTCCGTACATGCAATTATTTTGTACAAAAAGGATGAAAAATAGGAGTGACCTCGTTATAGAATTCTGTGTGCACAAGAGTCAAATCAGGTGGGCATGCACGAAGAACGTAGAGCAGCAGCTAGAGCGAAAAACTTAGTATTGCCTTTTATAGTGTTACTGTCAACAAGAGACAGGTTTTACATATACTGTGTGAAAACATACGTTTAATAAAGGTCTAACTATGGTACTGCCTAAGTGTACCTGGCATACATATAGGGCCAAACTGATTATTTTATTTAAATTTGTATCCCGGCCCATCCCAAGGGCTCAATATATAAACCATGAATATAAAGCAAAACACATAAAATAACTACAATAATCTTATAAAAATCCCCTTGAAACCCAATCTCCCACAAATCCTATTCTCGCCTTACAAGTGCCTGGTCACGTAAAAAGGTCTTACATCACCTCTGGAAAATGCTGAAGCTCAAGCTTTGGTGGAGCTCCAGTCAGCGGAAGGGAGTTTCAGAGCTGTGTGGTTTGGCTGGTCTTTGCTGCTCTGTTGATAAGATATACACCCTGTTTAACAACCTACGCCGAGTTGATAATTTCTTTGCATCACCAGGGTGGTGCATAAAAGCCAGGCGGACTGAGTTGCCATGGGACAATGCAAGGGACATGTTTGTGGGCTGGTACACTTATGCGTACTTAGCAGTTATTATGTTAGTTGGGAGTGACTGATGGGTGTCTCTCTGGCCTCTATACAGAGGGAATTTTTTAAAAAAACAAAACGATTTCCTTTCCCCTTTAACTAGTATTTTCAGTTAAAGAATGCAGGCCTCTGAGCTGGGACAAAAATGGAAAACATCGCTATATAAAAATAGCTTAAAGCTTTTCTCTGAAGCCTCCTGAAGAAGGCTCAGCCAATAGACTCCCAAGCATGGAAATGAGCTATGAGAGGAAGAACGAGGATTGGGTCAGCTGCTGCCTATGTTACATTGTGTGTCTTTAGACATAACAAAGATCCGGTGTCAAAACTCCTAAGCACGTGTTTGGCCATTGTGTGTAAGCACCATAACAATCCCAACACCAATTTGGCACCCATTGAACACATGATGTGAACACCATTGCATCACAAGGACAATTTGCGTGTTCCAGCTGAACACGTGGCCAACGTTGTGTCTAATGCTATTGTGTGGCATGTTAGCAGGTTCAACACGGGAACAAAGCGGCAGTGCTTGCGTTCTGAGATCGGGTGGCAAGCAAAACACAGATTTGCCCCAAGATGGGCTGTGTGTGTCTAAGCAGCGTCACATGGTGAACACAGGGCCACACCCGTGTTCATATCAAGGTCAAAACACACATTCAGACACCTGTTGACGTTATGTCTAAAGACACCCAATGTCAAATGGATGTCAGGAGCTAATGTGAAGGCACTGCAATGAGGGGTTGTCGGGCCAAAATGAAGGGGCCAACAGTTATCTCATGGGGAGGGAGGGCATGTTTCAGGCTGCTTTTGATGCATTTCTGCCCATGAAATTTTATAAGTTCCTTACCAGTAATTGGTATTAAAAGGAATCATTTGGTGATAAAATTTCTGTCAGCAGCGGATGCTTTCTTCCATTATCTTCATGATAACTCAGCCTATTTCTTGAATCATTCTGGGACCTGTAGCTGTTTTGTTAGTTGTTCATTGTTGGTTTTTGATATTCAGAATTCAAGCTGCTTTGACTGGGCAACCAGCCCCCATGGTGGGCTTCTGTCCTCCAATAGCTTGAGGGGAACGCTTTGAATGAGGATTTTCTTGATAAATACTCGCTTTCACAAGGACAATTTGCCTTCTGTGGAGATTTGTTCAAAATTACTCTGTGGGTGAAATTTATTCTAGTGCACAAATCCAGCAAGAGGTCTGTGCCACAGGTTAGACCCTATTTTGGTCTTCACGGGAGCCTATCCCATATTCTACAATAAGCTTGAGAAGCAACCCCATATGGCACACGAACACAGTGAATTTGTTTAAATGTCTGAGCAAATATTCACAGACTTTTTTCTTCTTTGCACCGATCTCTCAGCTCTAATAATAAACGTTAAGTGTGGCTCATTTGAGCGTGCTCTCTCCTTTCCACTTCACTGGGAATTATTTAGGGACATGTTGCCTTTGCTGTTAGGCTGGTATTGCGAAACAAGGCCCTTTAAGGCTACATTCTCCCCTCAGATATGCAGTGTTGATCTCTGAACATGCAATTAGGTTGTGTCTTGAGAGACTGACTGCAGCCCACGCACCAGACGTTCGACCTGCTGGTATGCTTCCCTCCTGAAAACAGTGCTGATCTGTTGTCCTGTCTCTGCTGCCTGCTGTATGTCTGAGGTGCCTTCAACATGCTCTGTTCTAGTGTTCTCTTCACGTTCAGCATATGGCAGCACGGAGCTTTAAGATCCATGGAACTTTAGGATCCTAGGAAGTAGAACATGCAGATACCAGGGCTGGTTTAAAACGGCCAGTAGGGGCCATAGCCTGGGCCCCATGGTCAGAGAGGGCCTCACAGAGAGGCCAATCCTTGTGGCCTCAAGTACAGCACTCCTCAGGCCTTGGAACAGGCTGTTTTTGTGAGGCCCTCTCCTCACCCACAGCTCTTGGTCTGTGGGGTGGCTGCTTCCTGTGGGGCCTTCCATTCTCCCACCTCTAGTAAATCACCAATCCTTGAATCCCTCCTGCAAGCATGTGAAAGGGAGAAATTCTGCTTGTGTGTGTGTGGGAAGGCCTGTGTGCGCACATGCATGTGTGTAAAAACTTATAATCTTTTGCTTTTGTAATCCAGCTCCAGACTGCCAATTGTTAAAGAAGTGGAGCTATGGGGGGCAGGATCAAGGGGATCCTACATTTTATTTTTGCCCTGGACCCCATAAATTCAAAGGCTGGCCCTGCACAATACAGTGAGTGTTTTTACACACACATTTCTCCTGCATGTTTGCTGTTACATCCTGAACTTTCTGTGTGTCTAAATCACATTTCACTGATGACCCCTATTTCCACTGCTGGGCTTTCATCTCACTTTGCATTAAAACCAGTTGAGTTTGCCTTTGCTGCTTTGCCAGCTGCTAAAGATGGAGCTGGGAGGGCTTGTTGAACACTTCACAGTATTTGCATTTTTTCAGGTCTCAGCCAAGGAGGACTCGGACAGGTTTTTTGCTCGATAAGTTCCAGAGAAAAATGAAATTGTTGTTAATTCCTGGAGTATTTCTTTTCCCCAAATTGCTTAAGTAGTAGTAACTATAGATAAAAAGCTAAAGAGCCAACTCCTAGCCCCAAACAATGGGTGTTTTTACATTTCTCCAGAAATTGGCTTTGGGTACTTTCAGACATGACGCTAGCCACCCTTTAACCACCCTTGGTGGTTATTTATGCATGTTGCAGGGCTGCATAGGGCACCAATACAGCCCTGCAACATGCATAAATAACCACCAAGGGTGGTTAAAGGGTGGTTAGCGTCATGTCTGAAAGTACCCTTTGTTCACAAAGTGCTAGTTTGTTTTGAGACCCCCACCCTGAGCTTGGGGGCCAGATGCAGTCATACCACCCTTGCTCCATCTCATCAGGCCAGTTTACAATGGCCGTTGGATATAGTCAAAAGTTAAAATGAACGGCTGCGTTTATCTGAGTCTGCAGCACAGTGCATTTTGTATTTGCATGCCTAGCGTGTCTCATGTTTTGCACTTTTCTGTCATTGGTGGTTCCTATTCAAAAGGCACAGTGTCGAGTTAAAAAAAAATCAGCATCCACTGTAATCTTTCAAAGCTATTTCCTTTTCAGCTGCTGCAAGGAACACTTCTTACACTCACCAAGTTTAATGTATTTCACAGAGTCAGTTCTGCTTGCACACAAGATTAGCTGGAGATGAAATCCTTTTTATTATTATTTATATCAGCCCTATGATTCTGTTTGGAAGAGATCATCAACAGATCACCATCAGCCCTTTGCATGAAGGCAGGATCAACTAGATCCAACTACTTCATCAGTTTATTTATCTATTTATTTAAATATTTACCCCACCCTTCCCATTGAATCTCGGGGTGACTTTCAACATAAAAACATATAAAAAGCATCTAAGAAACCACTTCAAATCCCCACTGACCCCTCCCGTCTCACCCAACCCTACCCCTGCCTGCCAAATGCCTGATCAAACAAAAACGGTTTTACCCCACTCCCAGAAGATGAGCCGGCTTGGGCTTAAATGAATCTCGAAAGGAAGGGACTAACACAGTCTTGGGGCGGCCACTGAGAATGCCTCTCTGCATGCCCTTGTTATGAAAACTTGGCGGGCAGATACTTGCAAGAGGGTGCTTCCTGCTGACTGCAGGGGCTATGATAGGATGTGAGCAAAGAGGCAGTCTTTCAGATATTTGGGGCCCAAGTCATATCTCTCCAGCCTCCTCTTCAAAACCTCCCTCAGCAAATTATTTCATTGACCTAATGCTTTTATAGTTAGGAAGATAATCACGGAACCCTTCTGTAGGATACCATCCAGTGACATAACTCAAGGGAGGCTACTGTAGACTGCTGTATGATCTGTTACAACACTATGTGATCTTGGGGTTATACATTTTTCATGGCAATGCAATGAGTGTAGTGGTGAGCCAATTAAACTGCAGAACAGGGACATAAGAATCCTGATTCATCCTCCTGGCTATTCCAGTAACTCACTGTGTAACCTTGGGAAAGAATCTTAATCTTTCCCCTTTCCCTCCTCAGTTTCTTCATCCATCAAAGGAGAATGATCCATACATTGCTCATAAAAGGGTTGTGAAATCCACAAATGGAAGGTACTATAGAAATGCAAAGTATGAATTAATTTTATTTACGCCCATAGGCCAAATCAAAGTATGGCCCTTTTCACACGGACACTCTAACACTAATAAAATGGGTGTTACATTTGATTATACATGTTGCGGGGCTGAAGGTTTGCTGTATGGGTGCCCTGCAACATGTATAATAAAATGTAACACCCATTTTATCAGTGTTAGAGTGTCTGTGTGAAAAGGGCTTATTATTATAGAACCTTGATAATTACAGAGGCACTGGTAATATTCATCATGCCAGTACGTAATTGTCAATTGAGGTGGACTGAAAGATGTGATAATATCAAGAGATTGGAGAACACTGTTCTTATCTTCACCAACAATGCACCATAATATTAATTCACGTTCAAAGAGTGTTTGGGGATCAAACCGATTATTAGCACATTAGCAAATGAAAGGCTGTGTTGCTGCTGCTGTTCGTTATCATTCAGGATTATACACGACTAGGAGCGCAAAGTCCCGTTTGACTCAGACAGTATGCTAACAACGGGATTACATCACAGTTGCTTCCGGATCACAACCCCGTAGTAAACTTTCTCTAGCATGGAAAGAGGCTTTGACTATCATGAAGCCAATGATGAAGCCTTTCCCACAATGCATTGTGTGCTTATATAGCACATTTCACCTGAGCCATTTCCAAATAATAAGTTAGGCCTTTTTTACACGAGACACTTCCCTGCAGGGACACTCATCGTTCATGCAGGGGAGCATCCCGTGTAAATGTGGGGATGCGGTCCTGTGACCCACTCACCCCCCCCACCCATCCCCCATGCACAGAGCAACCGGCGGCAATGCCAGTTGCTCCATGCATGGAGATACGTGAGGGATCAGTGTGCGCTTGTGTACACCCGCCCCCCCCTCCCCGCACTACCCCCTCAGCGACGAGGCCATGAACCGCCCCCTCTGCTGCGACCCCTTTAAAAAGGGCGTTAGTGGCACTTCAGAGCACCTTGTGTGATAGGTAAAAACACCCAGGCGCACAACTGGGTGGATTCAGCAATAGGGGTTGACATACATTCTTGAAAATAATAATCCACTGATGTTCATAAGTTTCTCTCCCAAAGAACTCTTACGGTAGAAAGCCTTTCTCAAGTTAGAAAACTTTATGAAAACTATTTGCAAAGCAGTTTTACTGTCCAATTACAAATTCGGATGGATAATTTGTAAGCAAGGGGAAGGAAAGAGAGGTTTCCTTCTATAAAGTTCGTTATACTAGATTTTAGGAAATGGGAACACCACCACATGACTCAGGCAGCCAATAATAAGCCACAGGCTAAAAGGAGTTGGTGCCAAGTTACTATTTGCCAAACAGTTGCAGCCAACAAAAACAGCACAGCCCATTTGTAGGGAAGTTGCAAATAAAATAAAAGGATTAAATTGTTTAGACACTACATGGATTAATTTAGCAACCTCTACCCATTTCACAGATGAAACAGAGAATTAAAGAAAGGCTTCTTTAAATGTAAAAATTTTCAAGCAGCAACAAAGCAATCGGAAGCAGTCAAATAGCAGGGGCTTATTCCTATAACATGTTTATATCACAGATGGAACTGAGAATTAAAATTATCCCATTGTTTACAATTTATCTGTGTCTTTAGATAAAGATATTTTCTTTGCTAACTTATGAAGCTGAAAATCTCGTCTGGTGTGAATGGTGTTCCTAATATTGTTTAATCAAATTTAAACCTATTGTGAAGTATGCAATGCTTTCAGCTATCTGACATAATAATTTAGCTCCAATTAAGCACAGTGCTTATTATAAAATGTCTCATGATCTCTCTGCAGATGCAGAATAAATTTAAAATGTTAGAGGACATAGTCATAAAATGAAATGGATATAATATCTCCTTATCTGTGCTATGAATTGCACCTAGATTATTAAAAGGAAACAATTCTAGTGTAGCTAACTTTCAATGATTTTTATCCTGAGTGCCATGACATTAAGTGTGGCTTTAAAAAACAAAACAAAAAAAACACCAAGCAAACAAACAAACCCTGAAAAACCTCAGCTCCTGAAACTAAAGTTTTCAGCTTTCAAAGAGAAATAAAAGATACATTTCTAGTCCGTATTAGATAGGAAATTATGACTTCCTAGTAGCTTGCGGGTCACAAACCAGAAGGCTGACACTCCACAATTTTTTATTTAAAATCTCATTATTTTTAGGTTACTCTTGTAAATTTGGGGGTGAGGGGGGTACTTCCCACTAATATCTGAGATTGGCAAAATTATTTCCCAAACTGTGATTTTTAAAACCAATTAACAGTTAGTTCCAGCATGAAGTTACTTTATTTATTTATTTATTCATTTGTTTATTCCAGTATTTTTATACCACCTCCTTCTGCCCAATGGCAGTTCCTGTGACCCACATAGACCCCACTCATGAGGCACCAGAGATAAAATGGAGTGCCCCGTGCGGATGAAAGCGAAACAGTGCGTGGGAACAGGCGCCCATGCTTGCCTGACCTGTTTGAACGAGGGTGCCCACCCATGCCAGAGGACAGGTCTGTGGCCCTGCTGCCTCCACGCCCACCCCTACCAGACGCTCTTAAAGGAGTAACGACTGCCCGTTTGAGTTGCTTCGGGAGCCAGTCCGTGGTGGCGGGAATGCTGGTGATCAGTTCTTTCTATTCCAATTTGTCATTGTTTGTTTTCATCATCCCTCTTCACCTCACTCAGCTTGGATGTAAACCAGCTGCTAGTAAGTTTCTAACCAACTTCACTAGTCAGTTGCTTCCTCTGTAGGGGCTTGATCCCAAAGTCAATTAAGTCAACTGTAATGTTTCCATTCATCTCAGTACAGTCTGGAGCAAGCCCCTAGCACAATGTTGTAATGTTGAGAATGCAAATACTTCAGAGAAAATGTTTAAATTTGGGCAGAAATCTGTCTAAAATGATGACATTTTAAAAATATCCCCAAATCACCATCATCATTATTACTAGTATTGATGTTTGCCTTTTTAAACATTAGGCCTAATTGTTACGCCTATCCTTTGAAATGTACAGTCTGCAGTCTGTTTGGAGAATGAGTGGTTAGTGCCACCTTGGGGATAGACAGGTGCTCTCTACAGTGTGAATGATATAGTGCAAGGCTGTGCTTGTGGTGCTACTCTGTGTCGGTAATAGAACCCATTCTTACTGACATAGCCAGTACTTTGGCCACTACATGTTTCTTTGTGTCACCAATCCTGCATTAAAAAAAATAAATTCTTTCCTAACTTATTGGGCACTCAGCGGGGCCGATCCCAAACCCTGCGGATCTCGTGCGCTGCAGCATACATGCACAGCCATGCGCAAGCCATGTGTATCCCCATTGCAGGCACGCTGTGACATGTGGAAATAGTGCTCGTGTGCACGCACGCTGGAGTTCCGCAGGGCTTGGAATTGGCCCCATTGTTGGTTTGAGAGCCTTAAAACGAGAACAAATTGAGGTGGAGACAAAGGGTGTTTTTAAAATGAGCAAGGAGTTTTTTTGGGGGGAGGGAGTTTGTGTCCTCAGAGTGGTACAACCGCAGTGAATCCGCACACATGGAGTGAGTGGGGAGGGATTCTAACAGGCAACTCTGTTGGCGGTCACCGTGGCCATGTAGGTAGCCTCCACACACTCCTGTCACCATGGACTGGCTCCCAAAGAAACTAATACAGGCAGTCATTTCTCCTTTAAGAGCTCCCAGTAGGACTGGGGGTGGGCGTGGAGGTAGTGGGCCACAGACCTGTCCGCTGGTGTGGGTGGGCACCCTGGTTCAAACAGGCTAGGTATGCGTGGGCGCCTGTTCCCACACACTGTTTTGCCTTCGTCCACACGGGCGCTCTGACTTTTTCACTGGTTCCCCATGAGTGGGGGTATGTGGGTCACAGGAGCATGCATTCACCCAAACTACTCTTGTACGAGCCGTCTGCTGGGTGATTGATGGGTGACCATGTGTGGTTGCATCTTGTTTAAAAACACCCTAAGTAGTTTGTTTATTTATTTATCTATTTTATTTCTATACACTTATATCCCGCACCCTCCTGCCCACAATGGCAGCTCGGGGAATAAAATACATTTAAAAGGGCAGAACTAACACACACACACACACACACACACCCGGCAACCCATCTCCCTCCCCAAAGGCCTGGTGGAAGAGCCAGGTCTTGCATTGTCTTCAGAAAGAAGGGAGGTCTGGGGCTAGGCGGGCCTCCAACAGGAGGGAATTCCACGGCCTAGGAGCGGCTACCAAGAACACCCTCCCCAGCGTCGCCACCCGGGAAACCCGGGGGACTTCGAGTCTGGTGTCCCTGGCCGACCGCAGGGGTTGCACCACGGTCCGGGGCATGAGGCAGACCTGGAGATGATCTCTTTTACAGCGCTATCTTATGTGGATGAGCGCACAATCTTTGGGGCCATCCCGAAGACATATAAGGAGTCAGAACTACAACTGAGCAAAGGTAGGACAATATGTGTATAGGAAAGCAGTTCTTGGGAGTGGGTTTAAGTTTAAATGTCATGATTTCTTTTATTTACACCACTGTCCCTCAAAAAAAACCAACACACTACAGTTCATCTGAACTACTTTTTCTTCATCATCTCTTACAATTTGGACCAATGCAGAGTGAAACACACTTTCTAGACCATAAAATGAGAGTAATTGCGTGTGTGAATACACCCCTCTACCACTGCCACCCAAGTTCTACATCTTATGAAATATACATTATAAACACAGATATGCAAAAAAAAATATTCATTCCTCTTGGGAATATTCAAGCAAGCAATGTTACTCTTTTGTAAAAACCCTGTTTGCAAATCATGCTCCATATAAATGAAGCGTGAACCCTTGGTTTTCTTGGGTGCCGAGGGGAGGCGGGGGGNGGATATCAGCAGGCAGGCGGATTATACTAAGGTTGCCAGAACGAGCTCAATGGCTCATTATGGAAGCATATCCCCTGCCCTCCCAGAAATGGCAGAATATTTGAGTAGGCCTTGTGGGTTTAGAAAGCTACATTTATTCTTGATGGCACTGATGAATGTTTTGCCTACAAGGCTTTTAGAGGGGAGATATCAGGGTATTCCTCTTGCCCAAAGGACCTGCCCCTTCGATGAAATGACGGCGGAGACAGTCGAGCATATTTTGGGGGAGTGCCATTTATACGATGGGGCAAGGAGTCGTTGGCTGGGAGTGATTATGGGGAAATTGCCAGGGAGATCCCCACTGGAAATATTAAGAGTGCTGTTAGGTGACGTTTACAGGGACACAACATCGGCAGTGATGGGCTTCCTGGTGGAAGCCTTTCAGGTCAGAGCTCACTTCCTGGAAAGTAAACCAATTCTAGAGGTGGCTGTAGCCCTGCAGAGAGAATAGGAAGTAGTTATCTCTCCCAGTTGTGGGTAAAACCTGTTGTAAACAATTTCGTGGCAAGTATAGTGTGATGTCTGAGTAGTTAAATATTATATATCTTAGTTATGTTTTTGTTAGTATGATCTTAAATGTCTTTTGATGTCATATAAATTCCAAACAGCTGGTTCTGTTCAGTTAAATATGATGTGAGATTTTTATGTTAAAATTGTAAAAATGTTGCATGCAAGGACCAATATGGTCACGCAAATAAAAGCTTTTTTTTATATAATAAGATTCCAATTTCCTTTAAGCTAAAAACAACCCTACCTCCCGACTCCCATTACCCATCTCCCTCACCAAAAGGCTATCTATACAGATAGAGATATACATTGTCATAACTATAGATCCCAATCCAAGGTATATGCACTGTATGCAGGTTGTGTGCATGCATCGGGTGCAGAACATGTGCATACCATATGCAGTGTATGTATACCATTCACATGCTGCACATGTTGGGCACAGTGTGTGTGCTTTTTGGATCCACCTCATAGCGCACACATTTTATCTACTTGTAAAATATACAACGAACTGAAACAAACCTGTCGTTCAGCATAATTTTTTTTTTAAACCAAAAATCCCTTTTTAATAAGCACAGTCAACCAGACACAATGCTCATCAAACAAGATGCAAAGATACACAAAACCAAAACCATCCTCTCAAACACGACAAGCCAGATCCTCAGCAGATGAAAAATGATAAATGCCTAGTTGTAATTTGTACCTGTTGACAATCAGGCCTTTTGTTAATTATTTTCATTACATCAGGCCTTCAAAAATGCAAGCAGAAAATAAGGAATTATTCTTAAGGGAATAGAGACTAAAACTGAAAATATCCTACTGCCACTATATAAATCTATTGTATGTCCGACCCTTGAATAGTGTGTGCAGTTCTGGTTGCTCCATCTCAAAAAAGATATAGTAGAAGTAGGAAAGGTACAGAGAGAGGCAACAAAAATGATAAGGGGTGTGGAACGGCTCCCCTATGAAGAGAGGCTGGATAGGTTGGGGCTCTTCAGTTTGGAGAAAAGACGACTGAGGGGGATATGCTAGAAGTTTATAAAATCATGAGCGGTGTGGATCAAGTTAATATTTATTTTATTTATTTATTTAATCACATTTCTATGCTGCCCCTTCTGGCTCACGCATCTTGGGGTAACTCACAGCATCATAAAAACACTAATAAAACCGTTAAAACCATAAAACATTAAAAACCCTAAACAAAACAAAAACACAAACCCTCTCCCTCTGACCTAAAACCCACCCTACCCCTCTCCCTCACCAAAAGCCTGACGGTACAGCCAGGTCTTACAACCCGGTGGAAGGAGGCTAAGGAAGATGACACTCTGATCGTCATTGGGAGGGCATTCCACAGCCTAGGGGCAAACCCCCCCCAAAATCTCAATCATCGGTGACCACCCAATGCATCCGGGGTACCTCCAATCCCACCGCACCCCGGATGACCGTAGGGGTTGATCGTAGGGGTCGGATGATGCGGTCTTGTAGATAAGTGAGGTCCAGGCCATATAAGACTTTATAGGTCAATACCTTGAATCTCACTCCCCGGGTCCTCGATCGGCCCCTGCGGTCTGCTGGGGGCACCATCTTGGAGGTCCCCCGAGTAAATCAGGAGCCACTATGGAGAGGGTGTTCTCAGTGGCCGCACCTCGGCTGTGGAACTCGCTCCCAGAGGAGGCTCGCCTGGCCCCAGACCTGTTGACTTTTCATTGGGTTTGTAAAAGAGAGGAATGGGATGGGGGGGCGGGTTGAGGGTTAGAGTGGGTGGGATTTTGTTTTATATTTTTATGGCTTCACCATGTGGTTTTTATATTGGTATTTTATGTGTTTTATATTTTTGTTTTAAGTGTAAGCCGCCCTGAGCTGCTTTGCAGAAGGGGCTGGGTATAAAATTGTAAAATAAATAAATATAAAAATTGAATCTGGTCCAGTAGACTATAGGCAGCCAGTGCAGATCCCGGAGCACTGGCATAATGTGCTCATGTTGGCCCAGTCCCATAAGAAAGCAGGCTGCACCAGCTGCAGTCTCCGGACCGTCATCCTGGGCAGCCCCACGTAGAGCGCGTTGCAATAGTCTAGCGTTGAGGTAATGAAGGCATGGATGAGGGCGGCAATAAGGAGTGGTTATTTACCCTCTTGAATAGTACTAGAACGAGGGGTCACTCTATGAAACTAACAGGTAGCAGATGTAAAACAAATAAAAGAAAGTATTTTTTCATTCAGTGCACAATTAACCTGTGGAATTTGTTGCCAGAAGATGTGGTCAAGGCCAGTAGTATAACTGGGTTTAAGAAAGGATTGGATAAGTTTCTGGGGGATAAGTCTATTAGCAGCTATTAGCCAGGTAGGTTTGGAGAATGTAACCTCTGACTGTTGAGAGCTGTTGGAGCTCTGACTGTTGGAGTGAACAACAGGGGATGGGCTGCCCCATTGTGTCTTGTTGGATACTTCTTCCAAGTGACTGAGATTGACCACTGTTGGAGACAGGTGCTTGGCTTGATGGATCATTGGTCTGATCCAGTATGGCACTTCTTATATTCTTAATTAGTGCTGAGAAAATTAAATTTCCACACTTTGGCTGTGCTCTTTATTTTTGACTGGTGGCTGGTTATCATGGGGTGTTCAATGAAAGATTGAAATTCAGGCATTTTTAATGTTGTTCATTTTAATTTATGGAGCTGTTTGATGGGAAATCTACCCCTTCATTGGGGAGGGAAAGAAAAAAAAATCCCTTCTGAATCTAGTAGATGTCTTCTCTTTGTACAAA
Organism: Sphenodon punctatus; assembly: GCA_003113815.1. NCBI lineage: Eukaryota > Metazoa > Chordata > Lepidosauria > Sphenodontia > Sphenodontidae > Sphenodon > Sphenodon punctatus. Next base: position 61,207 of record QEPC01013085.1, on the reverse strand, counting down.
TGTATATAATTACTGATGCAGGTGTTCCCACCTTTTTAGTATGGAGAAAAGTCCTTGCCAGGATTTTAAATCAGGAGTGAGCAATATAAACAATTTCTCACACACACACACAAGCCTTTCTTGCTGAGACAAGTGAATTAGAAGTGTTTTTAAAACCATATAATTAGGCTAGTATGTAACATTTATTAAATCATATTCCCCCACCCTCTCTTCTTTCAAGTCCTTCCTGAAAACACTTTTTTCCCAAGAAGCCTATTCGCTCTTTTAGAAGCGTTTCCAAAAGTTGAAGACAACTGCATGCAGCCTTTGCAACATTGTGCACTCACCTTGCTGTTGGCATAAGACACCACAGAATTATATAATCATAGGGCTAAGAGAGAACTCCGGAATCATTGAGCCCATGCCCACCTCATCTAGATTGAAAACTATCCCTGACAAATATTTATCTAGCTTTCTCTGAAAATCCGCCAATGAAGGACATTCCCAAGCGCCTTCATCCACTTGTCCTATTCTTATATTTGAGAAGTTCTTCCTAATAGATTCATAGGTCTAAAGTAGAGATGAAATGATAAGTTGAACCAAAGTCTGAATTTGACAGATATCACAAATTCATAGCTGCAAATTCAAATTCACTTTTTTGTCCCATTTACAAACAAGCCTTTCACAAGAAGCACATGATGAGGTTTTGAAAATATGCATTTTGCTAGTTTGTCCCTTACTCTGCCATCCATTGCACAGTTCTTTTAGATGATAGAGAGCGACCAAAGTTTGGACAAATGTAAATAAGTTGCTGGTAGCACGGCCGAGATGCAGTGGAGGAAACAAACTAGCCTATTGATTTACTGTAGTGGTTCCCTAATTTGGGGAGGGCAGAAACAGACATTGTTAAACCCTCAAAATTTTTCATAGACACCCATCCATCTACTCTGGCCCAGCATATGCCCATTGATGATTGGCTGCATCTGCACAATGTGAATGGCTTCAGTCCTGGCTAGCATCATTACCATCTCTGGGGGAGGACAGGAGTTGACCACAATGCACATATAGGAGCCTCGTGGAAGCCAGAGTCAGCAGCATATTTCATTACAGTTGTCCCTTGGGGCCTCTTCCTTTGGAGATGGCGGTGGCACCATTGATCATGGTGTTTGCAGGAGGCGCGGGATATAAATATATTAAATAAATAAATAAATGAAGCCTGCTATTCAGTAGTGGTGGCTAGTTTCACAGAGGACTTACCATGGCTTTGTGAAACACCACTGGTCCACAGATCACAGTTTGTGAACTACTGCTTTGATCCATATTCAGAGTCTCTTCCATATGTAATCCAGTAATTTAAATTGGTACTGAAATTCTCAAAAAGCCTTGATTTTTAAAGTTGATTGCCAACTGGGCAAATTTATTTATATTGGATCTGTTTTAACTCCCACTTTAGTCAATATGGGCCTTTCCAATGACTTGAATGGGAATTGGATTGGGAGGACTGTGGGTAACATTTCACTGTGCATTAGGTCTCTCTAAGTAGATTCTACTGTGAACATAAGCCAGGTACATTTCCACCCATGCCCTGTATTCATGCATGCATTTTAAAATCGTATTTTCAGAACACAAACTTTAGCATTTTCTGACAGTTCCTATTTTTACTTTTTAACCTTTTTTCATTAACTACATAATTTCATTTTTACTCTTCTAGAAAAAAAAATCTGACACACGAGAACCAAAAGAAATCTTTATTTAAAGCAAGAAGTTGAGAGAGGAAGAGATGAGGATGTTGTTTATAATGACTGTTTTTACATAACAATGAAATAAAGAGTTTCAGTACAAGCTCCAGAAACATTCTTTTTACTAAGGTATGAATTTATGGTAAATCAGGTGCAAAGGATATAATGCAACGTGAACAGTGATCTTGCCGTAGGACCTGGGAGATAAAACACATACATGGAATCCCACTCCCAATCTGTTCACCCGGTGTTGTAAACTTGGTAGAAAACAGACACACAAGCAAGGCATCTTCCCAGTCCGTCCCAGCGTGGAGACGGCAGCCGCCATTCCTCCCTGGGTCAGGGAGAGGCGCTGAACAAATGTGCAGGCCCACGTTGGCGTGCGTGGATGGCCCTTGGACTGTAATTGTCAGCTGGAATTGGGCCCAGGGCACATCCCAGGCCAGCTACCTACCTGCTTTGGGGCAGTCATGGACCAACATCTGGCAGCAGAAAAACAAATGACTAGGTGAGTCCCAGACACTGGCCACCATCTCATCTGTTTTTACCCAATTATTATTATTATTGTTTTATTATTAGCAAGCATTTATATAGCTCCAGCAATGTACCTGGTGCTTTACAGAGCAATGGAAAAGGCATGGTCCCTGCCCTAGGACTTACAATCTGAGAGACCGGGGGGGAGATGAAGGAAGGGGAACAAAGGGAGAGACAAGGGGTGTAACATTCACGAAGATGCAAGGTCTCAGGTGCATGTGCACATTAAGGTACATTAAGTCCAAAGTTGCTATGGCCACATGTTGTCATCTTATATTAGCTTGCTAATTAGGAGACCAATGGGAGCATGCCATATGCAGGGACGAGAACAGGACCACCTATTTTTGGAGGAGCTCTCACTGTGCTTTATGGGTGGTCTTTTCTCTTGCAGGCATGCATGAATGCCACATATTAGTTGAGCTTGTTCTCCCTTGATGTCTGTGTTGTATAGTACACATGTTGTCACTGTTTGACACTTAAACAATCCAGATTTTTACCCAGCCCGTATTTAGTGCCATAATAAACTTTGGAGCATATGTTTTTGAGAGAAGCACAGTCACATTCATCACTCCAATGTGACATGAAAATAAGCACCATTGAAGAGGACGCATACCTTCAGAGGACAGCGCTGGACTTTAAGGTGCACACTGAAGTGAACTTGGTGACCCATGACCCTTTCTTGCTTTGTTTATTTTTTGCTTCACAACAATTGAAATAATAGCTCAAGGGACTTTGAAAATTAGCCCAAGTGGTGGTGAAAAATTAGTCACAGTACATTTGAGCCTACATTGCTGTGAAAGCATTGCTAATAACATTGAGAGATTCACTTCCTGCCATTTGGGTTATGTTTGGAAAAGATGTACACCTTCCACAGAAAGCATTTTCTCTCCTTGCCTAATTCATGTTTTTTTTCTCTCTGTAAATTATATTGGAAAATCTACACTGTGTTACTTTAAAGTATAATATAACTTCAACACATACTTTTTCATGGTTCTCAATCTACTTTGATTGCTATCTATTGATTCTTGTTTTTTAAAACCATTGTCACCTATTTTTAACATTGGGCCTGAGCCCAAACTCGCACGTGTTTTGCATGGGTTGCACGCAGTTTGCTCACATGCCGCATTCCCCTATACAGGGGTTGCGTGCACATTGTGTACACACTCTTTTGCACTGTGCGTAGGATTTAGGGTTGGGCTGAATGTCTTTAAATGAGTAGCATCTATGGTTTTTCCCACTAGTAGCTCCCTCCCAAATTATTTTCTCCCCCTGTCTAAATACCTGTCCTGCATTTGCTCAGTTTATAGCGGACTGGGGACCAAAGTGATGCAGGATATGTATCAACCTGTTCGATGGTAGTCAAACCACTGAGAATTACTGTTCCTCATCTTTCTGCCTGGAAGATAAATGTACATATACCTAGTAGAAGTAGTGGGTGTTCAGTGGAGGTGGTAAAGAATTCTTAGGAAGCTATATAATCAGACCCTGAAGCAGAATATCCAGCATACATTATTTAGGGATCAATCTTGAAAAGACCTAATTTTGTGAAGCAACCGGATGTAGTGTGAGTAATACTACTGACTTCAGTTCATACTTCAGGCAAATGCTTTATAGGATAAATCTGTTGTAAACACACTG